>JAVIAB010000047.1:69335728-69823878 GCA_032433765.1 Megaustenia siamemsis | reverse complement strand
TGTCGCTAGTAGTATCGCTAGTAGTGTCACTAGTTGTGTCGCTATTAGTGTCACTAGTTGTGTCGCTAGTAGTGTCACTAGTTGTGTCACTATAGTGTCACTAGTTGTTTCGCTAGTAGTGTCACTAGTTGTATCGCTAGTAATGACACTAGTTGTTTGAATAGTTGGGTCACCAGTTTGTCTCTAGCAGTGTAACTAGTTTAGTGTCGCTAGTTGTGTCGCTAGTTGTGTCGCTAGTTGTGTTGAATAGTTGGGTCACCATTTGTTTCGCTAGCAGTGTAACTAGTTTAGTCGCTAGTAGTGTCACTAGTTGTGGTACTAGTTGTGTCACTAGTTGTGTCACTAGTTGTATCACTAACTGTGTATCTGGTTCTGTCGCTTGTAGTGTTATTAGTTGTGCCACTAGTTGTGTCAACAGTTGTGTCGCTAGTAGTGTCACTAGTTGTGTCGCTAGTAGTGTCACTAGTTGTGTCACTATTTGTGTCACTAGTTTTTTCGCTAGTAGTGTCACTAGTTGTGTCATTAGTAGTTTCACCACTTGTGTCAATAATTGTGTCACCAGTTGTTTTGCTAGCAGTGTCACTATTTGTGTCGCTTGTAGTGTCACTAGTTGTGGTACTAGGTGTGTAGCTAGTTCTGTCGCTAATAGGTTTATTAGTTGAGTCACTAGTTGTGACACCAGTTGTGTCGCTAGCAGTGTAACTAGTTTGTCACTAATTGTGTCATTAGTAGTGGCACTAGTTGTGTCGCTAGTAGTATCACTAGTTGTTTCGCTAGTTGTGTCACCAATTGTGTTGCTTGTATGTCACTATTTGTGTTGCTAGCTGTATTACTCGTTGTGTCACTAGTTGTGTAGCTAGATCTGTCGCTAGTAGTATTATTCGTTGTGTCAATAGTTGTGTCACCAATTGTGTCGCTAGCAGTGTCCATAGTTGTGTCGCTTATTTTCTCAATTGTTGCGTCGCTAGTAGTATCACAAGTTGTGTCATTAATTGTGTCACTAGTATTGACATTAGTTGTGTCGCTAGTAGCTTCATTAGTTTGTGTCGATAGTTGTGTCACTAGTTGTGTTGCTTGTTGTGTCACTAGTTGTGTAGCTAGTTGTGTCACTAATTGTGTTGCTGCTAGTGTCACTAGATGTGTCAATAGTTGTGTCGATAGTTGTGTCGCTCTTAGTGTCGCTAGTTGTGTCATTAGTTGTGTCGCTAGTTGTGTTGCTAGTTGTGTCGCCAATTGTGTCACTAATTGTGTCGCTAGTTGTGTCGCTAGTTTCGTCCCTATTTGTGTCACAAGTTGTGTCACTAGTTGTGTCAGTAATATTGAGTCGCTAGTTGTGTCACTAGTTGTGGCAGTAATATTGTCGCTAGTTGTGTCGCTAGTTGTGTCACTAGTTGCGTCACTAATTGTGTCACTGGTTGTGTCACTAGCAGTGTCGCTAGTTGTAACACTAGTAGTGTCGCTAGTAGTATCACTATTTGTGTCACTAGTAGTGTCGCTAGTAGTATCACTAGTTGTGTCACTAGTTGTGTCACTAATAGTGTCGCTAGTTGTAACACTAGTTGTGACACTAATAGTGTCGCTAGTTGTAACACTAGTTGTGTTGCTAGTAGTATCACTAGTTGTGTCTCTAGTAGTGTCACTAATTGTTTCAATATTTGTGTCGCTAATTGTGTGTGTCGCTAATTGTGTCGCTAGTTGTGTCGCTAGTTGTGTAGCTAGTTTCGTCACTAGTTGTGTCATCAGTAGTGTCGCTAGTTGTAACACTAGTAGTGTCGCTATTTGTAACACTAGTAGTGTCACCATTTGTGTCGCTAGTAGTGTCACTAGATGTGTCGCTATTTGTGTTATTAGTTGAGTCGATAGGGTTGTCCCCAGTTGTTTCGCTACCAGTGTCACTAGTTTTATCGCTAGTAGTGTCACTACTTGTGGTACTAGTTGTGTCACTAGTTGTGTCACCTGTTGTGTCACTAATTGTGTATCTAGTTCTGTCGCTGGTAGTATTATTAGTTGTGTCACTAGTTGTGTCACCAGTTGTGTCGCTAATAGTGTCTCTAGTTGTGTCGCTAGTAGTGTCACTAGTTGTGTCACTATTTGTGTCACTAGTTGTTTCGCTAGTAGTGTCACTAGTTGTATCGCTAGTAATGTCACCAGTTGTGTGAATAGTTGTGTCACCTGTTGTTTCGCTAGCTGTGTCACTAGTTTAGTCGCTAGTAGTGTCACTAGTTGTGGTACTAGTTGTTTCACTAGTTGTGTCACTAGTTGTATCACTAATTGTGTATCTAGTTCTGTTGCTTGTAGTGTTATTAGTTGTGTCACTAGTTGTGTCACCAGTTGTGTCGCTAGTAGTGTCACTAGTTGTGTCGCTAGTTGTGTCACCAATTGTGTTGCTTGTATGTCACTAGTTGTGTTGCTAGTTGTGTTACTCATTGTGTCACTAGTTGTGTAGCTAGTTCTGTCGCTATTAGTATTACTAGTTGTGTCAATAGTTGTGTCACCAAGTGTGTCGCTAGCAGTGTCAATAGTTGTGTCGCTTATTTGCTCAATAATTGCGCCGCTTTGTTGTATCACAAGTTGTGTCAATAATTGTGTCACTAGTAGTGGCATTAGTTGTGTTGCTAGTTGCGTCATTAGTTGTGTCGCTAGTTTTGTTGCTTGTTGTGTCACTAGTTGTGTCGATAGTTGTATCACTAATTGTGTTGCTGCTAGTGTCACTAAATGTGTCAATAGTTGTGTCGATAGTTGTGTCGCTCGTAGTGTCGCTAGTTGTGTCATCAGTTGTGTCGCTAGTTGTGTTACAAGTTGTGTCGCCAATTGTGTTACTAGTTTTGTCACTAGTTGTGTTGCTATTTGTGTCACTAGTTGCCTAGCTAGTTGTGTCGCTATTTGTGTCACTAGTTGTGTTGCTAATTGTGTTACCAGTTGTGTCGCTAGTTGTGTCACTAATTGTGACGCTAGTTGTGTCACTAATTGTGTCGCTAGTTGTGTCGTTAGTTGCGTCCCTAGTTGTTTCACTAATTGTGTCACTAGTTGTGTCAATAGTTGAGTCGCTAGTTGTTTGACAAGTTGCGTCAGTAATATTGTCGCTAGTTGTGTCGCTAGTTGTGTCAATAGGTGTGTCACTAATTGTGTCACTGGTTGTGTCACTAGCAGTGTCGCTAGTTGTAACACTAGTAGTTTCGCTAGTAGTATCACTAGTTGTGTCACTAGTAGTGTCGCCAGTAGTATCACTAGTAGTGTCACTAGTTGTGTCACTAGTAGTGTCGCTAGATGTAAAACTAATAGTGTCGCTAGTTGTAACACTATTTGTGACACTAGTGGTGTCGCTAGTTGTAACACTAGTAGTGTGGGTAGTAGTATCACTAGTTGTTTCACTAGTAGTGTCTCTAGTAGCACCGCTAGTATTATCACTAGTTGTGTCGCTAGTAGTGTCACTAATTGTTTCAATATTTGTGTCGCTAATTGTGTGTCGCTAGTTGTGTCACCAGTTGTGTCATTCGTATTGTCACTTGCTGTGTCGCTAGTTGTGTTGCTTGTTATGTCGTTAATTTTTTTTCACTAGTTGTGTGGCCATTTGTGTCGCCAGTAGTGTCACTAGATGTGTCGCTAGTTGTGTCACTAGTTGAGTCGATAGTTGTGTGCCCTGTTGTTTCGCCAGCAGTGTCATTAGTTTATTCGCTAGTAGTGTCACTACTTGTGGTACTAGTTGTGTCACTAGTTGTGTCACTAATTGTGTATCTAGTTCTGTCGCTGGTAGTGTTATTTGTTGTGTCACTAGTTGTGTCACCATTTGTTTCGCTAGTAGTGTCACTAGTTGTACGCTAGTAATGTCACTAGTTGTTTGAATAGTTGGGTCACCAGTTGTTTCGCTAGCAGTGTAACTAGTTTAGTCGCTAGTAGTGTCACTAGTTGTGGTACTAGTTGTGTCACTAGTTGTGTCACTAGTTGTATCACTAATTGTGTATCTGGTTCTGTCGCTTGTAGTGTTATTAGTTGTGTCACTAGTTGTGTCAACATTTGTGTCGCTAGTAGTGTCACTAGTTGTGTCACTATTTGTGTCACTAGTTTTTTCGCTAGTAGTGTCACTAGTTGTGTCATTAGTAGTTTCACCACTTGTGTCAATAATTGTGTCACCAGTTGTTTTGCTAGCAGTGTCACTATTTGTGTCGCTTGTAGTGTCACTAGTTGTGGTACTAGGTGTGTAGCTAGTTCTGTCGCTAATAGGTTTATTAGTTGAGTCACTAGTTGTGACACCAGTTGTGTCGCTAGCAGTGTAACTAGTTGTGTCTCTTTTTTCTCAAAAGTTGTGTCGCTAGTAGCGTCAATAGTTGTGTCACTAATTGTGTCATTAGTAGTGGCACTAGTTGTGTCGCTAGTAGTATCACTAGTTGTTTCGCTAGTTGTGTCACCAATTGTGTTGCTTGTATGTCACTATTTGTGTTGCTATTTATATTCGAGCTATGGACTAAGCAATTTTTACATTGAACAACGCGAGATATGATATTGCTGCGAGTTGGCAGATTTTTACAAATGTTTTCAAGGGTTTGAACATAAATGTTTGTTCACAGTTCGTTAACCTTCGCTGTAGATAAAGTCGTTAATTCGTTTCAGACGTTTGGGACGTTGGTAGCTAAGGACCCTAACTTGTGCAAACGGATGGCATTGGCAATGATCATTTTGAATCTATGAAGTGGGCTCATTGTGTGTTTAACTCAAAAGCATATGTGCTTTTTAACCAAAGACCTTTTTTTTTTGGGACTCAATGAAGATATCCCCGATGGAAGAATAAACTGTACTATTAGTCCCATAAATGATTCGCTTCCAGAGGTTTATGATGTAAACAAAGCAGTTTTGTCATTGCAAGTGAATAATGTCCACACCTATAATTGGTCAGGATTGTGTAGCAGCAGCAGCTTTATAGCGAACACAGAAAACATCACAGGATTGTGCTGTTCTGAAACAGCTATGCCATGCTACCCTAGAATTGCCTTTAATGGGATTACTGTGACCACAAACCACTCTCCATGTGTGTGCCACATATTTACACCCCAGAAAGAAATACTGAATATAAAAACATCATGTGCCGTCTGTGATATTAATGACCACAGACCAGGAGCCTCCAGTATGATTGATACAACTGTTGCACCAAGCATTTCATCAGCAGAGCCATATCTATGGAATGTTAATCTGACATTGTTCTTGAATGATAACTTACCACCACTGTGTGTCTATATGTTTGGAATTGGAGTCATCAATGACGGCCTAACATCATCAAGTGCTATGACGATCATCATTTTCGGGACGACGTGAACTCCCATGGTATATGGTGGATAGGCGGCAGGAACCATTGAAGGCTATGTCTGAAAAGTGTTCCTTCTTGCAGTTTCCTCATATTGCAAGTCCGGCTTGTTGCAGGAGCTACTGAGTTAAGTGCTCTGTGCACACCGTGAGCTGTGTGTCTCATCAGTTTTGATCCTGCTTCGATATCCCGCTTGTTTACGATGAATGATGATATCGTATGACAGGGAACAGTTGGCTGTGTTCACTTTCTGCGCGGTTTCGCCTATGTATTTTGGCGTGTGCTGAGACTGCTACGATGGGGACTACAGTTATCTTTCTTTGTTTGGGAGATGAGTTAGTAATTCGGATGATTCCACTGGCACGGGCGGTTGAGCAATTATGGATTTTAATTCGTTTGCTGTGAAACCGAGGCCTTCCATAACCAATAACCAATAATTGTGTTGCTTGTATGTCACTATTTGTGTTGCTAGCTGTATTACTCGTTGTGTCACTAGTTGTGTAGCTAGATATGTCGCTAGTAGTATTATTCGTTGTGTCAATAGTTGTGTCACCAATTGTGTCGCTAGCAGTGTCCATAGTTGTGTCGCTTATTTTCTCAATGGTTGCGTCGCTAGTAGTATCACAAGTTGTGTCATTAATTGTGTCACTAGTATTGACATTAGTTGTGTCGCTAGTAGCGTCATTAGTTGTGTCGATAGTTGTGTCGATAGTTGTGTCGCTCTTAGTGTCGCTAGTTGTGTCATTAGTTGTGTCGCTAGTTGTGTTGCTAGTTGTGTCGCTAGTTGTGTTACTAGTTGTTTCGCTAGTTGTGTCGCTAGTTTCGTCCCTAGTTGTGTCACAAGTTGTGTCACTAGTTGTGTCAGTAGTATTGTCAATAGTTGAGTCGCTAGTTGTGTCACTAGTTGTGGCAGTAATATTGTCACTAGTTGTGTCGCTAGTTGTGTCACTAGTTGTGTCACTAATTGTGTCACTGGTTGTGTCACTAGCAGATTCGCTAGTTGTCACTAGTAGTGTCGCTACACTAGTTGTGTCACTAATAGTGTCGCTAGTAGTATCACTAGTTGTGTCACTAGTTGTGTCACTAGTTGTGTCACTAATAGTGTCGCTTGTTGTAACACTAGTTGTGACACTAATAGTGTCGCTAGTTGTAACACTAGTTGTGACACTAGTAGTGTCGCTAGTTGTAACACTAGTTGTGTTGCTAGTAGTATCTCTAGTTGTGTCTCTAGTAGTGTCACTAATTGTTTCAATATTTGTGTCGCTAATTGTGTGTGTCGCTAGTTGTGTCGCTAGTTGTGTCGCTAGTAGTGTCGCCAGTAGTATCACTAGTAGTGTCACTAGTTTAGTCGCTAGTAGTGTCACTAGTTGTGGTACTAGTTGTGTCACTAGTTGTGTCACTAGTTGTATCACTAACTGTGTATCTGGTTCTGTCGCTTGTAGTGTTATTAGTTGTGTCACTAGTTGTGTCAACAGTTGTGTCGCTAGTAGTGTCACTAGTTGTGTCGCTAGTAGTGTCACTAGTTGTGTCACTATTTGTGTCACTAGTTTTTTCGCTAGTAGTGTCACTAGTTGTGTCATTAGTTGTTTCACCACTTGTGTCAATAATTGTGTCACCAGTTGTTTTGCTAGCAGTGTCACTATTTGTGTCGCTTGTAGTGTCACTAGTTGTGGTACTAGGTGTGTAGCTAGTTCTGTCGCTAATAGGTTTATTAGTTGAGTCACTAGTTGTGACACCAGTTGTGTCGCTAACAGTGTAACTAGTTGTGTCACTAATTGTGTCATTAGTAGTGGCACTAGTTGTGTCGCTAGTAGTATCACTAGTTGTTTCGCTAGTTGTGTCACCAATTGTGTTGCTTGTATGTCACTATTTGTGTTGCTAGCTGTATTACTCGTTGTGTCACTAGTTGTGTAGCTAGATCTGTCGCTAGTAGTATTATTCGTTGTGTCAATAGTTGTGTCACCAATTGTGTCGCTAGCAGTGTCCATAGTTGTGTCGCTTATTTTCTCAATTGTTGCGTCGCTAGTAGTATCACAAGTTGTGTCATTAATTGTGTCACTAGTATTGACATTAGTTGTGTCGCTAGTAGCGTCATTAGTTGTGTCGATAGTTGTGTCACTAGTTGTGTTGCTTGTTGTGTCACTAGTTGTGTAGCTAGTTGTGTCACTAATTGTGTTGCTGCTAGTGTCACTAGATGTGTCAATAGTTGTGTCGATA
Organism: Megaustenia siamemsis; assembly: GCA_032433765.1. Classification (NCBI taxonomy): domain Eukaryota; kingdom Metazoa; phylum Mollusca; class Gastropoda; order Stylommatophora; family Ariophantidae; genus Megaustenia; species Megaustenia siamemsis. The sequence continues at coordinate 69,816,365 of JAVIAB010000047.1, read as the reverse complement.
GTTGTGTCGCTCTTAGTGTCGCTAGTTGTGTCATTAGTTGTGTCGCTAGTTGTGTTGCTAGTTGTGTTGCCAATTGTGTCACTAATTGTGTCGCTAGTTGTGTCGCTAGTTTCGTCCCTATTTGTGTCACAAGTTGTGTCACTAGTTGTGGCAGTAATATTGTCGCTAGTTGTGTCGCTAGTTGTGTCACTAGTTGCGTCACTAATTGTGTCACTGGTTGTGTCACTAGCAGTGTCGCTAGTTGTAACACTAGTAGTGTCGCTAGTAGTATCACTATTTGTGTCACTAGTAGTGTCGCTAGTAGTATCACTAGTTGTGTCACTAGTTGTGTCACTAATAGTGTCGCTAGTTGTAACACTAGTTGTGACACTAATAGTGTCGCTAGTTGTAACACTAGTTGTGACACTAGTAGTGTCGCTAGTTGTAACACTAGTTGTGTTGCTAGTAGTATCACTAGTTGTGTCTCTAGTAGTGTCACTAATTGTTTCAATATTTGTGTCGCTAATTGTGTGTGTCGCTAATTGTGTCGCTAGTTGTGTCGCTAGTTGTGTAGCTAGTTTCGTCACTAGTTGTGTCATCAGTAGTGTCGCTAGTTGTAACACTAGTAGTGTCGCTATTTGTAACACTAGTAGTGTCACCATTTGTGTCGCTAGTAGTGTCACTAGATGTGTCGCTATTTGTGTTATTAGTTGAGTCGATAGGGTTGTCCCCAGTTGTTTCGCTACCAGTGTCACTAGTTTTATCGCTAGTAGTGTCACTACTTGTGGTACTAGTTGTGTCACTAGTTGTGTCACCTGTTGTGTCACTAATTGTGTATCTAGTTCTGTCGCTGGTAGTATTATTAGTTGTGTCACTAGTTGTGTCACCAGTTGTGTCGCTAATAGTGTCTCTAGTTGTGTCGCTAGTAGTGTCACTAGTTGTGTCACTATTTGTGTCACTAGTTGTTTCGCTAGTAGTGTCACTAGTTGTATCGCTAGTAATGTCAAAAGTTGTGTGAATAGTTGTGTCACCTGTTGTTTCGCTAGCTGTGTCACTAGTTTAGTCGCTAGTAGTGTCACTAGTTGTGGTACTAGTTGTTTCACTAGTTGTGTCACTAGTTGTATCACTAATTGTGTATCTAGTTCTGTTGCTTGTAGTGTTATTAGTTGTGTCACTAGTTGTGTCACCAGTTGTGTCGCTAGTAGTGTCACTAGTTGTGTCGCTAGTTGTGTCACCAATTGTGTTGCTTGTATGTCACTAGTTGTGTTGCTAGTTGTGTTACTCATTGTGTCACTAGTTGTGTAGCTAGTTCTGTCGCTATTAGTATTACTAGTTGTGTCAATAGTTGTGTCACCAAGTGTGTCGCTAGCAGTGTCAATAGTTGTGTCGCTTATTTGCTCAATAATTGCGCCGCTTTGTTGTATCACAAGTTGTGTCAATAATTGTGTCACTAGTAGTGGCATTAGTTGTGTTGCTAGTTGCGTCATTAGTTGTGTCGCTAGTTTTGTTGCTTGTTGTGTCACTAGTTGTGTCGATAGTTGTATCACTAATTGTGTTGCTGCTAGTGTCACTAAATGTGTCAATAGTTGTGTCGATAGTTGTGTCGCTCGTAGTGTCGCTAGTTGTGTCATCAGTTGTGTCGCTAGTTGTGTTACAAGTTGTGTCGCCAATTGTGTTACTAGTTTTGTCACTAGTTGTGTTGCTATTTGTGTCACTAGTTGCCTAGCTAGTTGTGTCGCTATTTGTGTCACTAGTTGTGTTGCTAATTGTGTTACCAGTTGTGTCGCTAGTTGTGTCACTAATTGTGACGCTAGTTGTGTCACTAATTGTGTCGCTAGTTGTGTCGTTAGTTGCGTCCCTAGTTGTTTCACTAATTGTGTCACTAGTTGTGTCACTAGTTGTGTCAATAGTTGAGTCGCTAGTTGTTTGACAAGTTGCGTCAGTAATATTGTCGCTAGTTGTGTCGCTAGTTGTGTCAATAGGTGTGTCACTAATTGTGTCACTGGTTGTGTCACTAGCAGTGTCGCTAGTTGTAACACTAGTAGTTTCGCTAGTAGTATCACTAGTTGTGTCACTAGTAGTGTCGCCAGTAGTATCACTAGTAGTGTCACTAGTTGTGTCACTAGTAGTGTCGCTAGATGTAAAACTAATAGTGTCGCTAGTTGTAACACTATTTGTGACACTAGTGGTGTCGCTAGTTGTAACACTAGTAGTGTGGGTAGTAGTATCACTAGTTGTTTCACTAGTAGTGTCTCTAGTAGCACCGCTAGTATTATCACTAGTTGTGTCGCTAGTAGTGTCACTAATTGTTTCAATATTTGTGTCGCTAATTGTGTGTCGCTAGTTGTGCCACCAGTTGTGTCATTCGTATTGTCACTTGCTGTGTCGCTAGTTGTGTTGCTTGTTATGTCGTTATTTTTTTTCACTAGTTGTGTGGCCATTTGTGTCGCCAGTAGTGTCACTAGATGTGTCGCTAGTTGTGTCACTAGTTGAGTCGATAGTTGTGTGCCCTGTTGTTTCGCTAGCAGTGTCACTAGTTTATTCGCTAGTAGTGTCACTACTTGTGGTACTAGTTGTGTCACTAGTTGTGTCACTAATTGTGTATCTAGTTCTGTCGCTGGTAGTGTTATTTGTTGTGTCACTAGTTGTGTCACCATTTGTTTCGCTAGTAGTGTCACTAGTTGTATCGCTAGTAATGTCACTAGTTGTTTGAATAGTTGGGTCACCAGTTGTTTCGCTAGCAGTGTAACTAGTTTAGTCGCTAGTAGTGTCACTAGTTGTGGTACTAGTTGTGTCACTAGTTGTGTCACTAGTTGTATCACTAATTGTGTATCTGGTTCTGTCGCTTGTAGTGTTATTAGTTGTGTCACTAGTTGTGTCAACAGTTGTGTCGCTAGTAGTGTCACTAGTTGTGTCACTATTTGTGTCACTAGTTTTTTCGCTAGTAGTGTCACTAGTTGTGTCATTAGTACTTTCACCACTTGTGTCAATAATTGTGTCACCAGTTGTTTTGCTAGCAGTGTCACTATTTGTGTCGCTTGTAGTGTCACTAGTTGTGGTACTAGGTGTGTAGCTAGTTCTGTCGCTAATAGGTTTATTAGTTGAGTCACTAGTTGTGACACCAGTTGTGTCGCTAGCAGTGTAACTAGTTGTGTCTCTTATTTTCTCAAAAGTTGTGTCGCTAGTAGCGTCAATAGTTGTGTCACTAATTGTGTCATTAGTAGTGGCACTAGTTGTGTCGCTAGTAGTATCACTAGTTGTTTCGCTAGTTGTGTCACCAATTGTGTTGCTTGTATGTCACTATTTGTGTTGCTATTTATATTCGAGCTATGGACTAAGCAATTTTTACATTGAACAACGCGAGATATGATATTGCTGCGAGTTGGCAGATTTTTACAAATGTTTTCAAGGGTTTGAACATAAATGTTTGTTCACAGTTCGTTAACCTTCGCTGTAGATAAAGTCGTTAATTCGTTTCAGACGTTTGGGACGTTGGTAGCTAAGGACCCTAACTTGTGCAAACGGATGGCATTGGCAATGATCATTTTGAATCTATGAAGTGGGCTCATTGTGTGTTTAACTCAAAAGCATATGTGCTTTTTAACCAAAGACCTTTTTTTTTTGGGACTCAATGAAGATATCCCCGATGGAAGAATAAACTGTACTATTAGTCCCATAAATGATTCGCTTCCAGAGGTTTATGATGTAAACAAAGCAGTTTTGTCATTGCAAGTGAATAATGTCCACACCTATAATTGGTCAGGATTGTGTAGCAGCAGCAGCTTTATAGCGAACACAGAAAACATCACAGGATTGTGCTGTTCTGAAACAGCTATGCCATGCTACCCTAGAATTGCCTTTAATGGGATTACTGTGACCACAAACCACTCTCCATGTGTGTGCCACATATTTACACCCCAGAAAGAAATACTGAATATAAAACATCATGTGCCGTCTGTGATATTAATGACCACAGACCAGGAGCCTCCAGTATGATTGATACAACTGTTGCACCAAGCATTTCATCAGCAGAGCCATATCTATGGAATGTTAATCTGACATTGTTCTTGAATGATAACTTACCACCACTGTGTGTCTATATGTTTGGAATTGGAGTCATCAATGACGGCCTAACATCATCAAGTGCTATGACGATCATCATTTTCGGGACGACGTGAACTCCCATGGTATATGGTGGATAGGCGGCAGGAACCATTGAAGGCTATGTCTGAAAAGTGTTCCTTCTTGCAGTTTCCTCATATTGCAAGTCCGGCTTGTTGCAGGAGCTACTGAGTTAAGTGCTCTGTGCACACCGTGAGCTGTGTGTCTCATCAGTTTTGATCCTGCTTCGATATCCCGCTTGTTTACGATGAATGATGATATCGTATGACAGGGAACAGTTGGCTGTGTTCACTTTCTGCGCGGTTTCGCCTTATGTATTTTGGCGTGTGCTGAGACTGCTACGATGGGGACTACAGTTATCTTTCTTTGTTTGGGAGATGAGTTAGTAATTCGGATGATTCCACTGGCACGGGCGGTTGAGCAATTATGGATTTTAATTCGTTTGCTGTGAAACCGAGGCCTTCCATAACCAATAACCAATAATTGTGTTGCTTGTATGTCACTATTTGTGTTGCTAGCTGTATTACTCGTTGTGTCACTAGTTGTGTAGCTAGATATGTCGCTAGTAGTATTATTCGTTGTGTCAATAGTTGTGTCACCAATTGTGTCGCTAGCAGTGTCCATAGTTGTGTCGCTTATTTTCTCAATGGTTGCGTCGCTAGTAGTATCACAAGTTGTGTCATTAATTGTGTCACTAGTATTGACATTAGTTGTGTCGCTAGTAGCGTCATTAGTTGTGTCGATAGTTGTGTCGATAGTTGTGTCGCTCTTAGTGTCGCTAGTTGTGTCATTAGTTGTGTCGCTAGTTGTGTTGCTAGTTGTGTCGCTAGTTGTGTTACTAGTTGTTTCGCTAGTTGTGTCGCTAGTTTCGTCCCTAGTTGTGTCACAAGTTGTGTCACTAGTTGTGTCAGTAGTATTGTCAATAGTTGAGTCGCTAGTTGTGTCACTAGTTGTGGCAGTAATATTGTCACTAGTTGTGTCGCTAGTTGTGTCACTAGTTGTGTCACTAATTGTGTCACTGGTTGTGTCACTAGCAGATTCGCTAGTTGTAACACTAGTAGTGTCGCTAGTAGTATCACTAGTTGTGTCACTAATAGTGTCGCTAGTAGTATCACTAGTTGTGTCACTAGTTGTGTCACTAGTTGTGTCACTAATAGTGTCGCTTGTTGTAACACTAGTTGTGACACTAATAGTGTCGCTAGTTGTAACACTAGTTGTGACACTAGTAGTGTCGCTAGTTGTAACACTAGTTGTGTTGCTAGTAGTATCTCTAGTTGTGTCTCTAGTAGTGTCACTAATTGTTTCAATATTTGTGTCGCTAATTGTGTGTGTCGCTAGTTGTGTCGCTAGTTGTGTCGCTAGTAGTGTCGCCAGTAGTATCACTAGTAGTGTCACTAGTTTAGTCGCTAGTAGTGTCACTAGTTGTGGTACTAGTTGTGTCACTAGTTGTGTCACTAGTTGTATCACTAACTGTGTATCTGGTTCTGTCGCTTGTAGTGTTATTAGTTGTGTCACTAGTTGTGTCAACAGTTGTGTCGCTAGTAGTGTCACTAGTTTGTCGCTAGTAGTGTCACTAGTTGTGTCACTATTTGTGTCACTAGTTTTTTCGCTAGTAGTGTCACTAGTTGTGTCATTAGTTGTTTCACCACTTGTGTCAATAATTGTGTCACCAGTTGTTTTGCTAGCAGTGTCACTATTTGTGTCGCTTGTAGTGTCACTAGTTGTGGTACTAGGTGTGTAGCTAGTTCTGTCGCTAATAGGTTTATTAGTTGAGTCACTAGTTGTGACACCAGTTGTGTCGCTAACAGTGTAACTAGTTGTGTCACTAATTGTGTCATTAGTAGTGGCACTAGTTGTGTCGCTAGTAGTATCACTAGTTGTTTCGCTAGTTGTGTCACCAATTGTGTTGCTTGTATGTCACTATTTGTGTTGCTAGCTGTATTACTCGTTGTGTCACTAGTTGTGTAGCTAGATCTGTCGCTAGTAGTATTATTCGTTGTGTCAATAGTTGTGTCACCAATTGTGTCGCTAGCAGTGTCCATAGTTGTGTCGCTTATTTTCTCAATTGTTGCGTCGCTAGTAGTATCACAAGTTGTGTCATTAATTGTGTCACTAGTATTGACATTAGTTGTGTCGCTAGTAGCGTCATTAGTTGTGTCGATAGTTGTGTTGCTTGTTGTGTCACTAGTTGTGTAGCTAGTTGTGTCACTAATTGTGTTGCTGCTAGTGTCACTAGATGTGTCAATAGTTGTGTCGATAGTTGTGTCGCTCTTAGTGTCGCTAGTTGTGTCATTAGTTGTGTCGCTAGTTGTGTTGCTAGTTGTGTTGCAATTGTGTCACTAATTGTGTCGCTAGTTGTGTCGCTAGTTTCGTCCCTATTTGTGTCACAAGTTGTGTCACTAGTTGTGGCAGTAATATTGTCGCTAGTTGTGTCGCTAGTTGTGTCACTAGTTGCGTCACTAATTGTGTCACTGGTTGTGTCACTAGCAGTGTCGCTAGTTGTAACACTAGTAGTGTCGCTAGTAGTATCACTATTTGTGTCACTAGTAGTGTCGCTAGTAGTATCACTAGTTGTGTCACTAGTTGTGTCACTAATAGTGTCGCTAGTTGTAACACTAGTTGTGACACTAATAGTGTCGCTAGTTGTAACACTAGTTGTGACACTAGTAGTGTCGCTAGTTCAACACTAGTTGTGTTGCTAGTAGTATCACTAGTTGTGTCTCTAGTAGTGTCACTAATTGTTTCAATATTTGTGTCGCTAATTGTGTGTGTCGCTAATTGTGTCGCTAGTTGTGTCGCTAGTTGTGTAGCTAGTTTCGTCACTAGTTGTGTCATCAGTAGTGTCGCTAGTTGTAACACTAGTAGTGTCGCTATTTGTAACACTAGTAGTGTCACCATTTGTGTCGCTAGTAGTGTCACTAGATGTGTCGCTATTTGTGTTATTAGTTGAGTCGATAGGGTTGTCCCCAGTTGTTTCGCTACCAGTGTCACTAGTTTTATCGCTAGTAGTGTCACTACTTGTGGTACTAGTTGTGTCACTAGTTGTGTCACCTGTTGTGTCACTAATTGTGTATCTAGTTCTGTCGCTGGTAGTATTATTAGTTGTGTCACTAGTTGTGTCACCAGTTGTGTCGCTAATAGTGTCTCTAGTTGTGTCGCTAGTAGTGTCACTAGTTGTGTCACTATTTGTGTCACTAGTTGTTTCGCTAGTAGTGTCACTAGTTGTATCGCTAGTAATGTCAAAAGTTGTGTGAATAGTTGTGTCACCTGTTGTTTCGCTAGCTGTGTCACTAGTTTAGTCGCTAGTAGTGTCACTAGTTGTGGTACTAGTTGTTTCACTAGTTGTGTCACTAGTTGTATCACTAATTGTGTATCTAGTTCTGTTGCTTGTAGTGTTATTAGTTGTGTCACTAGTTGTGTCACCAGTTGTGTCGCTAGTAGTGTCACTAGTTGTGTCGCTAGTTGTGTCACCAATTGTGTTGCTTGTATGTCACTAGTTGTGTTGCTAGTTGTGTTACTCATTGTGTCACTAGTTGTGTAGCTAGTTCTGTCGCTATTAGTATTACTAGTTGTGTCAATAGTTGTGTCCCAAGTGTGTCGCTAGCAGTGTCAATAGTTGTGTCGCTTATTTGCTCAATAATTGCGCCGCTTTGTTGTATCACAAGTTGTGTCAATAATTGTGTCACTAGTAGTGGCATTAGTTGTGTTGCTAGTTGCGTCATTAGTTGTGTCGCTAGTTTTGTTGCTTGTTGTGTCACTAGTTGTGTCGATAGTTGTATCACTAATTGTGTTGCTGCTAGTGTCACTAAATGTGTCAATAGTTGTGTCGATAGTTGTGTCGCTCGTAGTGTCGCTAGTTGTGTCATCAGTTGTGTCGCTAGTTGTGTTACAAGTTGTGTCGCCAATTGTGTTACTAGTTTTGTCACTAGTTGTGTTGCTATTTGTGTCACTAGTTGCCTAGCTAGTTGTGTCGCTATTTGTGTCACTAGTTGTGTTGCTAATTGTGTTACCAGTTGTGTCGCTAGTTGTGTCACTAATTGTGACGCTAGTTGTGTCACTAATTGTGTCGCTAGTTGTGTCGTTAGTTGCGTCCCTAGTTGTTTCACTAATTGTGTCACTAGTTGTGTCACTAGTTGTGTCAATAGTTGAGTCGCTAGTTGTTTGACAAGTTGCGTCAGTAATATTGTCGCTAGTTGTGTCGCTAGTTGTGTCAATAGGTGTGTCACTAATTGTGTCACTGGTTGTGTCACTAGCAGTGTCGCCAGTAGTAGTAGTATCACTAGTAGTGTCACTAGTTGTGTCACTAGTAGTGTCGCTAGATGTAAAACTAATAGTGTCGCTAGTTGTAACACTATTTGTGACACTAGTGGTGTCGCTAGTTGTAACACTAGTAGTGTGGGTAGTAGTATCACTAGTTGTTTCACTAGTAGTGTCTCTAGTAGCACCGCTAGTATTATCACTAGTTGTGTCGCTAGTAGTGTCACTAATTGTTTCAATATTTGTGTCGCTAATTGTGTGTCGCTAGTTGTGCCACCAGTTGTGTCATTCGTATTGTCACTTGCTGTGTCGCTAGTTGTGTTGCTTGTTAGTCGTTATTTTTTTTCACTAGTTGTGTGGCCATTTGTGTCGCCAGTAGTGTCACTAGATGTGTCGCTAGTTGTGTCACTAGTTGAGTCGATAGTTGTGTGCCCTGTTGTTTCGCTAGCAGTGTCACTAGTTTATTCGCTAGTAGTGTCACTACTTGTGGTACTAGTTGTGTCACTAGTTGTGTCACTAATTGTGTATCTAGTTCTGTCGCTGGTAGTGTTATTTGTTGTGTCACTAGTTGTGTCACCATTTGTTTCGCTAGTAGTGTCACTAGTTGTATCGCTAGTAATGTCACTAGTTGTTTGAATAGTTGGTCACCAGTTGTTTCGCTAGCAGTGTAACTAGTTTAGTCGCTAGTAGTGTCACTAGTTGTGGTACTAGTTGTGTCACTAGTTGTGTCACTAGTTGTATCACTAATTGTGTATCTGTTCTGTCGCTTGTAGTGTTATTAGTTGTGTCACTAGTTGTGTCAACAGTTGTGTCGCTAGTAGTGTCACTAGTTGTGTCACTATTTGTGTCACTAGTTTTTTCGCTAGTAGTGTCACTAGTTGTGTCATTAGTACTTTCACCACTTGTGTCAATAATTGTGTCACCAGTTGTTTTGCTAGCAGTGTCACTATTTGTGTCGCTTGTAGTGTCACTAGTTGTGGTACTAGGTGTTGTAGCTAGTTCTGTCGCTAATAGGTTTATTAGTTGAGTCACTAGTTGTGACACCAGTTGTGTCGCTAGCAGTGTAACTAGTTGTGTCTCTTATTTTCTCAAAAGTTGTGTCGCTAGTAGCGTCAATAGTTGTGTCACTAATTGTGTCATTAGTAGTGGCACTAGTTGTGTCGCTAGTAGTATCACTAGTTGTTTCGCTAGTTGTGTCACCAATTGTGTTGCTTGTATGTCACTATTTGTGTTGCTATTATATTCGAGCTATGGACTAAGCAATTTTACATTGAACAACGCGAGATATGATATTGCTGCGAGTTGGCAGATTTTTACAAATGTTTTCAAGGGTTTGAACATAAATGTTTGTTCACAGTTCGTTAACCTTCGCTGTAGATAAAGTCGTTAATTCGTTTCAGACGTTTGGGACGTTGGTAGCTAAGGACCCTAACTTGTGCAAACGGATGGCATTGGCAATGATCATTTTGAATCTATGAAGTGGGCTCATTGTGTGTTTAACTCAAAAGCTATGTGCTTTTTAACCAAAGACCTTTTTTTTTTGGGACTCAATGAAGATATCCCCGATGGAAGAATAAACTGTACTATTAGTCCCATAAATGATTCGCTTCCAGAGGTTTATGATGTAAAACCAAAGCAGTTTTGTCATTGCAAGGAATAATGTCCACACCTATAATTGGTCAGGATTGTGTAGCAGCAGCAGCTTTATAGCGAACACAGAAAACATCACAGATTGTGCTGTTCTGAAACAGCTATGCCATGCTACCCTAGAATTGCCTTTAATGGGATTACTGTGACCACAAACCACTCTCCATGTGTGGCCACATATTTACACCCAGAAAGAAATACTGAATATAAAAAACATCATGTGCCGCTGTGAATTAATGACCACAGACCAGGAGCCTCCAGTATGATGATACAACTGTTGCACCAAGCATTTCATCAGCAGAGCCATATCTATGGAATGTTAATCTGACATTGTTCTTGAATGATAACTTACCACCTGTGTGTCTATATGTTTGGAATTGGAGTCATCAAATGACGGCCTAACATCATCAAGTGCTATGACGATCATCATTTTCGGACGACGTGAACTCCCATGGTATATGGTGGATAGGCGGCAGGAACCATTGAAGGCTATGTCTGAAAAGTGTTCCTTCTTGCAGTTTCCTCATATTGCAAGTCCGGCTTGTTGCAGGAGCTACTGAGTTAAGTGCTCTGTGCACACCGTGAGCTGTGTGTCTCATCAGTTTTGATCCTGCTTCGATATCCCGCTTGTTTACGATGAATGATGATATCGTATGACAGGGAACAGTTGGCTGTGTTCACTTTCTGCGCGGTTTCGCCTTATGTATTTTGGCGTGTGCTGAGACTGCTTCGATGGGGACTACAGTTATCTTTCTTTGTTTGGGAGATGAGTTAGTAATTCGGGATGATTCACTGGCACGGGCGGTTGAGCAATTATGGATTTTAATTCGTTTGCTGTGAAACCGAGGCCTTCCATAACCAATAACCAATAATTGTGTTGCTTGTATGTCACTATTTGTGTGCTAGCTGTATTACTCGTTGTGTCCATAGTTGTGTAGCTAGATATGTCGCTAGTAGTATTATTCGTTGTGTCAATAGTTGTGTTCACCAATTGTGTCGCTAGCAGTGTCCATAGTGTGTCGCTTATTTTCTCAATGGTTGCGTCGCTAGTAGTATCACAAGTTGTGTCATTAATTGTGTCACTAGTATTGACATAGTTGTGTCGCTAGTAGCGTCATTAGTTGTGTCGATAGTGTGTGACTAATTGTGTTGCTGCTAGTGTCACTAGATGTGTCAATAGTTGTGTCGATAGTTGTGTCGCTCTTAGTGTCGCTAGTTGTGTCATTAGTTGTCGCTAGTTGTGTTGCTAGTTGTGTCGCTAGTTGTTACTAGTTGTTCGCTAGTTGTGTCGCTAGTTTCGTCCCTAGTTGTGTCACAAGTTGTGTCACTAGTTGTGTCAGTAGTATTGTCAATAGTTGAGTCGTAGTTGTGTCACTAGTTGTGGCAGTAATATTGTCACTAGTTGTGTCGCTAGTTGTGTCACTAGTTGTGTCACTAATTGTGTCACTGGTTGTGTCACTAGCAGATTCGCTAGTTGTAACACTAGTAGTGTCGCTAGTAGTATCACTAGTTGTGTCACTAGTAGTGTCGCTAGTAGTATCACTAGTTGTGTCACTAGTTGTGTCACTAATAGTGTCGCTTGTTGTAACACTAGTTGTGACACTAATAGTGTCGCTAGTTGTAACACTAGTTGTGACACTAGTAGTGTCGCTAGTTGTAACACTAGTTGTGTTGCTAGTAGTATCTCTAGTTGTGTCTCTAGTAGTGTCACTAATTGTTTCAATATTTGTGTCGCTAATTGTGTGTGTCGCTAGTTGTGTCGCTAGTTGTGTCGCTAGTAGTGTCGCCAGTAGTATCACTAGTAGTGTCACTAGTTGTGTCACTAGTAGTGTCGCTAGTTGTAACACTAATAGTGTCGCTAGTGTAACACTATTTGTGACACTAGCGGTGTCGCTAGTTGTAACACTAGTTGTGTGGGTAGTCGTATCACTAGTTGTTTCACTAGTAGTGTCTCTAGTAGCACCGCTAGTATTATCACTAGTTGTGACGCTAGTAGTGTCACTAATTGTTTCAATTTGTGTCGCTAATTGTGTGTGTCGCTAGTTGTGTCACCTGTTGTTCCGCTTCTTGTGTAGCTACTTGCGTCACTAGTTGTCTCACCAGTAGTGTCGCTAGTTGTAACACTAGTGGTATCGCTAGTTGTAACACTAGTTGCTACACTAGTAGTATCGCTAGTTGTAACACTAGTAGTGTCACTAGATGTGTCGCAGTTGTGTCACTACTTGTGGTACTAGTTGTGTCACTAGTTGTGTCAACTGTTGTGTCACTAATTGTGTATCTAGTTCTGTCGCTGGTAGTGTTATTTGTTGTGTAACTAGTGTGTCACCAGTTGTGTCGCTAGTAGTGTCACTAGTTGTGTCACTATTTGTGTCACTAGTTGTTTCGCTAGTAGTGTCACTATTTGTGTCGCTAGTAATGTCACCAGTTGTGTGAATAGTTGTGTCACCAGTTTTCGCTAGTAGTGTCACTAGTTGAGTCGTTAATTGTGTCCTAATTGTGTGTGCTAATTGTGTCCCTATTTGTGTCACTAGTTTTGTCACTAGATGTGTTGCTAGTTGTGTCACTATTTGTGCCGCTTGTTGTAGCACTAGTGTGTCTCTAGTAGTTTCACTAGTTTGTCGCTATTTGTATCGGCTAGTTGTGTCCAGTTGTGTCACTAGATGTGTCGCTTGTTGTGTCATTAGTTGTGTCATTAGTTGTAGCTCTAGTTGTTTCAATAATTGTATCACTAGTTGGTTCAATAGTTGTTTCGCTAATTGTGTTACTAGTTGTGTTACTAGTTGTGTCGCTAGTTGTATTACTAGTTGTGTCACTATTTATTGCGCTAGTTGTGTCACTAGTTGTGTCACTATTGTGTCGCTAATATGTCATTAGTTGTGTCACTATTTGTGTCACTAGTTGTATCGCTAGTAGTGTCACTAGTTGTGTCGTTAGTAGTGTCCACCACTTGTGTCAATAATTGTGTCACCAGTTGTGTCGCTTGTGTCGCTAGCAGTGTAACTAATTGTGTCTGATATTTTCTCAATAGTTGTGTCGCTAGTAGTGTCATTAGTTGTGTCGCTAATTGTGTCACCAATTGTGTTGCTATTATGTCATTAGTTGTTGCTAGTTTTGTTACTAGTTGTGTCACTAGTTGTGTAGCTAGTTTCTGTCGCTAGTAGTGTTATTAGTTGTGTCACTAGTTTTTTTTACCAGTTGTGTCGCTAGCTGTTGCAATAGATGTGTCGCTTATTTTCTCAATAGTTGCGTCGCTTGTAGTGTAACATGTTGTGTCATTAATTGTGTCACTAGTAGTGGCATTAGTTGTGTCGATAGTAGCGTGATTAGTTGTTTTCTCTAGTTATGTCACTAGTTGTGTTGCTTGTTGTAAAACCAGTAGTGCCGCTAGTATTATTACTAGTTGTGTCACTAGTTGTGTCACTAGAAGTATCGCTAGTTGTAACACTAGTAGTGTCGCTAGTAGTATCACTAGTTTTGTCACTAGTAGTGTCTCTAATTGTTTCAATATTTGTGTCGCTAATTGTGTGTGTCGCTAATTGTGTCACCAGTTGTGCCGCTAGTTGTGTCGCTAGTTGCGTCACTAGTTGTGTCACATGTAGTGTCGCTAGTTGTAACACTAGTAATGTCGCTAGTTGTAACACTAGTTGCGACACTCGTAGTATCTTTAGTTGTAACACTAGTAGAGTTGCCAGTAGTATCACTAGTTGTGTCACTAGTAGTGTCACTAGTTGTGTCACTAGTTGTGTCACTAGTAGTGTCGCTAGTTGTAACACTAGTTGTGTCACTAGTAGTGTCACTAGTTTGTGTCACTAGTTTTGTCACTAGTAGTGTCACTAGTTGTGTCACTATTTGTCACTAGTTCACTAGTAGTGTCGCTAGTTGTAACACTAGTATGTCGCTAGTTGTAACACTAGTTGTGACACTAGTAGTGTCGCTAGTTGTAACACTAGTTATCGCTTGTAGTGTCGCTAATTGTTTCAATATTTTTTTTGCTAATTTTGTGTGTCGCTAGTTGTGTCACCAGTTGTGACGCTAGTAGTGTCGCTAGTTGCGTCACTAGTTGTGTCACTAGTTATGTCGCTAGTTGAGTCGATTATTGTGTTACTAATTGTGTTGATAATTGTGTCCCTATTTGTGTCACTAGTTACGTCACTAGATGTGTTGCTAGTTATGTCACTATTTGTGTCACTAATTGTAGCACTAGTTGTGTCGCTAGTAGTTTCACTAGTTGTGTCGCTATTTGTATTGCTAGTTGTGTCACTAGTTGTGTCACTAGATGTGTCGCTAGTTGTGTCAGTAGTTGTGTAGCTAGTTGAATTACTAGTTGTTTCACTAGTTGTTTCGCTAGTTGTGGCACTAAATGTGTCGCTAGTTGTATCTCTAGTTGTGTCGCTTGTTGTATCACTAGTTGTGTTACTAGTTATTTCGCTAGTCGTGTCACTAATTGTGTCGCTAGTTGTATTACTAGTTGTGTCTCTAGTTGTGTCGTTAGTTGTGTCACTAGTTTGTATCGCTGGTTGTGTCACTTGTTATGTCACTAGTTGTTTCACTAGGTTGTGTCACTAGTAGTGTCGCTAGTTTTGTCACTAGTAGTGCCGCCATTAGTGTCGCTAGTTTGTCACTAGTAGTGCCGCCATTAGTGTCGCTAGTTTTGTCACTAGTAGTGTCTCTATAGTTATGTGTCACTAGTTGTATCGCTAGTTGTCTCACTAGTTGTCTCACTAGTTGTATCGCTAGTTGTCTCACTAGTTGTCTCACTAGTTGTATCGCTAGTTGTCTCACTAGTTGTGTCACTAGTTGTGTCACTAGTTGTCTCACTAGTTGTCTCACTAGTTGTCTCACTAGTTGTCTCACTAGTTGTCTCACTAGTTGTCTCACTAGTTGTCTCACTAGTTGTGTCACTAATTGTCTCACTAGTTGTGTCACTAGTTGTGTCACTAGTTGTCTCACTAGTTGTCTCACTAGTTGTCTCACTAGTTGTCTCACTAGTTGTGTCACTAGTTGTCTCACTAGTTGTCTCACTAGTTGTCTCACTAGTTGTCTCACTAGTTGTCTCACTAGTTGTGTCACTAGTTGTATCGCTAGTTGTGTCACTAGTTGTATCGCTAGTTGTATCGCTAGTTGTCTCACTAGTTGTATCGCTAGTTGTATCGCTAGTTGTCTCACTAGTTGTATCGCTAGTTGTCTCACTAGTTGTATCGCTAGTTGTCTCACTAGTTGTGTCACTAGTTGTATCGCTAGTTTCTCACTAGTTGTCTCACTAGTTGTATCGCTAGTTGTCTCACTAGATGTGTCACTAGTTGTGTCTCTAGTTGTGTCTTAGTTGTATCGCTAGTTGTCTCACTAGTTGTGTCACTAGTTGTATCGCTAGTTGTCTCACTAGTTGTGTCACTAGTTGTGTCACTAGTTGTGTCTCTAGTTTGTCATTAGTTGTATCGCTAGTTGTCTCACTAGTTGTGTCACTAGTTGTATCGCTAGTTGTGTCACTAGTTGTGTCACTAGTTTTCTCACTAGTTGTGTCACTATTTGTGTGGTTTAGTTGTGTCACTAGTTGTGTCACTAGTTGTGTCGCTAGTTGTGTCATAGTTGTATCGCTAGTTGTCTCACTAGTTGTGTCACTAGTTGTATCGCTAGTTGTGTCCTAGTTGTATCGCTAGTTGTCTCACTAGTTGTGTCACTAGTTGTGTCACTAGTTGTGTCCCTAGTTGTCTCACTAGTTGTGTCACTAGCTGTATCGCTGGTCGTCTCACTAGTTGTGTCACTAGTTGTATCGCTAGTTGTGTCACTAGTTGTATCGCTAGTTGTCTCACTAGTTGTGTCACTAGTTGTATCGCTAGTTGTGTCGCTGGTTGTGTCACTAGTTGTCTCACTCGTTGTGTCACTAGTTTGTGTCACTAGTTGTGTCACTAGTTGTGTCACTAGTTGTATCGCTAGTTGTGTCGGTAGTTGTGTGTCGCTGGTTGTGTCTGTTACTAGTAGTGTCGCTAGTAGTTGTGTGTCACTAGTTGTGTCACTAGTTGTATCGCTAGTTGTCTCACTAGTTGTGTCACTAGTTGTATCGCTGGTTGTCTCACTAGTTGTGTCACTAGTTGTGTCACTAATTGTATCGCTAGTTGTCTCACTAGTTGTGTCACTAGTTGTGTCACTAATTGTGACACTAGTTGTATCGCTAGTTGTGTCGGTAGTTGTGTGTCGCTGGTTGTGTCTGTTACTAGTAGTGTCGCTAGTAGTGTGTGTCACTATTAGTGTCGCTAGTAGTGTGTGTCACTTGTAGTGTCGCGAGTTGTGTGTGTCACTAGTAGTGTCGCTGGTTGTGTCTGTCACTAGTAGTGTCGCTGGTTGTGTGTGTTACTAGTAGTGTCGCTAGTAGTGTGTGTCACTATTAGTGTCGCTAGTTGTGTGTGTCACTTGTAGTGTCGCGAGTTGTGTCTGTTACTAGTAGTGTCGCTAGTAGTGTGTGTCACTATTAGTGTCGCTGGTTGTGTCTGTTACTAGTAGTGTCGCTAGTAGTGTGTGTCACTATTAGTGTCGCGAGTTGTGTCTGTTACTATTAGTGTCGCTGGTTGTGTGTGTCACTATTAGTGTCGCTGGTTGTGTCTGTTACTAGTAGTGTCGCTAGTAGTGTGTGTCACTAGTAGTGTCGCTGGTTTGTCTGTTACTAGTAGTGTCGCTAGTAGTGTGTGTCACTATTAGTGTCGCTAGTAGTGTGTGTCACTTGTAGTGTCGCGAGTTGTGTGTGTCACTAGTAGTGTCGCTGGTTGTGTCTGTCACTAGTAGTGTCGCTAGTTGTGTGTGTCACTATTAGTGTCGCTAGTAGTGTCGCTGGTTGTGTCTGTCACTAGTGATGTCGCTAGTAGTGTCGCTGGTTGTCTGTCACTAGTAGTGCCTCTAGTTGTGTCTGTCACTAGTAGTGTCGCTAGTTGTGTCACTAGTTGTGTTGCTAGTAGTGACGCTAGTTGTGTCTGTCACTAGTAGTGTCGCTAGTTGTGTCACTAGTTGTGTTTGCTAGTAGTGTCGCCTAGTTGTGTCTGTCACTAGTAGTGTCGCTAGTTGTCTCACTAGTTTGTTTGCTAGTATTGTTGCTTGGTGTGTCACTTATTGCATCACTAGTTGTGTTGCTAGTAGTGTCGCCAGGTGTATCTGTCACTGCTAGTGTCGCTATTTAACATGTGCATTTCGGCATGTATAATTTTCTAAACTGTTTGTAAATGTTTCCGGTGTAGAGCCATTTTGGCCTAATCCTTTTACTTGTAAACGTTAATTTTAAACTGCCGTTCATTGTTTAAAATGTGTAGAGTGCCCGTTTCTTCTCATTCCCGCCGTATTTCAAGAGGCGTTAGACATCAGATCTCAGTACCCAGTGAACTGGACAGGGTTAACAATATTTGCTAGTTGTGTCGCTAGTTGCGTCACTAGTTGTGTCACCAGTAGTGTCGCTAGTTGTAAACACTAGTAGTGTCGCTAGTTGTAACACTAGTTGCGACACTAGTAGTGTCGCTAGTTGTAACACTAGTAATGTCGCTAGTAGTATCACTAGTTTGTCACTAGTAGTGTCGCTACTAGTATCACTAGTTGTGTCATTAGTTGTGTAACTAGTAGTGTCGCTAGTTGTAACACTAGTAGTGTCGCTAGTTGTAGACTAGTTGTGACACTAGTAGTGTCGCTAGTTGTAACACTAGTAGTACCGCTAGTAGTATCACTAGTTGTGTCGCTTGTAGTGTCACTAATTGTTTCAATATTTTTTTTTATATTAGTTGTGTCGCTAGTTGTGTCACTAGTTGTGTTGCTTGTGTGTCACTAGTTGTGTCGCTAGTAGTGTCACTAGTTTTTTACGCTAGTTGTTTCGCTAGTTGTGTCAATAATTGTTTGCCGCTAGTATCACTAGATGTGTCATAAGTTGTGTCGCTAGTTGTGTTGCTAGTTGTGTAGCCAATTGTGTCACTAGTTTTGTCACTAGTTGTGTTGCTATTTGTGTCACTAGTTGCCTCGCTAGTTGTGTCGCTATTTGTGCATTGTTCACGATAGCTATTTTAAGTTAGCTGAGTGGCAGTGTTCTCTAGCGTTTGGCTTTTCGTAAGGCGCGTGTGCCACTGAGTACGGGTTCGATCCTGCTTTGGTCCATATTTGTTTCTGTTATTGATTATTTGTCAATTTTTCCGAGTGCTGTAAACATACCTCTTCCTCTGAATATATTCGCCGATTATTGCCTTGGACGTTTCCCTCTATAATAATATTCATTTATTATATTTGTTTCCACCCTAAACTGAGAAACCACAGTTTCAAAGAGTCATATTCCCATAGCCTCTGGACGGTTTCACACAAGGAGCCGTCTTGACCAGTCTTACCTCTGAGGTTCCCCCAGTCATTTGAAACATATTATTTTCACTATTTTTTAACTAACCGCTAAGTTTTTGCACAATAATTCAGATCAGATTTTAACATTCGCTTCTCAGCATGTAAGCTCGAGGATGTCATTAAATTGAAAGTGATTCCAAATACATTTAATTGTTTTACGTTGAAGAGGCAAATGTTGTTTTCTTTTAAACATTAGGTGAACTGAGGAAGTATCACCTTAAAAATTACTGGGTACTTTGGAGAGAGAAGTTTGAAGAGCACTGTTCTATGTATTTAAAAATGGTAATAAAAATTTTAAAAGAGAGATAACTCTCTTGAACAATTAAGGAACTTGAAAGATACTTGAAATCAAAGGGCAGGTCGGGGCTAAGAAGAGTTACAACGACACTTAAGATGCCCTCAGCATCAAGGTGGGAAGATATACATGGAATGTGTCTCAGAGGGATTGAGAAAATTTAGGAAACTGTGGGAAGACAGAGATGATAACACCTGAGAAGATAATAACTAAATGCACACTGTTGTTTATTAAGAGGTTTTCACATCTCGAAATATCGGCCGCAGTACACTCGAGATAGAACTAGGGATGCTTAAACTCTTTCAACAAATGAGGAAAAAATTTGCATGCTGATGGTCCAGTAGCGCACTGATTAAACATACCTCTTACTTCATTTTACCATATTAGTGTACTCAATGTTCTGCCTTTCTTTTGTTCGCATTGAGCCTGTTTTTTTGTTATTTTGTGTCATGTTTAGCAAACTGGATTATATTCGCGCGACACATACAACACCCAGGAGCGGACTAGCCTGTTCTCTTGTATACGTGCAGGTCGCTGAAACTTTAATTTCAACAACAAATGTGTTGTCATTTAAATGGTTCCACGTGGTTTGCTGGTCTTGGGACAAGTCATTGGCCTCTCAATCAGAAGGTCCCTGGATCAAATCTCGCCACAGGCTGTGAGAATTGTTCTCTCAGAATACATGGTTTATTTGTGACTTTTTCCATGACTCGATTCTCTTGGTAGTGAGATCCGATGTCCAGCTCTCTGGGTAGTGAGATCCGATGTCCAGCTCTCTGGGTAGTGAGATCCGATGTCCAGCTCTCTAGGTAGTGAGATCCGATGTCCAGCTCTCTGGGTAGTGAGATCCGATGTCCAGCTCTCTGGCTAGTGAGATCCGATGTCCAGCTCTCTGGGTAGTGAGATCCGATGTCCAGCTCTTTGGGTAGTGGATCCGATGTCCAGCTCTCTGGCTAGTGAGATCCGATGTCCAGCTCTCTGGCTAGTGAGATCCGATGTCCAGCTCTTTGGGTAGTGGATCCGATGTCCAGCTCTTTGGGTAGTGAGATCCGATGTCCAGCTCTCTGGTAGTGAGATCCGATGTCCAGCTCTCTGGGTAGTGAGATCCGATGTCCAGCTCTCTGGGTAGTGAGATCCGATGTCCAGCTCTCTGGGTAGTGAGATCCGATGTCCAGCTCTCTGGGTAGTGAGATCCGATGTCCAGCTCTCTGGGTAGTGAGATCCGATGTCCAGCTCTCTGGGTAGTGAGATCCGATGTCCAGCTCTCTGGGTAGTGAGATCCGATGTCCAGCTCTCTGGGATAACAGAGAAAACAAGATGGTCCGTATGCACTCTGACTCTCTCTACGCTAAAGAAACAATGGCAGTCAAAATAAAAAATTGCAGATCAAAATGGTTGCTGCCTGGGCAAATTGTTAAGTACATAAGTCTATGCTAAAGTCGAGGAGCCAAAGCGAAAGGCGCAAATATAATGACTTGCCGTAAACCAGCGATACAACGCATCCACGCTCACTCAGCGGGTGAGCACAGAAGAAGAAGATGATGAGGAGAAGATGAGGAAGTCGAAGAAGTCAAAGAAGAAGGAGAAAATGTCGTGCTTGAAGTCGGATGTGATTAGCTCTTCTCTTAATCTTTCCTTCCTCATCTGCCTTTCAGCGTCGAGGGGAAATATAATTTGCGGTCTTTTGCTCTTCTGTTCGCCTCTGCTGCTGTTATGTTTCCTAGTGCTTCTAATATTCCATCGACCCCTCTTTTTCGTGGTCGACCCTTGGGTCTGGTGTTTTCACAACGTTTGTTGAAGGCTCGTTGTGTTTTGTTTTGTTCTTTCTGCCTTGTCACGTGGCCAAACCATTTTATCTGTTGTTTCTTTATATATTCTATGGCGGGGGCTATTCCTAGCTTTTTTCTCAGTTCTTCATTTCTGATCTTATCTCTCAGACTGTTTCCTGTCATTCGTCTAACACATTTCATCTCTGTAGAGGTTATTTTTTCTTATTGTTCTTGCATCTAGGGTCCAGGTCTGGCATTGGTAGCACAACGTTGGGATGATGATTGTATTGTATAGTGCTCGTTTTGCCTCCAGAGTTATTTCCTTGTTGGACAATAGTGGTGATAACTGTCCGATGATTTGACAAGCTTTGTTGCATCTTGATTCTATTTCTGCTTTTTGAGAATTATCGTTTGTCATTAGACTTCCTAGGTATTTGAATTCCTCTACTTCTTTTAGTTGTCTGCCTTCTACAGTTATGTTGATGTTCTGTTTATTTTTGGCGACATTCATGACTTCTGTTTGTTGATGTTGATTTTCATGTTGTATTTTGTGCCTGAGATGTTGAGTTTGTTTAAGTGTTCTTGTAGGTCTTCTATTGTTTCATTATTAGTGCCTGATCGTCTGCAAATAAAAGCTCGTTGATCTCCTCTGTCTCTGATGGGTTGGCTAGCTTGCATATATGGTCCATGTATGTAATAAAAAGTAGGGGAGATAGAAAGCACCCCTGTCATACACCTGATCTAACTTCGAAATGGTCTGTGTAGCCTGCTGCTGTTCTGACCCTGCAGCTGCTGTTCACGTAGAGACTTTTAATAAGGTTGGTTAGATGTTGGCTTATTCCGTATGTTGTTAGTATCTCCACAGTTGTTGTCTGTTTACTCTGTCGAATGCTTTTTCCTGGTCAATGAAGGCTATGTATAAGTTTTGATTGTGTTCTCTCGTTTTTTGTGCAAGCTGTTTTAATGTGAATAGTGCGTCGGTACATCCTCTGTTTTTTTTTTCGGAACCCCATTTGAGAATCGCTTAACTGTAGTTCTATTATTGGTCTCAGCCTTTTTTCCAAGATTTTGGCGTATAGCTTTCCTACATAGCTGAGAAGAGATATACCTCTATATTGATTGCAGTCTCTTTTGCTACCTTTCTTTTTCCATATTGGTATGATGATTGCCTGTTGCCAATCTTCTGGGCTTGTTGATATTTGATTACTTCTTCGATTTCCTCTTTCAAGATGTTGGGTTCAGTATTTGTGAGTTCTGGCGTGGTTTTTGTTGTCTTATTGGTAGTTGGTATGTTTAACAGGTCTTCAAAATATTCTTTCCAGCTCTGTTGCATACATTGGTCATTTGATATTGGCTTTCCGTCTTTGTCATTTATCAACTCAGTAGGATCATGGTTTTCTTTCTAGCTCTTGTGGCTTTTACTGCTTGGTTAGTTAGTAGTTGGTGGTTAGTTAAATGATGCAAATATCTCAGTTTTACTGCAAACCTCACACAGAAAGAAAGAAAGTAAGAAAGAAGAAGAAAGAAAGAAAGAAAAGAAAGAAAGCAAGAAAAAAGACCCCCATACATTTCTCAATCTCACAAGAAAGCAAGAAAAAGACCCCCATACAATCTCACTGTACGCCAAATTATGGACCAAATATTGGATTCATTAACGTTACCAGAAAGCCCCATTTGGGTTACACTGCCTTAGTCTCATCCTTGATACCGGCCAATGTCAGCGTGCTCTATGTTTTCTTTCTCCTATCAAGTGGGTTTGGTGGCTTGGGACAACATATTTTACTAAATGATCCTTGAGGAATACTCTGAATAGTGGGCCCCTGTCATATATTACTGATGAGGTACAGTAAATCCCCCAAACTTATATTGTATGATTGCGAACTGTTTCATTCTAACATTATTAACTGGTGTGTACTTTAACCACTGGGTGTAAGTTTTGAAGAACTGTATACCCAAAACGATAGGATTGTATGAATTCTAACTTATCAGTACTTTATTTTGTGCACTTTCAATCTCCGTTTTTAAAGAATTATAAATTACTTTAATCTGAAGCAATGGAGTATGTGACGGTAACTGTTTTTATTTCATATTCATCATGTACCATACCGGATGGCGTAGGCGATCATGTCCTTTTACAATCTTCTATCTGCAGTGCATCGTATCAGTTCTGTTGTTGACTGCTTTCTATGCCATGACACCAAGCTATCCAGTATTTTCTCTCTTTGTCGTCCGCGATCTCTCTTTCCTTGTATTTTGCCAGTTGAAACAAAGTATTCCAACTTTCCTCTTCTCATGATGTGCCTGAAAAATATGATTGCTTCTTTCTGATGTTTTTTTAGGAGCTGCCTTTTTGTGTTGGCCTCTTTGGTTTTTCTTTACTGTTGCTTATTTAAAGTAAAAATAAAATTCCTGTCATATAAATCATCTTAAAACAAACTAGAATCCACAAGTAGTGAGCGCGGCGTTGTGTAGTTTCAAGACTACGCACTTAAATATAATATAAATGTACTAGGGAAAGGTATAAAACAAATATTAGGATTTTTATTACAAAGTGTAGGGGAAACTACTCAGAAGAAAAATTCTTATTCCAGGACAAAAAATGGTCCCTTCGTAGTACTTTGTATAGGTGTCGTGACGATCAAGTAATATGTAGGGATAAAGATGATCATCAAAAACTGGGTGAGAGCTGGCATCGATTCATGGCAGAATAAATAAATTTTTAAAAAACTATCTTTACGACATGTACCATTGCTGGTGTATGTCAGGGGGCAAGAAAAGAACCCGAGGATAAAGGCCGCTTGGTCAAGCAGTCGCCACGACGTGTGAGACTCCGGATTTTTATTTCACCCCCAATAGAAAAAATCCTTTCTGAATACCACGGGCTTCGAACACCGTACGCCCGTCAACTAGAGGAACAGTGGTTTTAGTCGCATGGCATCGCGCACCTCCATGCAGAATGGTATGATGAATGAAACATCGGCGAACAGCAACGCTGACTAAGATCATATTCCACCTTCAAGCGGTGCCTTTGAATACTTAGTATGCTCAAGTGTATAGAGATAAAGTAGAAAGATATCCCGGATATTTTACAGTGCCAATTTCAAGTTGGATATTTGGACCAGAATGAGTAAATTATCGCAACTTGCTGTAAAGGATAACACAACATATTTACATTGGTGGTTGCATTCGCCCGATGACTAAAGTATTCTAGAGTGTCATGGTAGACTAGAATATTCCTCTTCATCATCCGCCCTTACAAGGACGTAGTGGACGTGTCTGCGTTGTGCTGTGGTTTGCAGTATAACTGTTATATTTGCGCCTTTCGGCCCAACACATCCGACTTCAGCACGATATTTACATTAATTTAAGGTCTTTTAAAGAGTGGGCTATACAGAAAAGTATTCGATGGGTTAACGCAGCAGAAGAAGAAAATAGGAAATGCAGCCCATATCCAGTTGTCGGCGCATTACCTTGACACCTTCTTCTACCACTACCGTTCTTGTCCAAACATAACAGATTAATTATTGTTCATATCGCTCACAACGTGACGTTAGATTTGTTGTGTAGGAATTTACATCTCATCATCATCATCAAGTACCGGGCCTACTGGCGTAGGTGGTCATGTCTCTCCACAACTTTTGATTTCGACAGTTCTTTACAGCCTAACATAACATTTAACATAACATTAACATAACATTTAAGAACTCTTTTCTTGTTTCTATTGTCAAAAATGGATTGCATAGTATCTTCCTCATTTTCTGGAAAGCTGCCCTGAGCCATTCTGCATCTCACCTCTTTTGTACATCTTCCGTCTGAGGTTATCACAGATCCAAATATTTAAATTCATTTACCTGTTTTAATATTGTTCCACTTGTCTTTATTTTGCACTGAGGTGATGTCTTTTTCTTTGTTGTTATCATTACTTCTGTCTTTTTGCTATTAAGGCTGAGACCTTTATTTTGCTTTCTTTCACTATAATGTCCAACATTTCTTGTAACTCTTTTCACTCTTAGCGATTAAAACTGTATCATCAGTATACCTTAGATTATTTACATATGACCTCCAATTGTAATTCCAGGCATGTCCCCTTATGGATCTTAAAATAATCGCACTATAAATATTAAACAAATCTGGTGACAGCGCACAACCTTGTCTATCACCTTGTTTTATTTGTTGAAACATTCCAAATGGCTTCCAGTTCTTATGGCCGCTGTTTGTTGCCAGTACATGTTCTTTATTATTCTTAGATCTTTTTTATCTCTACGTTTATGTTTTCTAAAATTGTGATTATTTCTTGGTGCTTTACTTTGTCAAATGCTTTGGTATAATTTATGAAACATAGGTATAGATCTGTTTTCACATCTATGGCTCTTTCCACTAAAGATCTTATGATATATATGGCATTGGTCGTTCCTTTACCTCCAACAAAACCACACTGTTCATCGCTAATTTCTGGACTGACTTTGTTTCGCACTCTTCGCATGATGATTCTTAGTATATCTTAGTCATGTGACTCATAAGGCTTATTGTGCGATGATCATGCATTCATTCGCACCATATTTCTTTGGTAGGGCTATGAATATTGATTTGAGCAGTCGTCTTGTATATATCCTTGTTGCAGATATTCAATGTTTTTGTTATTATTTCTATTCCAAAAAAACCCATGGCTTCAATCTCTTCTTTAGTTATATTATCTGGTCTAGGAGCTTTGCCTGCTTTCATATTGCGCAAGGCATCATCTTCCACTTCTTCTCTGAGTATTTTTGGTCCTTCTCCATTATCCTTAATATTTACTTCCGTTCGTTCATCATTATAAAGATCTTTAATGTATTCTGTCCATCGTTTCCTCATGCTTTCTTGTTCAAGCAACAGTTCTCCTTCCTTTGATTTAAACATCTAGTTTTTGATGTGTTTTACTTCCTGTTAATTCTTCAATTTGTTTGTATATAGTTTTAGCATCTCCTTTTTGTTGCATTTCAATCTCTTCGCATCTCTCTTTCAGCCATGCTTCTTTTGCTTCATTGCAATTTATTATAATTTCTTTATTTAATCTCTTATACTCATCTTTATTTTCTTTATTTCTTCTTCTTGTATCCATTAGCTGCAAAATGTCATCTGTCATCCATTTCTTTCTTGAATTTGTCTTCACTGGTGGTATGAACTCTTTTGATGTTTGTTGCATTGATTCTTTTAGCATTCCCACAGTTCATCATGCTTTGTATCTTCTCTATTGCATTGTACTGGTTCTGAATTGTGATTTTATATTTGGCTTAATGTTATATCTGGTCAGGTTCTGCCGGGTCAGGTAACTTTACCAGCTGCTGTATGCAGTAAACAGTACAACCTGTGGCTGTCCTGCTGCTTTGCAGGTAAGCTCGGGAGAGTAAAGGCTAAGGAGGGTACCGAAGTAAAACAACTCCACTGCCTTGTGGGTGAACCTTTTAGCAAAGGCTGGCGGAGCAACCGTAAACAAACCGACAGAAGGCAACAGAAAACCACCGTCGTAACTTCTTTGTACAATCATGAATTTACACTAGGTTGCGATATTTTGCTTCTTTCGACCCGATGTATCCGACTTTATCAAGACACACTTAAGTGATCTGAATTGCCTTTGGGTTATTGAGTTATTTGCGGGTCATCATCATTGCACTCCGAACATGTCCATAGGTGCTCAGATCCCCTCCTCAGCAATTCCCTCAGTGTCCAGCGACTGACGACTCCAGTTCTATGTTGGTTGATAAGTCTTCTTACACGGCCACTAAGTTTCTCATTTCTGGCTGTGCCCATCTTAACTCCCATTTCCATCATCCGAAGAAGTGACGTGGATCTGTGTTTGTCGAAGACCTGTGCTCTTCCCACATCTCGGAGGGCATTGATGATGCCCCCCCGCCCGATCCATTGGTTGCCCGTCCTCAACGACAGCGCAGCTAGCCAACCTGTCCACTCTTTCATTTCCCCGCACTCCCGCATGTCCAGGGACATAGACAAAGGTGACCTTACGTTTTTTTTAATTTCTGCAACGACTCTACCCATTGCATGCGTATAGAGCCCGCCTCCACTTTTTTAATCATGCTCATCGAATACTCAGTATACATGCGTGGGTGTAGTCTTGTGACTAACCATTTGAATGCCTTGGTCACTGCCATCGCCTCCATTGTCATGCTACTCGTGGTCATGACGTATGCACCACTGTCTTCCTTGACTATTCTGCCTGTCGAGCGTGCTGTAAATGCCCATGCACTTCTTTGGTGTCGTATTACAGATCCGTCTGTATAGACGACTGCATCTTTCTCATCGGTGTTATCGCAGATGAGACCGTTGACCTCGGCATTAACCACGACCGGGTTCTGTTCCCTACTTTTCCTGTTGAGTGTGACAATACACGAGAAAGTCCCCTTGAATGACGTAGGCACCGGCATCCACTCTTCACCAACGCTATGATATTGGTAAGACCACAGACTTGTTTGATGACATCTTCTGCTCGACCCACCTATGATTTGCCTCTTTTTAGCCTGGCACCTTTCACTGTGTTGAGCACGTGGTGCAATGGATGCTATGTATCTGTACTAATCTTCAGGTATGCTCGTGCTCTCCAGATCTTGATTCTGTCATCCATGGTTGGAAAGTCAAGAAGATACCTCATTTGAATTGCCTTTACGTTCAATCACTACTCACTTGTCTGGCCTAATAGTTTGAAATCTGCGGGTACCGCGTTAAGGTTAAGTTTTGTCTTGATAACCAGTGACTGTTCACGTTCCTTTCTCTGTAGTTGGTTTCAACATTTAAATGATTAAGAGGGAACGTAAGAGTCATACATTGTCTTGACGGTATTCAGTTAAAGCAAAAGCAAGCCCTTTAAATTCCTTCCTAATTTTCTTCTGCAGAATTTGCCTAACGACTTCTCTTCATCAATCGATATTAAGAAGGATTTTAAATGGGCGTAATGAGGCCAAGATGGTCGTCCAGGAACTGAGCTGTGTTCGGTCAGCGACCAACAGCTGATTGTATGCTTCAGGATTAACGACACAGAGCTGATCAAGACCGTGCTGCACCTCACAGCAGTACTCTTGGAAACTGACTACCCAGTATGTCCCTTGCGTGTATGAGTCGAAGAGGGAAGGCAATCCAGTACTCAAAAATGTCGTTCTGAAGATGTATTGGGCCGAAATGCATAAATAAACCAGAACAACGCATCTACATTCGTTAAAACGTCCTTTTCAGGTCGGATAGCAAAGAGGTCGATCCATTTCCATCAGTAGCTTCGGGTGAAAGTTAGAAGGAAAAAAAATAGAAAGAAATTTGCGTAAACTGCGCAGTGTTCTGGTTTACAACAATCTGAGGTGCATGCCTTTCGACCCAGCAGATCGACTTCTGCATGACATAATTGGGTAGCAGATTGTCTTCCCTCTGTGATCTACACTCTATGGCCAGTCTATTTCCAAGCCGACGTAGGGAAGTAGCGCTGAATCTGCTCAATTTTGATTCATTGACCTTGACATGACCTGAGGTTATCACACTGCCTAATCTCACCCAAAGACTTGTTTGACGTCCTTGACCCTACCAAAATTCCAACAAGGACTATTTATCCGTGTGAGTTCTCTGTTTCCTTTTTCTTCCAAATCTAAATGCATATTCCTTTGTAGAAGTCATTTCGCGTTTTTGGTATAATTTTGACACTTTTTCTAACGAAGATGAAAAAAAACTCATATCCGAACACTTCGTAACGATTCTACTGGACATGCGACCCTTATTCTTCAATCCTCCAGCTAGAATTCAGAAATAATATAAATACCGCTCAGACAGTTTTTAACAATTTATTTTACTGCTTTACTAGCTGTTAGCGGGTGAGGGGTTCTTGCTGCTGACCAAGATGGCTCGGGTTCACTTACCAAATGTAGCCATGATGACTGATACTCATCCAGCTCCTAAAAATTGGTACCATGTATTTTATTGCCTGGGATGATGGTAAGGTGGTCTGGCATGATCGATCAAATCACCGTTAAAGGAGTCTATGGTCATTGTAAATATTGACAATGAAGGCATGTGGTGAAAACGCGATATTTAGTTGAAAAATCATACTTCGTAATATGAGCCATTAACTTACTGGAGTTTTACCGTATATACATTCATTTAATTCAGAAAAGTGCATAGAGGACGATCTTGAAAGCCAAAGGTAAGGGTGAACAAATTCTTTCATTAATGTCTAGAGATTATTTCTCCAGAAGGACTGGCCAAAGAGCACATCATCCGGTATTGTTGAGGGTCAAGCATTCGATAACCTCAGGTCAAATATCAGATAACAGTTAGATGAAAGGGGAGAGGGGGGAAGTCAGTGATGGAAAGGGGGGGGGAGCCAGTAAAAGGAGGTCTAGTGTCTACGCTGATACGGCCACCAATACTGTTGGAGTTTCATCTTGAATGTTCTACTATTTTGAATGCTAGTTAAATCCACTAAATAATCGTAATTGATCTTTTTCGACTCGTGTGTGTGTGGTGTGTTGGCAGCAAATATATTCATCAAATCCTCTACATCCTTTGTTATTGTCATGTACGGATATTTCCAACGTTATATGTGCCTCAATGTGGGCTTTTTTCTGTGTTATTATTTTCCCGCGCGCTACCGAATTTATGATTGTTTTAAGCTGTTTGTGATACAAACTAGGGCCATGTTGACAAGTTTTGAATTATTTGAGTTCCGTTATCGGTGTGCTTGGCATGAGCCATCTCTGACGGCCTCAGACTTGACACCGTGCAGTTTGTTAACTTAATGAATGCTATACTATAATAACAGTAAAAAAAAGTAAAGTACCCCCGTCACGTCAAGTGGCGCATAGGGAATATGGCTTTAGTGACCATAAATTTTACAGACCTTCGGCACAGGATTTTTAGGGTAATGTGGTCGGTATTAGGTCCGTGCCGCTTAACTTTCCCAGAAAAAAAATCCGGTACCCATTAAAGGCTGGGTGAACAGGAAGCTGTCGTTTGGGATCGAACCCTACCTCTTGTCCTTTGTAGTCCAGTTCACTAACCACTGAGCTATCGCGGCCCCCACGCCAAGTGGCGTATAGGGAATATGGTATTCTATCTATTGTCCTTTCGAGCCGAAGAACGGCACATAGGGCAGAACCACAATCTCAAAAACAGAAACCTTACGTGCCAAAATGGCACATATTGCAGAGATCACTACTGTAAAATCTATGGCGCTGTTTCCATAACAATACTTTTTTACAATGACAGCTTGTCAAGCCATCGATCAATCTCCTTAGTCGCCTCTTACGACATGCCTGGAAGGTCACAGTGTCACTATTCTTTACCTCCCTCATAATGAGGCCCCGGTAACATACAATATGGTATTAGTGACCATAAATTTTACAGACCTTCAGCACATGATTTTTGGGGTAATGTGGTCGGTATTACGCCCGTGCCGCTTTACTTTCCCAGAAAAAAAATCCGGTACCCATTTAAGGCTGGGATACTATATAACCAGGTTGATGCTTAAAGGAGCCAGTAGTGGGAAGTGGCGTACACTCCACTGTATGGTTACAACATTACAAAAAAGAAACACAACAAAATATTACTGCAGCACTGTTTTATTTTCCTATTCCCCCTTTATGCATTAAAACCTTACCAGCGAAGCATCTGTACAAATCTGCTTCTTTGACATGTCTCCACAACAAATTGCTATAGAAGGCAGACTGCCAATATCATCAAGCCTGTTCTTGTTGTAGCAATGACAGCAAAGAGATCACCCAAGCTGGACGGATCACCAGGCTGTGATATCCATCTTCCTGGTATATATGGAGAGACACTGTTTACATTTTTTTTCCTTGTGGGTACGCAAGGTTTATATCTGTGGGAAAGTCCAGGGGACTGAATTTTGCATGGATATTGTTTTTTTCCCTACTTTTTCATACCGGCAGCCGTGTACTCACGTGTCCCTCGCCTTTTATGTAGATGTTCACCGACTTAAGAGGTACTTTAATTCATTTTTTTCTACTTAAGAGGTGCTTTAATTCATTTTTTTCTTTCATCGCCGCGTGTGTTTTCACGTTTAGGGTAGCCTTTTTCCCCTATAAAATTGTTCCCGGCACAGCCTATTTTTGACTGTCAGTGGTTCTTTAAAGCGCGCACATGGGACCAACTTTCTTTTGCCTTTATTTGAGAGCTCTAGATATTGAATCTCACTACCTAGTGACTAGGTGAGGAAGGGTATAGCCACGAGGAAACCACAGATTTGTTTTTTGAAAACTTCCCACCGTCAGTGGTGGGATTTGAACCCCGGACCTTATTGTCAAGAGGCAGATATTCATCTCTAGATCACCCAACTACTATATCTGTTAATGTACTGCCAGCAGAAAATCATAAAGATCTACAACAATTACTTAATGAAATAAAGATGACATTAAAAAATTATGGATTAGATATGAATATCAAAAAGACTAAACAAGGATCATAACACACTTAATACTCAAAACATACAAGTGGATATCAAAGTGGATGGAATGCACATGAAGACAGTCTAGAGCTACAGCTACACTGTGCATACTATAACCAGTGATGGAAAATATAAAACTGAAATAAACAAAGAGTAGGAATGGCAAAATAAAGTAATTTTAATGCTACGAAAAATATACTAACATTAAAACAAATAAAACCAGGGCTAAAACTCAGAATAGCAAAATATTATATCTTCACAGCATTCCTGTATGGTGCAGAAACATGGACATTATACAAGAAAACAGAACAGAAAATTGTGAAATTTTTGGGGCACGTTAAAAAACACAGCAGCATACTAAAAGTAATCCTGAAAGGGAAAATACAAGATAACAGAGGCAGTCCAAAACTAACATGGACGAGTAACATCAAAGATGGACAAGTCAGCCTATGACAACCTGCACCATCATAGCAAGAGACAGAGCAGAATGGCGCTCTAGTGGTGAAACTGACAGTCTAATGATATGCATATGGCTTGTTTTTTTTTTCGATCTTAAGCATAAATTTAACAATTTCTCTTAATCCGTCAAATAAATGGTATTTTATTTTCTTTTAAAACGAGTTTACTGTCGCTAGGGGTAACGGCATCAAGATGCATACAGATGCTGCTGTAAAGCTGATGATAATAATGACTATTTTTAAAAGGCGTTTTGGTTATAACTTTACGCAGGTGAGAAACAAAACAAAAGTTAAACGACGTTTCCGCTAAGTAGGCCTTCAGCTGGAACAATAAACAACTGTTCTCACCTACATAAAACTGTTACTATACCAATATTTTGTTTTAAATTATCATTACTACTCTCGCTATCGGACTGGAAGAAGTTAAGTGTCTCGTCAGAAGCGATTTGGAATTGTTCCATTGGCCTATTATCCCCTCTGTAATAATCTGGCACAGTTTGAGAATCGCCGTGTGGTCCCCGCTTTGTTTGGTATTCCCAGAAAAAGAATGGATTGACCCGATCCACTTTGAGAAGCACTGTCTTTGAATGTTATGATGACCGAAGTGTGAACATCAGTTGGACCTGATAACCCTTTTCTCAAAATGTTACAACAACTTTAACTGTCAGTTTTGAGCAGTCAGGGGCTGTAACTCAATTCTGACACTTAAATACCAGGAGACCTTCATTCGTGACCTATTACTTTTGACCTTTTCTTCATTGCGCCATCTGCAAATGCGAATCAGTATAATATCAACAAAATCTGATTTGATTGTTTTGTTAAGAGGCCCTGGGTGACTTGACAACACGCTAGCCACTGACTTGTTTATAACAGCAGTTATTCGTTACTATTGGGCCTGTGTCTTAAGTCAAGCAAGTATTAAAAAAAAGGAGGAGAAGAAAAAAAAAAGGGGGGGGGGCCTCGTCACGTCTCGAGCGTGACGTAAAGTAAATATGACGTTACTGTCTTTCACAGTGTTGGAATGTTATTGGGCCATATACCATTTCGTTTTATTTTTAAGAAAAGTGAAGAAAAAAAAATTACCAGGTAATCATTTTAGGCTGGGTGAGCCTGGATGCCGAATTGGGCGGTTAGAATAAGCTGGAGGACAAGGCTGACAGCACCGGAGCTGAAATTAACATTGAATCACTGCAGATGGCTTGCGTTAGGATCGATGAACAAAAACCATGCAGACCTTACTCCATATGTTCGCGATGCTTCTAGTAAAAGACTAAGCATTCTGATCTGGCCAAATGAATAGGAATTGAGAGGGAAAGTGACCGGATACACAAAAATGTCATGCTGAAGTTTTAGGTCTTCATCCTCTTCTTTCCTTCCTCATTTGCCTTTCAGCGTCGAGGGGAGATATAATTTGCGGTCTTTTGCTTTTCTGATCCCTTCTGTTGCTATTTTTCCTAGTGCTTCTAATATTCCATCGATCCTTCTTTTTCGTGGTCGACCCTTGTGTCTGGTGTTCTCGCAACGCTTATTGAAGGCTCGATGATCACTCTGCATTGTCACGTGGCCAAACCATTTTATCTGTTGTTTCTGTATATATTATATGGCGTGGGCTATTCCTTGTTTTTTTTTCCTCAGTTCTTCATTTCTGATCTTGTCTCTCAGACTGTTTCTTGTCAATCTTCTGACACATTTCATCTCTGTAGAGGTTATTTTACTTGTTGTTTTTGCATCTAGGATCCAGGTCCATTGGTAGCATAACGTTGAGATGACGATTGTATTGTAGAGTGCCTATCTTGCCTCAATAGAGTTATTTCCTTGTTGAGCAATAGTGGTGATAACTGTCCGATGATTTGACAAGCTTTGTTGCATCTTGATTCTATCTCTGCTGCTTGTGAATTATCGTTTGTCACTAAACTTCCTCGGTATTTGAATTCCTCTACTTGTTTTAGTTGCCTGTCTTCTATAGTTATGTTGATGTTCTGTTAATTTTGGTGAAATTCATGACTTCTGTTTTGTTGATGTTGATTTCACGTTAAGTTTTGGGTCGAAAGTCGCAAATATAACATTTCTACTGCAAACATGACACAATGAATGCACGTCAACTTAATATCCTTTTTAAGGGCGCATGACGAAGAGGCATATTTTTAAGTCATTGGGTGAACGCAACCATGCAAGCAGAATGAGCTAGGTCTCTTGTCCCTAGGTAACACTTTCCCCTCGTTTTTCGATCTTGTGTAGAACAATAGTAAATATATTAGCTTTACCGCGTTCAGATTTGGAGAAACTAGTAAGTAATTTAAACTAACATTCCGTATACGTCTTCTACTGTACGCCTCTTTAGACGTCATTCTTCATAGGTTTAGGGAAACGATTGTCTACCTAAGATTGGTGATAACTTCTTACAGCTTGTCCAAGTACGGTACTGATCTGTGCCACAAGACGCTGATCTCTTCATCTTAAATGGAGGGTGTTTGCAGCAGATGTTCAGTAATTATTTTGCCTGTTCCATGGTCACATTCACCAGAGTTTTGAATCCTTAAGATGTTAAATAAGGTGATTCTTAAGCTTTTCACATTAAAAAATATTTTTACATAATTTAATTACCAAATCCAATTAATAACTGTACTTTTCTGACTCATTATTTTTTTCTGGCGTTAACTCTTGTGCTACTAAGGAAGGAATAGTTCTCTCTGCAATCCGCCCTTAAAGGACATTAAGTATGTATGTGGTGTGTTGTTTGTTTGGGCTTTTCAGCCCAACATATCTGACTTCGGGAGCTGCAATAGCTCAGTGGTTAGTGAACTGGACTACAAAGGACAAGGGGTAGGGTTCGATCCCAACCGACGGCTCCGTCAGCCTTAAAATGGGTACCGGATCTTTTCTGGGAATTAAAGCAGCACGGGCATAATACCGACCACATTACCCCAAAAATCATGTGCTGAAGGTCTGTAAAATATAGGGGAACTAACACCATATTTCCCTATACGCCACTTGCCATGACGGGGTACTTTACTTTTCTTTTATATCTGACTTCAGCACGATATTTTTGAGTGCCGGGTTGTCTTCCCTAATCGTCTCCTACATGATTGGCTGAATAAACTAGGTAGTCTGCTCCCAGGAGCACCGATTGGAGATGGAGCAGGGTCTTGATCAGCTGTGTCTTTAGTCGATCCTGATGCATGCAGTCAGTCAGCTGTGGACCACTGAAGAAACTCGTCTCTGTTGCTAGACGGTCATCTTAGAAATCCCCCCCCTCCCTCCCGCCTACCCCTCCGACCCATGCAGTCAGTCAGCTGTGGACCACTGAAGAAACTCGTCTCTGTTGCTAGACGGTCATCTTAGAAATCCCCCCCCCCCTCCCGCCTACCCCTCCGACCCATGCAATCAGTCAGCTGTGGACCACTGAAGAAACTCGTCTCTGTTGCTAGACGGTCATCTTAGAAATCCCCCCCCCCCTCCCTCCCGCCTACCCCTCCGACCATTCACAGAGCTCTTGTTGTCTAAAAGATAGGTAGACCAGCCACAGATTCCCATGTCGGTCTGTGGGCAAGGAAAGAACTGGAAGATGGAAATGGCTGTGTTGTGACACACTGAAATTTATAATGTTCAACAATTTGCGACTCTCTATTTGGCTATGCTTTGGCGGTCTATTTTTTAAATCTGAAATTACGAAATAAAAAATATTTAAATTTAAGATGTTACTTTATTCACTGGTCGACCAATGAGGCGGCGTGGGGATGCGATCACGATTTATTTTCACAATAAAATTGTAAAGGAATATATAAAGAATAGGAGAACATAATTTAGCTTGTAACAATGAGTTTCTCATCTGAGAATTAATTTCACAAAAAGGAATATCTCATGTGAGATTTGATCTCACAGAAAAAAATATCTCCTCTAAGATTTGAAGAAATATCTCATGCGAGAATTTAGCTTAGGAAAAGGAATTTCTCATCTGAGAATTGGGTTTATATATTTCTTTACATCATTTTGCCCCACGACTATTGTCATTACCTTTCTAAGCTCTGCTGCTGCTGTTGTCCGATGATTGCACTTCTTCGTCGTTGTTTTTTTTAAATAAGTTGAATGGAAGCACATTAGCTCAGTTATGGTCTACAAAAGGGTCCTTAAAGTAGCATTAGCTAAAGGTGTAATAAAACATGCACAGATGGGATGTCTTCTCAAGTCAAATAATAATAAATGAATATTATTATGAGCGGAAGCTATTCCAGTCGATAATTCGAAGAAACATTTTAGGGGAAGAAATTAACAACATTCGAAAAAATCCACAAATAATTAACATCATAAAAAGAGCAGAGGACAATAGTTTCAATTCATAATAATATTCATTTATTATTAGTCTCCAGTCTAAACCACCGAAAACTACTATTCGTGCTGTTTCATCCTATAACTGTTTGAAACGTATTCAGCCATATCCTATTCCGGAGCTGCTTGTCTTGATAGGAAAATACAAATACTTTAATTTATTCCCGAGTTGTGTTCGTAGTTTCTTGATGTTATAGTTGTGAGTACAAATGCGTAAAAGACATAACAAATGATAGCAACTATTTTTGGTTGCCTAGCTGGCAGTGTACCGTAGTGCATAGCCTCGCGTGACAAAGCGCTGTGTCGAGGAGTACTGGTTCGATTCTGCTCTGGGCTATCTACTGTTTTTAGTTGTTTTTTTTCTGTTGTTGATTATTTGTGAAATTTTCCGAGTGTTGTAACCATAGCTTTTCCCCTCGAAATTATTCGTCACATTGTTCTAACCTTATAGCGCTAAGCCTCGTCATTTGGAGGTTTGGTGCAATTATAGTGCCCGCTGTTGTTACATTCCAATAGTGACAACCATGTCATATTTCTTTTACACATTTAATCTTTCTCTCAGAGGCCGAATCGAAAATTATTTTCATCACGAAACCGTTATAAAACCATAAGGCTAAGAAGACCGCATGTGCGAACCTGTTGTAAAGCTGATAACGCAACGATAGCAAATATTACAATTGTCTTGTTGCAGCTTTACGTAGGGGAGGAAAACCCCAAACCTTTCTCAAACAGTTACAATCTGAAATGCTTAACTTAATATAATAGATGAATTACCTAAAACACATTTTTTTCATTAAATCGGCTCATCATCTCATTGTTATTTCAAAAACAATGAGCTAGCGTTCCAGACAGCCTTCCTCAAGGCTAGATGTCTATCAGCACCATATCTGGTTACGTGGCTAGGCTACAAACACAATTTCTATATTTCTCTTCTTGATCTGTTAAGCAAACATGCTGCAATGCTGAAGTGAAAATGGCTTCCTTGGCGACCTTTTGTTCAAATCTCCTGGCTGAGTTTCGGTACCTATTGTCCAGGTCTCTCGGAACTGGACCAGACAATGGAGGAGCTAAGTTAGTTGACCGCTACAATCCTTCGGCGTGGAAGGTGTGGGCAAGGAATGTGTGTCCTAGTTTCTTTACTTGGATGCTCATCACTGTTACTACCCACAATGCTCCTTTGATGGTGTTGGACTATTGTGTGGGAGTGCCTCTCTCCTACGTTATTGTTATCGCGCGGAAATGGAGATAACAGAGATCGTGTTTCAACTTTAGCCTCACGACATTCTAATACTGTTGACCAGCAGCCTCCTCCCACACACATTCTCCCCCCTTCAATTATAATAATTTGTACCTGGATAGTAGAGTCGGGTAAAGTAAGAATTGATCCATTGGCTCCTAAATAATTCTCCCTTATTTGCCTTTTAGCGACGAGGGGAAATATACTTATCTCTAAACCAAACAATTGTACCTGTTGTTTCTTTATATATTCAAAGGCGGGGAATTATTTCTAGCTTCGTTTCTTAGTTGGTTAAGCCCTTCATGCATATCAAAATTTCAGTCGATTATTGTTTATCATGCCATTGGATAAGGTGTACAATATTTTTTCTCTTGGTTTTTCATGCTCTTCTTACGATTCACACTGCCCGTTGTTTAGTGTCCCATGACGCATTATTCAATCTTCTCTTGACATCGTCTAATCGTGACTTTCTCTAAGAAGCCGTGGTTTCTGTCCGGGTGGTCAGGGAACATTGCCATTTAAATGGACAGCATAATAAATAACGCTGCTGGACTAGTAGGGCAAGAAAGACCAACACTAAAGATACAAAAGCGAGAAGCTGTAATGCCAGAAGGCCCATGAAATGTAAGGTGAGGTGATTAAGAAATGGGAGTGGAGGCGGTCAATCGTGACTCTTTTACAACTTTCAGGGTCATTTCTGTTTTCAATTCATGGAAAAAGAAGGTAGCAAGAGAAACAGCAATCAATATAGAGGTATATCGCTTCTCAGCCATGTAGGAAAGCTATACGCCAAAATTGTGGAAAAAAGGCTGAGATCAATAATAAAACTACAATTAAGCGATTCTCAAATGGGATTCCGGCAAAACAGGATGTTCTGACGCTCTATTCACCTTAAAACAGCTAGCAGAAAAGGCGACAGAACACAATCAACATTTGTATATAGCTTTTATTGACTAAGAAAAAGCACTCGACCGAGTAAACAGAGAACACCTGTGGGATATACTAACAATATACGGAGTAAGCCAACATCTAACCAACCTAATTAAAAGTCACATCAACAGCAACTGCACAGTTTGAATAACAGGTTCTCGTGGCAAGGCGCTGTGCCGAGGAGCACTGGTTCGATCCTGCTTCAAATTATCTCTTTATTATTTTGTTTCTGTTATTGATTATTTGTGATTTTATTCCGAGTGTTGTAAAAATACCTCTTCCCCTACAATGATTCGCTGATCTATCACCTTGGAATGTTCCCTCTATAATAATATTCATTTATTATTATTTGTCTCCATCCTAGAGATGAACAACTAGATAGAGATGTACAAAATCTTTCAATACAAAAAGGGAGACAAATTATTCATAAATTACAACTAAGATTACATGATTAATATCTGAGAAAACTCTCAAAACAGGTCTTCATTGGGAAAACAGTTTGGGAGAAAATTACGAAGACGTCATTACAACGACTCCTAAGGTTACAGGCCTTATAAAAAGACTATTTAAAAAAAAAATCTAAGGCGGAGGTAAAGGAGCATGCCAGCGCTAGGGCTGAAAGCGATTAGTGACTTATAGATGAAGGCTTTCGACAGGATTGGTGAGCTAAAAACTATCCAGATCCAACTCTACTCTTCACGGTGTCCCTAGAAACAAACTAACCAATCTAGGTTACCCATGTGAGTAGGGATAAAGAGGAAGGGCAATCTGATAGTCACAAACGTCGTGCTAAAGTCGGATGTGTTGGGTAGAACAGCGTAAAAATAACAGCTTTGCTGAAAACCATAACACGACGCACTTACAACCACTTTAGTCTTATTAAGGGCACGTGACGTTGTTCATTATTATTCATACCGTTAGTCTCATCGTCCATCAACGCGAGATTGAAAGAAAAGATGCAAATATCAGTCTATGGTATAACCTAAACAAAATGAGGTATGCTGATGACAATCTTTATCACTAAAAAAAAAACAAGTAAAAATGAGTTGCACAAAGTGATTGACATTATAGCGATGTAATGAAAAGACAGAAGTAATGGTCGCAATATAGAAAACAATATAACTTAAATGCACAGTTAAATTAAATGAGGCATATTAAGGGAAGAAAAGAGGAAGGAATAGAGAATGGAAAGATAGCAAAATGGTTCAGTAGAAAGTATTCAGACTAACTGATTTAACACCTGAAGAGATAGCAAGCTGTGGAGAGACATGGTAATCTACGCCGACAGACATGACACTAAATGATCTAAAATCCCTAAAATTGTGTGTGTATATATATATATATATATATAGATATATATATATATATATATATATATATATATATATATATATATCCACAGCTCTCCACAGCTTACTATCTCTTCAGGTGTTAAATCAGTTAGTCTGAATACTTTCTACTGAACCATTTTGCTATCTTTCCATTCTCTATTCCTTCCTCTTTTCTTCCCTTAATATGTCTCATTTAATTTAACTGTGCATTTAAGTTATATCGTTTTCTATATTGCGACCATTACTTCTGTCTTTATATATATATATATATATATATATATATATATATATATATATATCTTCTTTAGTTTAGACTATTGATTACTATTTGCTGTTCAGTATGTGTGTTACAGGGTACTAATTCAGTGTATAAGTTTGTGTTTGTTGACTCTTGAAGATGAACCTGTTATTTGGTACTTCTTGTTGACAGATTACAAAATGAGACTGCTGTTTCTTGCAGGAACAGGAACAATTTAATGGCAGGCAAATCAAGGAGATGAGGCTGTTATTGGACATAGATGGAAATATTTATCTTCTTCTACACTGTTCTCTCTACTTTTGCTCATTTTACTTTTCTCCCCCCCCCCCCAACACTAGAAGTCTTAGTTGCGCTGTGTTGGGGTTAAAAGCAAACAGCGATATCTCCGCCTTTAAACCCAGCACATCGGACTTTAGCATGGTATTTGTGGGCTATGAGTTAATTTCCTTCTTGATTCATAGTTTGCCCAGACTGGTTAGTCTGTTACCAAAGAGCCACTGTGACTAGGTAGATTATGGGAAGTTTCCCTTTATAATAATATTCATTTATTATTATCTGTCTCTAGACTATGATCTCCATGACCTGTTGATCGTTGAGCCTGAAGAAACTCTCAGATATTAGTCGCTGATCACTTTGAACTCCGATGCCGTATAAAATCTTTGCTGGAGACTACAATCTACATAGGAGATATGACCATGAACAAGAATGTGGTTCACAGACGGAGATGGTAAACAATTTGAGAAAGTAACAAAACAAACTGTTTGGAGTAAAATAACTGATAGCAGATAATATCCCCAGCTTAAAGATATGGCGGTGGTTCTTAATCTTTTCTTTACCAAGACTCCATTTCCCTGAACCGAACTGTTGTTGCTGAGTACAGTTAACACTTAACTCAAGATTTAGAATCTTAATGTGCTTTAATAATTTTTTCAATTTTTTTCATGCAGTGTTCTCAGAATTGGTGAAAAGTGGGAAGTCAATTAATGCACACACTTTTACTATATTTTATTGGAGTGATTCCATGTACATTCAAAACAAGGGTGGCGAAGGCGCGCCTCACAGCTTCAGGGCTGGAAGTTGTTAGCAACCCACAGTTGATGGCTTGCACCAGGATCAGTGAACTAGAACCATCCAGACCCTGCTCCACCTCTCCGCAGTGCCTCTAGTAACAGACTAACCTTTCTAGTCTGGCCAAGCGAGTAGGGATCGAAGAGGGAAGACAACCCGGCAGGCAAAATTGTCATGCTGAAGTCGGATGTGTTCGGCCGCAAATATCACAGTTATACTGCAAACCACAACACAACGCAGACACGCCAACTTAACGTTTTTTTAAGGGCGGTGATGAAGAGATGGACTCCTTTAGTCATTGGGCGAAAGCAAACAAGCAAGCATGCACAACAAGAGTGTTAATAATAATAATTGTCTGTAAATAGTTCTGTGTAAACTGAAAGTAGAGGGGCTGAGTAGTCTAGAGATAGGACGTCGACCTCAGAACAGAAAGATACTGAATTCGATTCCACCAGTGGGAATATTATATTTTTTTTTCAAAACTTAAATGAAAAATTGGCACCCGTGGTTTTTTCGTGGCTTGACCTACCCCTGGTCTCTGGGTAATCAGACTCGACGTGTGGCCCTCTCAGATAACGGCAAAAAAAACACGAGGTCACGTGTGCGCTCCCGCACGTTAAAGATCCATTGGCAGTTAAAAATCTAAAAGAGCTGGTTTAAATATCCCCGCCGCCCCGGGCAAAATTGTCAATAAAAAATCTACCCACCAGAGTCTAGGCCGTGCTTACAGAGTTCGTGCACGAGGACCAGGGTTTTCTTCGGAGATTCTCGATTTTTCGAAGCGAAAATCGTTCATATGGATTAGTCCGGTGTGCGGTGATGATGTTCCGAACATAACATAACATAACAAAAACAAACTGAAAATACAAGTACATGAAAACATTAATATGACACACCTACATAAAACGTTATGTGAAAATGAAAGCTAGAAAGTGACAGGAATATTATTGTACACAATTGTACCTCATTAGCTGAAAGTTGGTTGGAAAGTAAGCGAACACATTATATTAACATAATTAATAATAGAATTGGTGCTGCTTTCACTGACAAGCCTTGTTATATAGGACGAAATTACTGAAACTTGTATTCTGAGGTTGAGATTTTCTAAAAGGTTATGTTGTTGATTCTATTGAATACATGAGTACTACAACAGCCCTCTTCATAAAGTCCAAAAGAATGTGCTTTGTACGTGAGGAACTGCTCCTTATCTGCAGCTTCAGATCACAATCTATGAATATTTTCATCGACTTGTCATACTCTGCTGCTGTGAGTCTCCTCCTTCCCCCCCCCCCCCCTTATACTTGCACCAGCCACAAGAAAATATTTGTACTAAATCTTAAAATGTACGCTACATATCTTCTAGATGTACGCTACATATCTTCTAGATGTACGCTACATATCTTCTAAATGTACGCTACATATCTTCTAAATGTACGCTACATATCTTCTAAATGTATGCTACATATCTTCTAAATGTACGCTACACATCTTCTAAACGTACGCTACATATCTTCTAAATGTATGCTACACATCTTCTAAATGTACGCTACACATCTTCTAAATGTATGCTATATATCTTCTAAATGTACGCTATATATCTTCTAAACATACGCTACATATCTTCTAAATGTACGCTACATATCTTCTAAATGTACGCTACATATCTTCTAAATGTACGCTTCATATCTTCT
Organism: Megaustenia siamemsis; assembly: GCA_032433765.1. NCBI lineage: Eukaryota > Metazoa > Mollusca > Gastropoda > Stylommatophora > Ariophantidae > Megaustenia > Megaustenia siamemsis. Next base: position 69,774,206 of record JAVIAB010000047.1, on the reverse strand, counting down.
AAATATACGCTACACATCTTCTAAATGTACGCTACACATCTTCTAAATGTATGCTATATATCTTCTAAATGTACGCTATATATCTTCTAAACATACGCTACATATCTTCTAAATGTACGCTACATATCTTCTAAATATACGCTACACATCTTCTAAATGTACGCTACACATCTTCTAAATGTACGCTATATATCTTCTAAATGTACGCTATATATCTTCTAAACATACGCTACATATCTTCTAAATGTACGCTACATATCTTCTAAATGTACGCTATATATCTTCTAAACATACGCTACATATCTTCTAAATGTACGCTACATATCTTCTAAATATACGCTACACATCTTCTAAATGTACGCTACACATCTTCTAAATGTACGCTATATATCTTCTAAATGTACGCTATATATCTTCTAAACATACGCTACATATCTTCTAATGTACGCTACATATCTTCTAAATGTACGCTACATATCTTCTAAATGTACGCTTCATATCTTCTAAATATACGCTAAATATCTTCTAAATATACGCTAAATATCTTCTAAATATACGCTAAATATCTTCTAAATATACGCTACATATCTTCTAAATATACGCTAAATATCTTCTACATATACGCTACATATCTTCTAAATGTACGCTACATATCTTCGAAATGTATGCTAAATATCTTCTAAATATACGGTAAACATCTTCTAAATATACGCTAAATATCTTCTAAATATATGCTAAATATCTTCTAAATATACGCTACATTTCTTCTAAATATACGTTTAAATATCTTCTAAATATACGCTACATATCTTCTAAATGTACGCTACATATCTTCTTAATGTACGCTACATATCTTCTAAATGTATGCAACATAACATCTACATGTACGCTACATATCGTCTAAACGTACGCTACATATCGTCTAAATGTACGCTACATATCGTCTAAATGTACGCTACATATCGTCTACATGTACGCTACATATCGTCTAAATGTACGCTACATATCTTCTAATATACGCTTCATATCGTCTTAACGTACGCTACGTATCGTCTAAACGTACGCTACATATCGTTTAAATGTACGCTAAATATCTTCTGGATGTACGCTACATATCGGCTAAATGTACGCTACATATCTTCTAGATGTACGCTACATATCTTCTAAATGTACGCTACATATTTTCTAAATGTACGCTACATATCGTCTAAACGTACGCTACATATCTTCTAAATGTACGCTACATATTTTCTAAATGTACGCTACATATCGTCTAAATGTACGCTACATATCGTCTAAACGTACGCTACATATCTTCTAAATGTACGCTACATATCTTCTAAATGTACGCTACATATGTTCTAAATGTACGCTACATATCTTCTAAATGTATGCTACATATATTCTAAATGTACGCTACACATCTTCTAAACGCACGCTACACATCTTCTAATGTACGCTACACATCTTCTAAACGTACGCTACACATCTTCTAAATGTACGCTACACATCTTCTAAACGTACGCTACACATCTTCTAAATGTACGCTACACATCTTCTAAGTGTAGGCTACACATCTTCTAAATGTACGCTACATATCTTCTAAGTGTAGGCTACACATCTTCTAAACGTACGCTACATATCTTCTAAATTTACGCTACACATCTTCTAAACGTACGCTACATATCTTCTAAATGTACGCTACATATCTTCTAAACGTACGCTACACATCTTCTAAACGTACGCTACATATCTTCTAAGCGTATGCTACATATCTTCTAAACGTACGCTATATATCTTCTAAATATACGCTAAATATCTTCTAAATATACGCTAAATATCTTCTAAATATACGCTACATATCTTCCAAATATACGCTAAATATCTTCTAAATGTACGCTACATATCTTCTAAATGTACGCTACATATCTTCTAAATGTACGCTACATATCGTCTAAATGTATGCAACATAACGTCTACATGTACGCTACATATCGTCTAAACGTACGCTACATATCGTCTAAATGTACGCTACATATCGTCTAAACTTACGCTACATATCGTCTAAATGTACGCTACATATCGTCTAAATGTACGCTACATATCGTCTACATGTACGCTACATATCGTCTAAATGTACGCTACATATCTTCTAAATATACGCTTCATATCGTCTTAACGTACGCTACATATCGTCTATATGTACGCTACATATCGTCTAAACGTACGCTACGTATCGTCTAAACGTACGCTACATATCGTCTAAATGTACGCTACATATCGTCTAAATGTACGCTACATATCGTCTAAATGTACGCTACATATCTTCTAAATGTATGCTACATATCTTCTAAATGTATGCTACACATCTTCTAAATATACGCTTCATATCTTCTTAACGTACGCTACGTATCTTCTAAATGTACGCTACATATCGTCTAAATGTACGCTACATATCTTCTAGATGTACGCTACATATCTTCTAAATGTACGCTACATATCTTCTAAATGTACGCTACATATCTTCTAAATGTATGCTACATATCTTCTAAATGTATGCTACATATCTTCTAAATGTACGCTACACATCTTCTAAACGTGCGCTATATATCTTCTAATATACGCTAAATATCTTCTAAATATACGCTAAATATCTTCTAAATATACGCTACATATCTTCCAAATATACGCTAAATATCTTCTAAATGTACGCTACATATCTTCTAAATGTACGCTACATATCTTCTAAATATACGCTAAATGTCTTCTACATATACGCTAAATATCTTCTAAATATACGCTAAATATCTTCTAAATATACGCTACATATCTTCTAAATATACGCTAAATATCTTCTAAATATACGTTAAATATCTTCTAAATATAAGCTAAATATCTTCTAAATGTACGCTACATATCTTCTAAATGTACGCTACATATCTTCTAAATGTACGCCACATATCTTCTACATATACGCTACATATCTTCTAAATTTCGAGCGATAAATGATGATTTTTTTTTTCACAGATAAGTCTTTGTTGAACAACAAATACACAGCATTGTGAATACTTGCGTTTGTAAATATTTGATAGTTTCTGATAAAAAAAAAACTACAGTTTTTATAATCATATCGTGGATCCTGTCTAGCGCATGAACAACTGTAACATGTTTCACCATGAAGATTTGAATTGAATTATATAAATGAAGAGCCGCAATAGCACAGTGGTTAGTCAACTGGACTACAAAGAACAAGAGGTTCGATCCTGATCAACGGCTGCGGGTTCACCCAGCCTTAAATGAGTACCGAGTTTTGTTTTCTGGGAAAGTAAAGCGGCACGGGCGTAATACCGACCACATTACCCCAAAAATCATGTGCCGAAGATCTATAGGGTGTTTCTAAAGTCCCTGTGCAGTGATTTGAAAATACGTCACCGATTGATGAAATTTACGTCATGATATTTTGTTTTACTGCACAGGGACTTTAGAAACACCCTGTATAAAAATGATGGCCACTAACACCATATTCCCTTAACGCACTTGGCGTGACAGGGACCTTTACCTCTTTTTGTTTTAAATATTTAAATAAGTGAAGATATTTGGCAACCAAACAAATTTGACTAACCTGGAAAAAATCTGCCAAGGGATGGCTTGAATGAGTGAATTTGCTGCACCTGAGAAATGATCTTATCCCGGCTCTAAGTTCTCATAAACAAGACAAATAATGACGTCACGATAGATAGCGAACATCACAAAGTAACGAACATTGGCGGTATTGACGGTCGTATCTTTTCAAAGCTGTTCATAAGGTTTTAAACTTGTATTTCTTCTCTGATTCTTTCATTGACATTTTCGGATGATTCATGCAAAGGCTTTCTACAGTTATTCTAGTACCTTCTTAGCAACTTTGCTTGCTTGCGTTCGCCCGATGACTAAAGGAGTACGCCTCTTCGTCATTCGCCTTAAAAGGACGTTAAATGGGCGTGTCTGCGTTGTGCTGTGGTTTGCAGCATAACTCTAATATTTGCGTCTTTCAGCCCAACACATCCGACTTCAGGTTGACATTTTGAGTACCGGGTTGTCTCCCCTCTTCGATCCCTACTCCCTTGGCCACAATAGACAAGTTTCTCTGATACTAAGGCACCACAGAGATGTGGAGCAGGGTCTGGAAGGTTCTGATTCACCGATCCTGGCGCAAGCCACAAGCTCTGAATCACTGACAGTTCTTGGAAATTCCAGCTCTGCTGTTGTGAGACGCGCCTTCGCCTCTGTGTTTTCGGGACCACATCGGCCATGTGATTACAAAATCCCGCAAAGGATTAGCGGCCTTGAAGGTCATGGCAGCTGCCAACATCGAGCAGAGGCTACTTACTCTTCTGTTCCAGGGACTAGTCCTCGCTCCAATTGAGTATGCCCTTGCAATTCTTACTGTCACTACAACGCATATTGATAGGCTGAGAAAATACACAATCAAGATATGCGCATTATTTTGGAGTGTACGAGGGACACTCTGTATAAAGAGTTTCCCATTATTATTTGTACATATACTTAAACTAAACACAACAGAAACATAAATTATATTGAAATAACATATGAATTAATTAATTCTGAAAAACGCCGACTCATCATAAAAATGTGGATCATTGAAAGAATAACAAATGTATTTATATGGAAATGACAGTACATTATTATCATAACACCCTCAGACTGACCGAGACATGAAATAAAAAAATCTTTCACTGCTTTATTTTATCGTTTACTCTTCATCAGGGTTGGGATATTTCTGGATTATGGGCAAATAATTTTCGGGATCAAAGAATTTGAAGTCCCCTGGCCATAATCCAAGGTATAAAGTCGAGACGTCTAGATTATTTGTGAGACTGGTCGTTAATATTGATGTGGGACTGTGGTTTGTGGTGAAGAGGATATATGGCAAAGAGATGACCGAATGTGTTTTAACTATTTGATATCAAATGATAAAAGTATTTTTGGGGTTTTTTATTAGGTCGATTTATTCTTTATTCCCGCTCTGTCCATTATAATACTAAATAAAACCAGAAATAAGTGAGCAACAATGTGGATTTGTGGAAGGAAAGGGCACCAATAATGCAATATACATCTTAAGAACATTGATAGAAAGATCTATAGAGGTAAAGAAAGATCTATATATGTGCTTTGTAGACTACACAAAAGCATTTGACAAAGTAGAGCATGTGGAAATAATCAATATGCTGGAGAAATTAAACATTGATGGGAAGGGTCTGCGAATCATAAAAAAACATGTTCTGACAACAAACGGCAGCTTCACGACCAAACAGGACAATTCCAACATATAAAACAAGGAGTCAGACAATGCTGTGTTCTGTCGCCGGATTTGTTTTCACTTTACAGCGAACATATTATGAGATCAATAGTAGACAAAAAAGGAATTGAAGTCAACGGTCACAACATAAATAATTTGCGAACTGCGGATGACACAGTCTTAATAGAAATGCGCAGGTATTGCATTTTGCTGTAAACTATGCGTCTGTTGGAGCCGTGATAGCTCAGTGGTTAGTGAACTGGACTACAAAGGACAAGAGGTAGGGTTCGATCCGAACCGACGGCTTCCGGGTTCACCCAACCTTAAATGGGTACCGGATTTTTTCAGGGAAAGTAAAGCGGCACGGGCGTAATACCGACTACATTACCCCTAAAATCATGTGCCGAAGGTCTGTAAAATGTATGGTCACTAACACAATATTCCCTATACGCCACTTGCGTGGCGAGGGCTCTTTACTTTTTTTTGTTTATTTTTGTTTACTTCAATCCACATCACAATATATACACACACCCACTTAATGCCATTTTAAGGGCGGATGAAGAAGGCATTGGGTAAACACAAGCAATGTTCATCGATACCTAAAGGCAAATAAGAGAAACTAAAAAAGGATAGTAAGGAATTACACGTGAAGTCTTTCGGTGTTGAAAGGTAGGCTATTATTACCAATTTTTTCACTGATTACTTTGCGGGAGAAAAAGGTGATTATTCCAGTCTAACTACAGCGGAAAAATGTGAATACACCAGTCTAACTACAGCAAAAGATGTGAATACTCTAGTCTAACTATATCAGAAAGATGTGAATACACCAGTCTAACTATAGCAGAAAGATGTGAATACACCAGTCTAACTATAGCAGAAAGATGTAAATACACCAGTCTAACTATAGCAGAAAGATGTGAAAACACCAATCTAACTATAGCAGAAAGATGTGAAAAACACCAGTCTAACTATAGAAGAAAGATGTGAATACACCAATCTAACTATAGCAGAAAGATGTGAATACACAAATCTAACTATAGCAGAAAGATGTGAACACACCAATCTAACTACAGCAGAAAAATGTGAATACACCAATCTAACTATAGCAGAAAGATGTGAAAACACAATCTAACTAAAGCAGAAAGATGTGAATGCACCAATCTAACTATAGCAGAAAGATGTGAATACACCAATCTAACTATAGCAGAAAGATGTGAATACACCAATCTAACTATAACAGAAAGATGTGAATAAACCAATCTAACAATAGCAGAAATATGTGAATACACCAATCTAACTATAGCAGAAAGATGTGAATACACCAATCTAACGATAGCAGAAAAATGTGAATACACCAATCTAACAATAGCAGAAATATGTGAATACACCAATCTAATTATAGCAGAAAAATGTGAATACACCAATCTAACTACAGCAGAAATATGTGAATACACCAATCTAATTATAGCAGAAAAATGTGAATACACCAATCTAACTACAGCAGAAAAATGTGAATACACCAATCTAACTACAGCAGAAAAAATGTGAATACACCAATCTAACTACAGCAGAAAAATGTGAATACACCAATCTAACTACAGCAGAAAAATGTGAATACACCAATCTAACTACAGCAGAAAAATGTGAATACACCAATCTAACTACAGCAGGAAAATGTGAATACACCAATCTAACTACAGCAGAACAATGTGAATATTCTAGTCTAACTACAGCAGAAAAATGCAGCGATAGGTAAAGCATTGCAAGATTAATAAAAGAATAAATGTAGCACACTTTAAAGAACTTTGGAATACGAAGCAATATGAACATAAAAAAACACATCTGTTGAGCAAATGAATAATGATAGTATTCGTGATAACAGAGATAGTTTGGGCTCTTGAGTCTCTTGACACTGATTAAAAGGAATGAGGAAACATACTCGTTTTATAAGCTTTAAGATATGTAATATTTTGTCGTTTTCACAGTTTGCAAATCGATCATCTCAAAAGCTATAACGTCATTTCCCTATAACGCTCGTCGATTTTCATAATGTTCAGACATTCTCTTCTTCATCTTCATTGTTCTCCTGTTGTTGATATCGAGGTATATTTCAGTGTTTTTATGAGGTTTTTATTTGCCACATAGAAACGCCCAACGACATCTGGGCTTTGGTTCTTTGGTTATGGAAGGCCCGGTATCACTGCAAACGAATTAAAATCCATAATTGCTCCACTGTCCGTGCCAATGGGATCATCCGAATTACTATCTCATCTACCAAATAAAGAAAGATAATGTAGTCCCCGTCATAACAGCTTCGGCACACGCCAAAAGACAAGGCGAAACCGCACAGAAAGTGAACACAGCCAACTGTTCCCTGTTCTATATCATCATTCATCGTAAACAATTAGAATATCGAAACATAATCAAAACGGATGAGATCTAGGCTGGAAACGGCTAGTGACTTAAAATTGACTATTTGCGTCAGAACCAGTGTACTAGAGCTGATAAAGATTCTACCTTACTTCTTCGTGGTCAACTTGGAAACATATTAACCAGCTTGGCCAAGATAATAATAGGAAAGATAACCCGGTATCCAATATACTTTAATGAAGTCGGATGCGTTGGGTCTAAAGTGTACATAGTGTCGATTATTGTGAACGGTTGTACAACTCATCTACGCCAGTTTCACGTCATTTAAAGAGTGGGCGATGTCCAAGACTAGTTGTCGTGAGAAGCGATGTCCATGACTATTGTCGTGATAAGCGATGTCCAAGACTAGTTGTCGTGAGAAACGATGTCCAAGACTAGTTGTGAGAAGCGATGTCTAAGACTAGTTGTGAGAAGCGATGTCTAAGACTAGTTGTGAGAAGCGATGTCTAAGACTAGTTGTGAGAAGCGATGTCTAAGACTAGTTGTGAGAAGCGATGTCTAAGACTAGTTGTGAGAAGCGATGTCCAAGACTAGTTGTGAGAAGCGATGTCCAAGACTAGTTGTCGTGAGAAGCGATGTCTAAGACTAGTTGTCGTGAGAAGCGATGTCCAAGACCAGTTGTGAGAAGCGACGTGCAAGACTAGTTGTCGTGAGAAGCGATGTCCAAGACTAGTTGTCGTGAGAAGCAATGTCCAAGACTAGTTGTGAGAAGCGATGTCCAAGACTAGTTGTGAGAAGCGATGTCCAAGACTAGTTGTCGTGAGAAGCGATGTCCAAGACCAGTTGTGAGAAGCGATGTGCAAGACTAGTTGTCGTGAGAAGCGATGTCCAAGACTAGTTTTCGTGAGAAGCGATGTACAAGACTAGTTGTGAGAACGGAGAAGAATATTAGCTAGAAGGTGTCGAAGATCTTACCCCTCACAATCTTCTCAGTATACTAAAGCTAGTTAGTAATTCACTTCTGCATGTTCAACTACAGTCTATTCTAACAAATTTATGGTTTCAACATAATCTGTTGCTATAGTCGGTCAAAAATAGTTACCATTGTAACAATTCTGCTCTCTCTCTCTCTCTCTCTCTCTCTCTCTCTCTCTCTCTCTCTCTCTCTCTTCAGCTACATTTTTAGTAATGGCAAAACTACTTGATTTCGTTCTTGATATAACCTTCCATTTATCAAATTAATGAGCGGGTTATTTATACCAGTGACCAGTCGTCTGTTTCTGCCTTCCTTTAGAGTCTGGGCGCTTATATAATTTGATACGCCACTGCGTTTGTCATTTGATCTTTATGTACTAAATGAGCTCAAGGACACGATGATTCAAAGTTATGGTTTCCTAAGTGTTGACTTGTTCCCACGATATCTTATGCATTGCCGGTCTACAATAGAAGCACATGACATTTATTTTGACAAAAGATAAGTCACTTATCCTGTTTATCATTTACTCACTCGTCTCACAAGGAAGCGAATCAAGAGGAACGAAGTGCAGAGCAATTACTAGATTTAATTTTCACAAGAGTTCTAAGAATACAAAACTACAATTATTTTTTTTTTTTTGTCTTGACGAAGAATAATAAATGAATGTATATAGAAGTTTAAAAAATAAAGTCTTATTATAGAGGAATGCATTTTATATAAAGTGTTTCCTGTCGGCGTGGAGATATAAATATATGTATGCAGTAATACATTGAGTTTCATGTTATTACAGTTTGCTTTTGTTATGTAATGAGTCAAGCTAATGTCTCGAGAAGTCTTATTTGCTACACTTTCAATCTATTTAGGATTATCGTGGAGTTACCTTCACCTGGTCTCCAGGAAGTTACATCCCATGCCCACTCCGGAAATAGCGAAAAAAACTGCAGGTCACGTGTGCTCACGTTAAAGAACAATTTTCAGTTAAACGTCAAAAAGAGTAGCGCAAAAATGGCTGCGATCCGAGAAAAAGATTGTTACGTAAAGCTAGACCTGACGAAGACGGATCTGTCGGGTCTAAATGCGCAAATATTGCGTCTTGGTCGTAAACTAGAGACACAATATATCCACGCCCATTTAACGGGTGAGGCAAAGGAGAGGAAAACACAGAACCTTCTTAATATGGAAGCCGCGATAGCTCAGTGGTTAGTGAACTGGACTACAAAGGACAAGAGGTAGAGTTCGATCCCAACCGACGGCTTCCGGTTCACCCAGCCTTTAATGGTACCGGATTTTATTTTCTGGGAAAGTAAAGCGGCACGGGCATAATACGGACGACATTACCCCAAAAATCATGTGCTGAAGGTGTGTAAAATTATGGTCACTAACACCATATTCCCTATACGCTACTTGGCGTGACGAGGGTACTTTACTTTTTTTTCCTTAATGTGTATTTTTTTTATTCGTTTATAGATGCATCAATTCAGCGAATCAACAAATTAATCCATCCATCCATCCATCCATCCATCCATCCATCCATCCATCCATCCATCCATCCATCCATCCATCAATCCATCCATCAACCCACCCACCCACCCACCCATCATCCATCCATCCATCCATCCATCCATCCATCCATCCATCCATCCATCCATCCATCCATCCATCTATCTATCTATCTATCTATCTATCTATCTATCTATCTATCTATCTATCTATCTATCTATCTATCTATCTATCTATCTATCTATCTATCTATCTATCTATATCTATCTATCTATCTATCTGCCTGCATGCCTGCCTGCCTGCCTGCCTGCCTGTCTGTCAGAGCGTCCATCTGCCTGTTTACCCGCCTTTCTGTCTGTTTGTCCGTCACTCTGTCTGTCTGTTTATATACGAGTCGAAAACTACAATTATGTGCATATTCCTGTAATCACCGAACATCTATCCGCATGTTTTTGTTTAGCACAAAGTCCCTCAGTTACCCACGCATATATCAACCCATTGTTTAATCATTCATTCACAGATTAGTCACCCCTCTGTGTTCATGTCACTTTAAATCCACGTTCTATTTGAAACAGAAAACAAAAGCAAGTTGATTCATCGGATGCTGAAAAAAAAATTGGCAAAAACTGACAATGAGGAAGTCAATGAGTAACATATTTAAGATGCTAAATCTAGGTTTTATCTTTCAGGAAACACTCTACAAGTCCCACTTCGCGGTCCATCTCAATAGCATACTGTGGTTTTCTGGATGAAGTTGGTTTTTATTTGATGAAAATAACAGACAAGGACGGTTATGATGTTTGTTTTCTTTATATTTGTAGCCGTCTATAAATATTATGTTCACTTTCATTATCATTAGTGCTTGTCGTGCTTTATTATTTTCATTAACAACCCTATCTACCTATAGAACATAAGCTGGTAAAGATGGAAACAACGAATATAGTAGACCCACAAAATTGGTCTATTTCCAAGGAAATTTTAAAAAAAATATTATAAGAAATAATTGGTCATATGTTGTTGTTATAGATAAAGAAACATGTGAGTTGATTCCCTTCGGCCCAGTGCCATGTAATGATGATTGCAGGTATTCTGAGTTCCCTTGAAGTTCCATTCAGGTGTTCGCATTTATCAGATCTTTAAAGAAGTAGAGTGGCTCTGATGTCAGTGAGCGTTTGGACAATCAAAAAGGTGATGTTCTACTGTTTCATGTGGGTGTTTAGAGAGTGGGCGCGCTGGAGTCTGGTTTTGTTGTTTTTTATTGACGTGGTTGCTCAATGGTAAATAAGCGATTATATGTCTGAAGATGGTGTCTTGGCACTTCTTTGTATGTCAATGTTGTCATTGGGGTATGCCCTTGTCAAATATTTAAAAAGTTATCTCCCTGTTTTTCCCATGGCCCATCCATTCAGACAATCTTCTCTACATGTGAAGTTTATGATTTGTTTGGCATTGTTTAAAAATGTGTGGTATAAAATCCATGACATCTCACCACGATATTTTTCATTCTTCATTGGGTGCCGTCTCCACATCGAAGGTTGACTACCATGGAGAGCAATTCCGGGCTGTCTCTTGATTTGATGGTGCATGTTGTCATAGGCTGACTTGTAAATCTTTTGATGTTACTCGTCCGTGTTAGTTTTGGTCTGGCTTTTTTACCTTGTATTTTTCCTTCCAAGATTACTTTTAGTCGGATGTTGTGTCTTTCAATATTCCCCCAAAGTCTCTTTTATCTTGTTTGAATTGTGTTTAGTAGTTAGTTCTCTTTCCAATTTTTAGGTGTTTCAGGACTTCATCGTTTGTTTTCTTTTCTTTCTATCCAATTCCACCTATTCTTCTATATACCCACATTTCAAAAGCTCAATTTTTCTGTTCTGTTTTCTTATCTAGTGTCCATGTTTCTGCACCATACATGAATGTTCAGAAAATATAACCTTTTTCTGTTCTGAGTTTTAACCCTGGATTTGTTTTGATGTTAGTGTAATTTTCTTGGCATTAAAATTACTTTTTTGCATTTATATTCTTTTATTTATTTCAATTTTACATTTTCTATCACTGGTTATAGTATGTCTAAGGTAGGTGTAGCTCTGAACTGTCTCCGGGTCTATTCATTCAAACTTTGATATCCATTGTAGGTTTTTGATTATTATGTTTGTTTATGATCATAGTATTAGTCTTTTTTTATATTCATATCTAATCCATATTTTTTCCTTGTCATGTTTATTTCGTTCAGTAATTTTTGTAGATTTCTAGGATTTTCTGCTAGTAATAGTACAGTTAACAACCAAACAGGACAAGTTCAATATATAAAACAAGGAGTCAGACAAGGCTGTGTTCTGTCGCCGGATTAGTTTTCACTTTACAGCGAAAATATGAGATCAATAGTAGGCAAAAAAGGAATTGAAGTCAACGGTCACAACATAAATAATTTGCGATATGCGGATGACACGTCTTCATAGCAGAGACAGAGAATGAATTACAAGACATGATAGACATAACCGTAAAAGAAAGCAACAAGAAAGGTCTCAGTCTGAATTGTAAGAAAAAAGAAGTAATAGTCATATCGAAGAAACAATCGTCATCATTATGCAGCATAAAAATAAACAGGACAAATCTGAAATAAGTGCAACGTGTCAAATACTTGGGCACAATAATATCAGATGGAAGGATGCACCACAGAAATAAAAAGCAGAATAGCTCAAGCCAAAATAGCGTTTCAGAATATGGAAAATACCTTATGCAACAAATCTATGTCAATAGAAGTGACAAAGATAGTTCATCGGTGCTATATAGAACCAATTCTGAACTATGGAAGCGAATCATGGACAGTGGACAAACAAATGAAAAGACGATTAGAGGCCACAGAGATGGGATTTCTCAGAAGAATGTTGAAAGTTCCCTGGAAAGCTAAAAAGACCAATGAGGAAATTCTCAGAGAAGCCAACACAAAATGGGAGCTACTATAAAACATCAGAAAGAAACAATCAACATTTTTCGGGCACATCATGAGAAGAGGAAAGATGGAATACAACTAGGGTTACAACTGACAAAATAAAAGGAAAGAGAGATCGCGGACGACGAAGAGAGAAAATATTTCAACGTGGTGTCATGGCATGGAAAACAGTCAAAAACAGAACTGATATGATGCACTGTAGATGAAGATTGTGGAAGGACCTGATCGCATACGCCAAACGGTATGGCACATGATGATGATGAATACAGTAGCATCAGCATATCTAAGGTTATTATTAATATACCACAATATTGCTAATGATAGAGCAAAATTGTTAATTGCATGCTTTAGACGAGCAAGTTCCGTGACTCCGAGTATCTCGCTATAGAGAAACTAGCAAGCTAACAGCAGAAATACCTGTTGTTTTAGGCTCAGGCATTGAAAACGAGAAGAGAATGGGCTGCAAATATTCACCGAGGTGAAGAGTGTGGTCTGAAGGTCAAAGAGTGCTGCTTCCAGGCCGGCTCCCTGCTAGGCGGGGGAGGTAAGGCAGAAACTGGGTCACGGTCGAGGGCCTTCAACAGGTTTCATTTCACTGGAGCTAACTTGATGAGGTTCTATCTGGGAGAAATGTGAAAGGCATAACTTTTTCTACAATATTATTTTCTTATTGTCTCATAATTTCTCACTTCTACTCTTCTATTCTTATTTGTCCACATCTACTATTCTTGCTCTTCTAATTCCTCTTCTTATACTTTTACTTTGACTCTTCTTCCTCCACTACACATTTTTTTTTCTTTCCTGCGTCTTCTCTAAAATTTCTTAATTGCGTTCTTTTCTTATTTTCTTTTATTTCTGTCGTTCACACAACTACAATTTCTCTTCTCCGGCCGATACTTAACAAGGGCCGTTGATGTGTTCTTTTGTGGTTGACAGCAAACTTCCGATATTTACGTTTGCTTGCTCTACATATCAGACTTCAGCATTAAATATTTTAGCACAGAGCTGCCTTCCCTGTTCGGCCCCAACTCGCCAGGTCCAGTAAGTTCTAGGGGCACCACTGGAAGGTGGAGAAGAGTCTGAATAGGTTCTATTGTTCACTGATCCTGAACCACGCAGCTATAGTCCGCTGACTGCTTTCAAGAGTAAAAGAAGGCACCAAGATGCATAGAGATGCGAAGATTCTCTAAAGCTGATGATAATGACATTTTTTTTTTAATGAGAAAAAAAAAGTGGTATGGTAACAATTTACGTGGTAATTAACAAAACAAAAGTCGACGTTTCGGCCAAGTAGGCCTTCAGCTGGAACAACAAACAACAATACAAAATTCGGCACATGATTTTTGCGGTATTATGGTCGGTACAACGCCCGTGCCGCTTTACTTTCCCAGAAAAAATCCGGTACCTACTTAAGGCTGGGTGAACTTGGAAGCCGTCGGTCAGGATCGAACCCGGCCTCTTGTCCTTGGTAGTCCAGTTCACTAACCACTGAGCCATCGCGGCTCCCAAATATTTAGAGTATTCTCACAAATATATTTATGTTAACTTTATATTAATTGACTAGCCTCTGAAATACATTTCTATTATCTCTAAGGATATAACATTTATTTCTTTTGAATCGATCGAGAGCTTTTTCTTGGTCTATTTATACATTATTTGGTTCCTTCTGATGTTTTTGTCCCCTTAGTTCTACCAGCACAACAATTTGGATCTGTGCGCCATCTTCTTTTCTAAATTCAAACTATTTACTTAGTATCGATAACATGTAACATCTATTTATTCACATAGTAATATAACATTCTACAAGACTGTTCACCTGTACAAAGACTTGAGCACGTAAAATGTGGCCCATTACAGGGACATAATATAGTTGAACCTCAGAAAATGGCAGCTGATTTTATAAGATAAACCGATATCCTTCTGAAAGAATCAGGATTTCAGGAGTAGAATGAGAGTAAAAAGTTACATACATTTTTATTGATGTGAGACACAACTCTGTTTATGTTACATTCTCTGTTGCTGCTTTCTTCTTCCAGTTTGGTAAATTAACAATTGTATACCAAACAAAAATTCACGAGCAGCAGAAATACTGAAGATGTAACAAAACTTGTGAAATCATCGGACAACTCTCACCAATGCTATCAAGAAGGATTTAACACTTCGGGAAAAAGTAGCAATCTACAACACAATCTTCATTCTAATATTGTGTTAACAATGCCAGACCTTGACTCGAGAACAATAAGAAGAATAACCACTACCCAAATTAAATGTGTTAAACGCATGACAGGAAACAACCTAAGAGACAATATGAAAAACTCAGGAAATAAAAGCTAGGAGTAATTTGCGCCATTGAATACATAAAGAAAGAACATACAAAATGGTTTAGCCAAGTGATCAGGCCCAATGGACGACCACGAAACAAATGAATTGATGGAGTATTATTAACACTATATAAGTTCTGATTTCCAGTGAACTTTTCTGTTTATTTCTTTGTTTTTATTGATATTTGAAGGGATCATGTGATTGTACGCGCTTTCTATTTAATGTAAATCATATTGCTTCTTTTGATTCATTGCATTTTGTTACAATTTCTTTATTTGATCACTGATACTCATCTTTGTTGTTGATTGCGCTATTGAACGCGTCAAAAAATGGCGGGTTGTTTTCGCCGGTCTGTCGTCAAGGACGCGTAATTCATTTGATTTGTTAAAGGCTCACAGTGTATCCGCGTGCTGCAGAGCTATTTACTGGAGTTGGCCAGTTTATAACTTGGAAACGGTTCTGGACCGTGCGACTGAGTAAGTGCACGTGAGTCTAGATCATCCACAGTATTTAGATGCAGCCCAAACAACATCGAAGAAGGAAAACACGACAAGGTAAGAGAGATGGCGTTAAACTGTTGAAGTGTGAGAGGCTAGGCCTAAAGTATGTGCGCATATTGGAATTGTAGGTCCATACATCAACGACGGCCCATTCTTGATAAGCTACTGTGCGGTGCCGATATAATGGTTTTGCAAGAAACTCTTCTTGGTGACAGGACAGTAAGTACTCCTGGAATTCATTGTTTCTACAATAGGCGACACCTTGGACAGGCCATCCTTGTGCGCAACAATATGGTGGCAGCTGAGGTTGATATGTCTGCGTGGGACAATGCAGAATTGCAGGTACATGCGGTTATGGTGCAGACCCCAGTTCATTTCGTGATTGTTAATGTGCATGCCTGTAATGGGAAGGTGAACACACAACAATGGCAGAATCTCTTCGAGTTCGATGAAGAGAACGTTATTTTCTGCGAAGACTTTAATGCTAGAGGAAACCAGTGGGGTAACGTCATAACCAACAAGCAGGGAGAAGACCTAGAGAACGCATTCGTGTCGGCCGATTTAGTGTGCTTGAATGATGGAAGGGCAACAAGAATGGCCACTCGAACAGGGGACTCTATCAGTGTCATAGACCTGGCACTGGTGTCTTCCACCTTCGCACCTGTTTGCAGGTAGAGTGCACTGGGGTTCCACGGAAGTGATCACTATCCATGTGACCTCCTAATTGAGAAAAGCAGAAATAGAAGCCACAAAAGGAAGCTCCACACATTTCTCTACGAGAAAACAGACCAGGTCGTCATTAGCAAAATTAGACATAGGAAACAAGGCGCACCTCGTAGGCGGCAGGAGAGATGGACGCAGCCACCCTGGTGGAACGTAGAAGTCGAGGAAGCTTGCTAAGAGGAAGGCCATGCTTGCCCGCTACATTGAGCAGACGGACCAAAGAAATGAGGCTGTAAGAATGAGGATACGGGATTGCTGTCAAAATTATGTAAGGATGTAGTGCTGGAAGAATATCTCACAATCACAATCGATACCATTCGCGCGACACTTAAAAGGTCACACAACACTGCTCCTGGTCAAGATGGTGTTCGGTACGATGACATAGGCGATTTAGCTGACGACGACTTGACAAAACTGGTCAATGAGTTTAATGCCAGCATTCGGAGTGGCCAGATTAAGGAGGTGTGGCTACACAGCTACTTACTACCGCTACCGAAGCCAAACAAGGACCATTCTCAGATCAGTGCCTACAGAATCATCACAATGCAGAACACTGCGGGCAAGCTGCTGGAGAAAATAGTTGCCCGTGTCCTCACCTGTCGCCTTGAACAGAAACGTGCATTCCCACCCACACTCGGAGGTTATAGATATAAGAAAGAGACATCGCTCAAGCGGCAGTCTTTGCTTATGACGTCTTCGAAGGCTTCCACAGACGAGAGGAGACATGTGCTGCTGCTATAGATCTGGAGGATGCACACAACAGGGTACCATTTGAATATCTCATGCATATGCTCCTCAAACTGGCGGTGCACCCCTTCCTCATTAGATGGATCGCCGCGACATTGTTTCAGAGGAAGGTGATACTCAGATGTGGAAGTTGGTCTTCCGAGCCAACATCCATTTGTCCAGGGCTGCCACAAGGCTCACCATTGTCACCAGTTCTATTTAACGTGTACACAATAGCGATCACGGAAAAACAGCTGGATGGTGGGAGGGGGGGGAGAAATATGACTTTTGCTGATGATATTCTGGTATATCGACAGGGAAGAGACAGACGGGAATCGCCTCCACAATGCAAGACGAACTCGATCGCATTTCTTCCCGCAAAGGATTAGCCGCCTTGAAAGTCATGGCAGCTGCCAACATCGAGCAGAGGTTACTTACTCTTCTGTTCCAGGGATTAGCCCTCGCACCGATCGAGTTTGCCCTGACAATTCTTACTGTCAGTACGAATCAAATTGATAGGCTGGAGCAAATACAAAATGAAGCCATGCACATTATCTTGGGATGCACAAGGGACACTCCCTGTGTAGCAATGAGGTATCTTCTTGACTTACCAACCATGGATGACAGAATCACGATCTGGAGAGCACGAGCATACCTGAAGATTATTACAGATAAAGAGCATCCATTGCACCACGTGCTCAACACAGGGAAAGGTGTCAGGCTAAAAAGAGGCAAATTATGGGTGGGCCGAGCAGAAGATGTCATCAAACAGGTCTGTGGGCTTACCAATATCAACTTTCGTGAGGAGTGGATACCCGTGCCTACGTCTTTCAAGGGGACTTTCTCGTGCATTGTCACACTCGACAGGAAAAGTAGGGAACAGAACCCGGTCGTGGTTAATGCTGAGGTCTACGGTCTCATCTGCGATAACACTGATGAGAAAGATGCAGTCATCTATACAGACGGATCTGTAAGACGACACCAAAGAAGTGCATTGGCATTTACAGCACGCTCGGCAGGCAGAATAGTCTACGAAAACAGTGGTGCATACGTCATGACCACGAGTAGCATGACAATGGAGGTGATGGCAGTGACCAAGGCATTCAAATGGTTAGAGTCACAAGACTACACCCACGCATGTATACTGAGTGATTCGATGAGGATGATAAAAAAACGAGGCGGGCTCTGTACGCATGCAATGGGTAGAGTCGTTGCAGAAATCCAAAATACGTAAGGTCACCTTTGTCTTTGTCCCTGGACATGCGGGAGTAAGGGAAAATGAAAGAGCGGACAGGTTGGCTAGCTGTGCTGTCGTTGAGGACGGGCAACCATGATCGGGCGGACATCATCAATGCCCTCCGAGATGTGGGAAGAGCGCATGACTTCGACAAACACAGATCCACGCCACTTCTTCGAATGATGGAAATGGGAGTTGAGATGGGCACAGCCAGAAATGAGACACTTAGTGGCCGTGTAAGAAGACTTATCAACCAACATAGAACTGGAGTCGTCAGTCGCTGGACACTGCGGGAATTGCTGAGGAGGGGATCTGAGCACCTATGGACATGTTCGGAGTGCAATGATGATGACCCGCAAATAACTCAATATAAACACTAGGAACAATAGCAGGAGAGGCCAACAGAAGAGCAAAAGATTACGAATTGCATCGCCCCTCGACGCTGAAAGGCAAATATAGTAGGACAATAGATGAGGCTGGGTGGTCTTAGGACAAGACGTCTGCCTCTAAACAAGAATGTCCTGGGTTTGATTCCCACCCATAGGCAGTGCAAATAATACAAATAATAACATGTAAACAATTGAATCCGTGGTTTTACCCTCCCTGGTTCCTGGGTAGTTAGATTCGATGTCTAGCCCTCTCGGAAAACGCCCTCCTCTTTGGAGGTTCCGTGTGCAATTTGCACACGTTAAAGAACCCTTGGCAATTGGAAATCGAAAAGAGTAGGTCCAAAATAGCCGCTGCCCAGACAAACATAACATGAAAATATCTACCCAAAACGTTAAAACTCTCGAACATAAAAATAAAAATATGAGAGTACATCTGAAGCCGGAGAATATCTGCCTGTTTGGCAGGGAACACCTAAGCATTCGGCTGCTAGTATGAAAAATACGAAAAAAGTGTTTCAGTTCCGCAAAAGTTCTGTCCCTTGGGACTTTACTAGAGATATAAAGCTGGTCCATGCAAACATCACAAACAAGGAAAGAAGAAAAATAAAGAAGAACTTTTATTCTGTTTATTCACCGGATTTTTTCTGGGAAAGTAAAGCAGCACGGGCGTAATACCGACCACATTTCCCCAAAAATCATGTACTGAAGGTCTGTAAAATATAGGGTCACTAACACCATATATTACCCTATACGCCACTTGGCGTGACGGGGGTACTTGACTTACTTTCCTATGCATGATTAACGATCTTAGTTAACCATTTTACCTCAGTTTTATGCTAAGCTCTAAAGGCATCCGATGATCTATCACCTATTCTTGTGACTTTATTGTTTTGAGGTTGTTTTTTTTTTTTTTTTCCTTTCCGTACCTTTTTTAATGGAAATCTGAAATTTTTTGTGGAAAAAAAGTTTTCAATTTTTAGATCCAATGTATTCCTATCCTTGCGCATGTAAAATCTGAAGCAACAGAAAAAAGATTATCATCATCATCATCATCATCATCATCATCATCATCAAGTACCGGGCCTGCTGGCTTAGGTGGCATGTCTCTCCACAACTTTCGATCTCGACAGTTATTTATGATTTCTGTTGTTGACTTTCTGCCGAGCCATTCTTTTAAGCTGTCTAGTATCTTTTCTCTTTGCTTCCCTCTATCTTTTCGTCCCTCAATTTGAAGCATAGGTTCCTCTTTCAAAGATTATATAGACTATGATAATTGTCACAAGAAATACTTGCATGAGATTGATTTGGGACAGACACACAGTCAATAGAAATGGCCATGCAACCAGCAATTGTATCTATTTGCAAGAGAAAAAAATGTGATGAGAAGAGATAACAGGTGAATCGTAAAACAAACTCTCAAATCTGAAGCAATGGGACGGTGTTGGGTTTGGGGGGGGGGGGGGGGGGGGAAGGGGTAAGGGGGGGCCTAGATGATACCAGTAGGCATTAGCTGTGTTGCCGGGATAAAGAGGGTCATCCAAGACGGGGACATGTGCCAAGATTCACTGCGTTGGCAAGAGCTATTGCAATGCCAGCAAGGGATCACCCAAATTCTGGCACCCCCTACTTCATCTCTTGGCGGTTCCACTATTAACAGACCTATCTGTCTATTGTGACTTAGTGGGCAGGGATCGAAGACAACCAGGTACTCAAAAATGCGTGATGAAGTCGGATGTGTTGGGCCGAAATGCTTAAATAAACCACAACACATCTATGCCCACTAAATGGTCTTTTAAGGACGGATGGCAAAGAAGTCTGTCCATTCCTTTAATAGTCACCGAGGTGGTTTCAATCTGTGACACCAAATACAGAACGTAAAATTGTAGTTAAAATAAATATTAACGAATGAACGATATTTTAATAATTAGTGCTGGTTATAGAAAGATTTAGGTGGCATATTTGAGAGGTTCTGGGATTTCAATATTCAGTTTTTAACTACAAAAGTTTCAGAAATTTATAATTCATCTTATTTTAATCAGCGTATAACAGAAGAAGCATTGTTATCTTTCTGGAACGGAGACAAAGGCACCTGACAGCAGGAGAGCTGGAAGTTGTCAGCAACCTTTCACTGATGGCTTGCCAGTGGATCGGTGAACCAGAACCATCCAGACCCTAAACAACCTCTTCGCTCCACAAACAAACTTGTCTAATCTGGCCAGACAAGAAGGAATCAAAGGGGGTGGATAACCCGGTACTGAAAAATAACATGCTAAAGTCGGAAGAGTTGGGTCGAAAGGCGCAAATATCACAATTTTACTCCAAACCACAACACAACGTATGCACGCCAATTAACGTCCTTTTAAGGGCGGATGACGAAGAAGTGTATTCCTTTAGTCATCGGGCGAACGCAAGCAATCTTCCTGGAACAATACAAACAACCAAATTGACTAAAACATCAATGGCAAAATATTGTAAGCAACTAAACATACTTCGTTCCAGCAAAGAGAATCCAACATTTTCATTTACGTTAAATCTTCAAAAGAAAATCAAATTAAGATCAGAATGAGTAGAAATAAATGTTTACTATGGTTGCTTTCTTTCAACTCAAGTCTTGGATTACAGTCTGCCATTTTTATTATTTATTACTTTTTTTGTTGCATAAGAATTTGAATGTTATATACAATATAAGGCCTGGAACTCGGCGGAAACTCATATGAGAACATTGCACTGAAAGAACTTTCCAGGGACAAACACATTTTTTCTTGAAGAACATCTTTCAACAGAGGTTTTCATACTTTATGTGACGTGAACTCTGTCAGAAGAATATTGTTTCCTTAATTGTTTCTTCTACTTCTTCTTTGCTACTCTTGAAGTGTGTTTTATTGCTGTTTGCTGTACTACCTGTCCACATATGCACCAATCATTCAGTTGTGGTGTGTCCGAAGTCTAAAGTTTCCTGGTTGTTGATTGTTTGCGTTCCTCCAGCATTTACTACCTCTCCTCTCTACTCGTTTAATGGGCTAATATGGAACCGTATCGCGGTTTGTTGTAATTTACACCTGAATAACGCATGTGATTACAGAATCGCAATTTGAGGCACTGTTTTCAGCTGTTTTTTTCCTTACACATTTGGCTAGTTAGTCCAGTTTCACAGTAACCACCAGGTGGTAGAGTAGGATCTTGCTAAGTTCTTGTTCACTATAACCAACATTCAGCTCATAACTTTGTAAACGTCTTGGACATCTCAACTGAAGACGACTACATGTTCCTTTTCTGATGAGGATTTATATTTATGTTATTATTTGTTATTGGTTATGGAAGGCCTCGGTATCACAGCAAACGAATTAAAATCCATAATTGCTCAACCGCCCGTGCCAGCGTAATCATCCGAAATACTAACTCATCTCCCAACAAAGAAAGGTAACTGTAGTCTTCTTCGTAGCAGTCTCAGCACACGCCAAAAGACATAAGGCGAAACCGCGCAGAAAGTGAACACAGCCAACTGTTCCCTGTCATACGATATCATCATTCATCGTAAACAAGCGGGATATCGAAGCAGGATCAAAACGGATGAGACACACAGCTCACGGTGTGCACAGAGCACTTAACTCAGTAGCTCCTGCAACAAGCCGGACTTGGAATATGAGGAAACTGCAAGGAGGAACACTTTTCAGACATAGCCTTCAATGGTTCCTGCCGCCTATCCACCATATACCATGGGAGTTCACGTCCTCCCGAAAATGATGATCGGCATAGCACTTGATGATGTTAGGCCATCGTTGATGACTCCAATTCCAAACATATAGACACACAGTGGTGGTAAGTTATCATTTCCAATCCAACAGAAGCCACATGACCTGTAGTTAGTAAAACCACAGAGAGAATATGATTTTGTGACCTTCACTGATTCACTCTAGATGTGAATGTGTAGCTTACACAAGAGAAGAAGTTTTCAACTACAGTGATCCCAATTAAGGCAATTCTGGGATAGTAAGGCAAGTCTCCTTTATAGCAGCAGAACTTGATGTTCTCCGCTCCCTTCTTGTAGCTGCCGCCACACGATTCTGATGTCTCATTAACTTGGACATCATTCAAGAACAATGTCAGATTAACATTCCATAGATATGGCTCTGCTGATGAAATGCTTGGTGCAACAGTTGTATCAATCATACTGGAGGCTCCTGGTCTGTGGTCATTAATATCACAGACGGCACATGATTTGTTATATTCAGTGTTTCTTTCTGGGATGTAAATATGTGGCACACACATGGAGAGTGATTTGTGGTCACAGTAATCCCATTAAAGGCAATTCTACGGTAGCATGGCATAGCTGTTTCAGAACAGCACAATCCTATGATGTTTTCTGTTATATTTATGTGTAAATATATATATATATCCAGCCTTTAATGGGTACCGGTTTTTTTTCTGGGAAAGTAAAGCGGGGCGGACGTAATACCGACCATATTACCCCAAAAATCATGTGCCGGAGGTCTGTAAAATTTATGGTCATCATCATCATCAAGTACCGGGCTAGTGTCGTAGGTGATCATGTCTCTCCACAACATTCGATCTCGGCAGCTATTTATCATTTCTGTTGTTGACCTTCTGCCAAGCCATTCTCTTAAGCTGTCTGTTATTTTTTCTCTTTGCTTCCCTCTATCTCTTCGTCCCTCAATTTTTCCACTTGTTACAATATATTCAAGTTGTTCTCTTCTCATTACATGGCCAAAAAATGATAATTGTCTCTTCCTAACATTGGAAATTAGCTCTCTTTTTGCTTTGACCTTTCTCATAACCTCTTCATTACTCTTCTTACCTGTCCATGGTATTCTCACATTCTTCTGTAAAACCACATTTCTACAGACTCCAGTGATTTTCTTGTCTGTTGTCCTATTGTCCATGATTCGCATACGTATGTTAAGACTAGCTCTCCGTAACATTTAAGAACTCTTTTTCTTGTTTCTATTGTCAAAAATGGATTGCATGGTATTTTCCTCATTTTTTGGAAAGCTGCTTTTCCCTGAGCCATTCTACATCTCACCTCTTTTGTACATCTTCCGTCTGAGGTTAACAAGTTCCCAAATATTTAAATTCATTTACCTGTTTTAATATTGTTCCACTTGTCTTTATTTTGCACTGAGGTGATGTCTTTTTCTTTGTTGTTACCATTACCTCTGTCTTTTTGCTATTAAGGCTGAGTCCTTTATTTTTGCTTTCCTTCACTACAATGTCCAACATTTCTTGTAACTCATTTTCACTCTTAGCGATTAATACTGTAATATTTATATATAATATTTTCGAATGCGTTCAACTTTGTTTCTATATCTCTTGTTGTTTTCCAGCTTTTACACACATACTACGTAAGGGTTGATAGTACATTTGATTTGAATAGTCAAAGTTTTGTGTTTGTGCTGATGAGTTTTTGATTTCCACAACTTTTCAAGTTATTATTCAAATTATATATATATAATATTACAATTATTCGTCATTAATATTTTAGTTCATTTGCTAATTTGTGTCTTGTCTTTCCGTAAAGATAAAAAATACGCGCTTATGCCTTTATATATCCAACGTGACTAGAAGAAATTGTCTTAAAATACACTTTAAAAAAAAACGCATTTGTGGTTAACAATTGAACATTACACCCCATAAACTCTCAGATTTGCTATTTTTAAAATCTTTCTGTGGCGAGAATTAACTACCAAAATATAATACCTACACAATAACTCTGGAGGCAAAACGAGCACTATACAATACAATCTTCATCCCAACGTTGTGCTACCAATACCAGACCTGGACCCTAGATGCAAGAACAATAAGCAAAATAACCTCTACAGAGATGAAATGTGTTAGACGAATGTCAGGAAACAGTCTGAGAGATAAGATCAGAAATGAGGAACTGAGAAAAAAGCAGGAATAGCCCCCGCCATAGAATATATAAGGAAACAACAGATAAAATGGTTTGGCCACGTGACAAGGCAGAAAGAACAAAACAAACACAACGAGCCTTCAAAACGTTGTGAGAACACCAGACCCAAGGGTCGACCACGAAAAAGATGGGTCGAGGATTTAAGCACTAGGAAACTTAACAGCAGCAGAAACAGAAGAGCAAAATACCGCAAATTATATCTCCCCCTCGACGCTGAAAGGCAGATGAGGAACGAAAGAAGAAGAAGAAACGTGTTTGTTTTAGCTAGAAGTTTTCCGTTTTATGTGTGGTGTCACATATCGATAGCACTTTAATCAAATATCTTTTTTTTAATAATGAGGGGAATGTTTTAGTCCCGGGACACATTGACCACATAAACGCAGCAAAAATTACAAGATTAGAACTTAGATGTCACTTTTGAGATGAAAACAAGCAACAACAATACGCACACATACGTGCGCGCGCGCGCACACACACACACACACACACACGCACGCACGCACGCACACACACACACATCGTTTTGAAAATTGTCATTAATTTGGGTTGAGCGGGAGTGGTCCAATGAAGTAGTAGAGACGTTTGCCAAACCACGTGGACGCCGACACTCAATTCCGTGGAAGGGTCAATATCACAAACCCGATACTGGAGATAGTTGATTGTGTAAATCATATCCCCAAAAATGACTTTCGAAAATAATCGTGTAAGCATAAACAATGTGGATCTCTCGAATACGGAAGGAATAAAAACACCCAATAAAAATGTGAGGTATATAAAAAGAAATAAGAGCAATTATTATGGAATTGTCCATGTCCTGGAGCGGAGAAAAGGGGTGGGGGGGTGTTACTATTGCCAGAAGCTGGTAGCGATGGAGAGGATCAAAGCTAATGAGTTGTTGGGGCTAGTGCGGGGTGGGGGGGGGGGATTTTGGAACATATGTCTCACACCCAGTGCAGTCGCCACACAGTGCACATATGTTAGTATTTTTTTTTCACTTACCATAGAAGATGAAAACTTTTTTTAATCAAGAAAATTCTAGCAGCGAAATCTAGAAAAAATATGAATAGAAAACAATGAATAAAATTTACCATCCTCAGTGTAACCTTGGAGGTCGTCGGAGCACTGGCCTTCACATTTGTATTCCAAAGTTCATGATTAAGATCTGCTATTTGAGGTGTGACGAGGGTTAACTCTGTCCTCTGATGTTGTCCTCCCTCGTCTTCCGCTGTGTGTCCTGTACTGTGTCCTGTAGAGTGACATTAGCAAAGGCGTGTAGATCCTATAAACTGTCCGTACCTCTTAAACTTTTTTTTTATTTTACAATTGACGGTACGATTTTAATTGTCCCTGTGGATTTTGTGGATTTGTTGCTCGTGTCGTGGTTGTTGATGGCTAAGTAATGATAAATAAGACTCGGGGCATTGGAAGAATAATAGCAATAAATGGAAAGGCACTTGAAACAGTCAACCATTCATATAGTTGGCTCCATAGTAACTCAAGAATTATTAAAACCAAAAGTAAAGGGTAAAGGCGTCAAGATGCATAAAAATCGAAGCTGCTGTAAAGCTGATCATAGGAATGACAATTTAAAAAAACAACAAGTAAAATGTGTATAGTTACAGCTTACATAGGTGAGGACCAAAACAAAGCAAAACAACGTTTCGTCTCAGTAGGCTTTTAGCTGGAACTAAACTCAACACAATATATATATATATATATATATATATATATATATATATATATATATATATATATATATATATATATATATATATATAGATAGATCATCATCAAGTACCGGGCCTGCTGGCGTAGGTGTTCATGTCTCTCCACAACTTTCGATTTCTGCAGTTATTTATCACTTCCGTTGTTGACCTTCTGCCAGGCCATTCTCCTAAGTTGTCTGGTATCTTTTCTCTTTGCTTCCCTCTATCACTTCATCCCTCAATTTTTCCAGTTATCACAATATATTTCAGCTGTTCTCTTCTCATTACATGGCCCAAAATGATGATTGTTTCTTCCTAATATTTTATATTAGCTCTCTTTTTTCTATGACCTCTCTCAGAATGCTCTTATTACTCTTCTTAGCTGTCCGTGGTACTCTCAACATTCTTCTATAAAATCACATGTCTGCAGTCTCCAGTGATTTCTTGTTTGTTGTCCTATTGTCCCTGATTCTCTCTCTCTCTCTCTCTCTCTCTCTGCGATCAGGACTCAATCAGAGTAGGATTCCAGACTCCCATATGAAGTCAGCTGTCAGGTTAAGTGTGTTGATCGCCCCCACAGACAGAACGTCACAATTAGAGGCTGCCAGATCCACTCTGACTGAACACCGTTAATACGTTGCACTGTGTTCTGCGCCAGTGGCCCAGTGCATCCGATTTCAGCCAGCATTTTATTCAGGTTCGCTTTCCTTAGTCTTTGATTGTCCCCAATCTTCCTGCAAGGCAGCAGATTGTCTTTTCTGTAGGGGGATTCTGCACTTAGATGGTCTGCCCTCCCAGGTTTACGATCACAATCTGCCGAGTCACTAAAGGTGACTAACACAGACATGCACACACAAAGATATGAGATGTGAATAACACAGACATGTACACAGCGATACGAGACATGACTAACACCGACACACATAAAGATATATGACACATGAATAACATAGACATGCACATACAGATATGAGATATGACTGACACAGACATGCACACACAAAAATATGACACTTACCTAACATAAACATACACACAAAGATATAAGATATGACTAACATAGGCGTGCACACACAAAGATATGAGATGTGACTTACATAGCCATGCACACACAAGGATATGAGATATCCCTAACCCAGACACGCACACACAAAGATATGACACATGACCAACACAGATACACTAAGTTATGAGATATTACTAAACTCAGACGCACATAAAGATATGAGACATGATTAACACGGACACACCAAGATAAGAGATATGACCAACATGAAACTCACCTAGATATCAGCCATGGCCAGCACGCACAGACACACAAGCTAAGATTTGAGCCATGACCAGCACAGAAACACATCAAGAGACGAGCCATGACTAGCACAGAAACACATCAAGACACGAGTCATGGCTTCACGGAAAAACACCAAGAAATGAACCAAGTCTAGCACATAAACACATTGAGGTATCCATATGCTTGGGTTAGTCTGCAGACTCTTCTTAACGTGTGAATCATCGACATACGAGATGCAGGCCCCGAATAACTGTTCACAGGTTTCGTTCAAACAGTTGTCCGGAGATTTGAGAGCAGTCTGACCCATAGAACGCTCCCTTGCATGCACAGTTCTCGGTTGACTGTTTACAGTACGTTTCCTTGCACGTACAGTCAGCACTTTCCGGGTCACATATGATGTCACAGCCATCAGAACACGTCTGTTCGCACTGTAGCCCAAAATTACCATCGGGACAAGTGTTATTACAGGTATAGCCAGGATGTTTACATTGTAGACATTTTCCTGATTTTTCTCACATAAAGGACGGACACTGAGACAAGACCTGGAGCAGTCGTGTCCATAGATCCCATGTGAACAATTGCCGTGATACATACCGATGATGACGTCGCAGCTTTTGCAACACCCACTATACACTGCACAAAACGACCAAGAATACCCGTTCAGACAATAGGTGTCTGTAAATGTTTGCACCTCACACACCGTCAGTGCACTGCCGGCCTGCGAAATGGTCGGTGAGTACTCAATCTGAATGTGTGCCATTGGCGTTTGTGTGGTGACTACAATAGTGTTCATAGAAACATTAGTGTATGATATATCATTACACTGGAACATTACGCCGCCACTGTCAGAGAAAGCCTTTAGAGTGGCATTCTTTACCCGAATCATAGCTGTAGCTCGATGATAGATTCGAATGATGTGAATCTTCTGGGGCGTGGCAAAGTTCAGATACCAGTAAGAGGACTGGTTCCACTTCTCAGTTTTGAGTGTGTGCAGTCATTGCCATAGAGATTGGTCTTTGTTTTGCCATATACTGCGGCCTCTGGTCCACATCCGTCTCCTATATAACAAGCATTAAATGTGTCGGCCTGGTTTGTGTTCTGTTTGAGAGCCACATTCCTACCTCCGCCTATGTAGATGGAGCAGATATTTGCAACTATCGCCCTGCAATCATAACTTGTTGATCAGACCAGCCCCAGAGCAAAAGACATCAATCTCGTGCTGACTAACTACAAACGTTGAATCATGGCTACATGAGGCAGAACCATTTAGTTTTACCGTGAAACTGTCAGGAACTGTTAAGTCATTCACATAAATCCTAAACCAGGAGAACAGCAAAGATTGGTTGAGAGTTGCCTCAATTGATGCAGAATTTTTGTGTATGAATTACATGTGGTGTCGTTGTTCTCAAACAGGAAAGTAGGTTCAGATTTTGGGGCGTATTTGTACACGAGAACCTAGTACTGACACTGGGGTCCAAAATATTCGTGCTGACAACTGTTATTGTTTGGGCATATCCCTGTAGTTTTGTCACAAACTCTATGGCAGTGACATTGTAACGTACAATTTGCCCCAAACCAACCGTTTGCACAAGTTAGGTCCGTAGCTTCCAAGGTCACGAACGAAGCCATCAAAATAGAGACTTTATCTACAGCGAAGGTTAACGAACTGTGTACAAACATTTAATTTCAAACCCTTGATTACATTTCTAAAAATCTGCCAACTCGATGTGATAACAGATATGATGTTAAAAGTCAACATTGTTTAGACCATGGTTCGAATGTAAATAAGGTGCCATCTTGGTGCGTCCCGTGACGTCATATCTCTGATTCACATCCATATGTTAAGACTGGCACTACATAACATTTAAGAACTCTTTTTCTTGTTTATATTGTCAAAAATGAATTCCACAGTATCTTCCTTATTTTTGGAAATCTGCTTTTCACTGAGCCATTCTGCATTTCACCTCCGTTGTACATCTACCATGTACTATTTGAGGTTAATATTGTTCCAAAATAAAGTAATTAATTTAACTTTTTAAAATATTGTTCCACTTGTCTTATTGTGCATTTGCAGTAATGTCTTTTTCTTTGTTGTTTACCATTACTTCTGTTTTTTTTTTATTTATTGTTTTTTTTTTTTTTTTGCTATTAAGGCTGAGTCATTTACTTTTGCTTTCCTTCACTATAATGTCTAACATTTCTTGTAACTCATTTTCACTCTTAGCGATTAAGAGTGTATCATCAGCATACCTTTGATTATTTATATCATGATCTGCAATTATTATTCCAGACATGTCCCTTACTGATTTTAAAATAATCTCATTAGACATATTAAGTAAATCAGGTGACAGCGCACAACCTTGCCTAACACCCTGTTTTATTTGTTGGAACATTCCCAATTGATTTCCAGTTCATAGGGCCGCCGTTCGTTGCCAGTACATGTTCTTTATTATTCTTAGATCTTTGCTGTCGACGTTTAAGCCTTCTAAAATTTTGATTATTTCTTGATGTAAGTAGTATAGTTTTTGATTGCGTATTTCTTTCTTTTAATTCTTCAATTTGTTTGTATATAGCTTGTGCACCTTTAAAAAAAATTGCATTTCAATTGTAAATAAATAGTTACACACACAAAATTCTAACCACATAGCGGTAATGTCCTAGACTATCGACAAGGAAAACACGTATGCCAATTCTCTGTGGTTTGGAGAACTAACTCACATGTTTTCCGGAGGCGAAGGCGCGCCTCACAGCACTAATGCTGGAAGTTGTCAGCGACCCACAGCTGATGGCTTGCGCCAGGATGGGTGAACCAGAACCATCCAAACCCTCCTCCACCTCTCCGTGGTGCCTCTAGTAACAGACTAACCTGTCTAATCTGGCCAAGCGAGTATTGATCGAAGAGGGAAGACAACCCAGTACTCAAAAATGTCATGCTGAAGTCGGATGTGTTGGGCCGAAAGGCGCAAATATCAGTTATACTGGAAACCACAACACAACGCAGACACGCCCACTTAACGTCTTTTTAAGGGCGGATAATGAAGAGGTGTACTCCTTTAGTCATCGGGCGAACGACCACTTGTTTTTCTTTTAGATTGTCTACCATATTACCGCTACGTAATTCGATTTTTGGGTGTATCGATATATATTCTTGTAATGTGTTTTTTGTTCCTGCTGAAGGCCTAATGAGCCAAAACGTCTTTCTGCTTTTGTTTTGTTCCCACCTACGTAAAGCCGTGACCATACCCCTTTTATTTTAAAAAATGCTCATTCATCGTTAAAAGAAAAAAAGTATTAGATATAATGAGAATTCCAGCGGCAATATCGGCCCTGAACAGTGTAAACTATATATAGAAACAGACAATAATTCAACAACAAATTTGTTTTTGTGCACAATTTATATAAAAAAATACTCGTATTTGCAAAACCCGCATTGCCTTTGGAGTTAATATTTACAAACTCTTAAGGTCCAGAAAATGTAAGACTGCATGCCAAAAATAATGACATTCTACCAAATAGTTTCTGAGAAAATGTATGTTGAGTGTATGCACAAATTTGTGAACGAACTAAACACACACACAATACTAATAGAACCATTTATAGAATAACCAGTAACAAAAGCTGAACAACAAATACTATATAAAATGTATAACATAAACTGGTATCAAAAGCTTTAAAGTTCAAGTATTGTAATGAAATTAGTAACAAAAGCTACAATAAATAGATAAGTTATTAGCACCGAAAGACTGGAAATAAGTAGCTAGTAGCAACAAAGGATAGGAAATTCTTGGTGTGCTAAAACTAATATAAAATACACTGCTATGAAATATATAATGTATTAGATGGACCAAAACAAATCAAGCATAATGACAATTTAAAAAATATAGAAAAAAGTAGTAAGGTAACAGCTTTACGTATGTGAGAAACCAAACAAAAGTCGAACGGCGTTTCGGCCAAGCAGGCTTTCAGCCGGAACATTAAACAAGAACACAAATATAGATATGATGTTACACATAGAAATATAGCATATTATCAATTTAGCATATTATCGTAATGTAGTTAGATTTCTGTGTATATCATTCATTATATATATTTTGTGTTGTTGTTTATTTTTGAGCTGAAGGCCTACTTTTCCGAAACGTCGTTCGACTTTTGTTTTCTTTCTCACCTAAGTAAAGCTGTTACCATACCACTATTTCTATATTTTTTAAAATTGTCATTATTATCATCAGCTTTACAGTAGCATCTCTATGTACCTTGGTGCCTCTACTCCTTAAAAAATGAAGTAGCGAGCCGTGTCTGAACGAATCCATTCAGAGGAAGAGGCATAGCACTCGGAAAAAATAACAAATAATCAACAGAAAAAAAAAACAACAAAGAACAATATATGGACCAAAGCAGGATCGAACCCGTACTCAGTGGCACAGCGCCCTGCCACGAAAAGCTAGGGAACACTGCCACTCAGCTAACTACTAGTAATAGAAGTTAATAGTTAATAGTTTCCGTCTCTGAACCACGGGCTATAGTTTTAGCTGAGTGGCAGTCTTCCCTAGCGTTTTGCTTTTCGTGGCAAGGCGCTGTGCCACTGAGTACGGGTTCGATCCTGCTTTGGTCCATATTTTTATCTGTTGTTGATTATTTGTCATTTTTTCCGAGTGTTGTAAAAATACCTCTTCCTCTAAATGATTCGCTATAGTTTTAGGACCCCTGCGAAAGAGATTTGCTCTTTAATAACAACTGCGATTTGTTGATCTGTGATGTGGATGTATCTCGCTAGCTCAGACAGCAGCATTTGACCGGACGCACATTTCTGTCGAGTCAGCTGATACGAAGTTTGCTGTCGCAGTGTCAGAAATGCGGTCAAACGTTATGAATAAATGTATGTGTTACTGCCATTGCTCATTATATTATCGGTAATTCTTAACGACCTATTTTCCTGTTTAAGGAGAAGTAGTAAGTGGTACTCCCGTGAGTTACCGGGTCCTCATTATGTGGGAAGTAAAGAATAGTGACACTGTGACCTTCCAGGTATGTCGTAAGAGGCGACTAAGGGTTGATCGATGGCTCAAGCTGTCATTGTAAAAAGCATTGTTATGGAAACAGCCATAGATTTTAGAAGCAGTGATCTCTGCAATATGTGCCACTTTGGCACGCAAGGTTTCTGCTTTTGAGATTGTAGTTCTGCCCTATGTGCCGCCTTTGGCTCGAAAGGACTATAGTAAGTGCTGGGTGTAACGTGCACTCCTACAAAGTATGGTGACAGCTTTATAGAAATTGAAGCAAAACAAAAGTATGAAGTTAGACCTACAAGCGGCCTTCTTAAAAAAAAAAAAACGAGAATAACACAAACGGTTTACCCGATGAAAATTAAAGCTTTGTTCGATCTTGAGTATATTTTCTGCTGCTTGTGAATTATCGTTTGTCATTTGACTTCTTAGTATTTAAATTCCTCTATTTGTTTTAATTCTCTGCCGTCTATTGTTATGTTGATTTATGATTTTCTTTTGTGATGTATATAGTAGGGAGCCAATAGTTGGGTGGAACGTACACTCATATTAGGTACGCAGATCTTTCTTTTAACTTTTAAATTAAAGTACTGCTCAATCTTTTGCGATATCTTCCCACTTGTTTAATTTTTTTTTAATCTGCTTCTCTATCTCTTACCTTCGATTGCGCCATGAGAATTATCTTTACAATGGGCTGTTTGTTTTGATATGTGTCAGCCCCTTTACTTGCAATCATTGATCGTTTCACAATCCTGGAGCAGTAAAATGTATACAGGAAACGACATTGCAGATATAGCCAATACATCAGGCGAACGAAAGACAGACAGACAGACAAGCAGCAGGCAGGCAGGGCAGGCAGATAGATAGATAGATAGATAGATAGATAGATAGATAGATAGATAGATAGATAGATAGATAGTAGATAGATAGGTAGGTAGGTAGATAGATAGATAGATAGGTAGATAGATAGATAGATAGATATAGATAGATAGATAGATAGATAGATAGATAGATAGATAGATAGATAGATAGATAGATAGATAGATAGATAGATAGATAGATAGATGACTCAGTCGGTACTGGGTTTACAGCTGTGACTCAAAGCTGATTGTTTTTTTTTTATTCAGAACCAGTAGCAATAGCTCTTAAATTTCATTTGCCTCCTCTACTCGGTGTATTTAGGAAGAGAATAACAAATATGGCTAGGGAGTAAGGGTTCTACGGAAGGTAACCCAGTACCCAAAATGTTGAAGCCAAATGTGCTGGGTCGAAAGATTGTGAGAGAAACAAACATCTGTGTTAACTCTTTCACATAAAAAATATGTCAATCAATAAATGCATTAATCAATCATGTTTGTGGCACGATAGAGCATATATTTAGCCATGAGTGGTAGGCGAAAAAAATAGCCTGCACCAACACGATCTGACCAAGCAGGTCTGTCTGTTTAAATGTAAAACCGCTGGGGAGTGGAACAGGATCTTGATCAGTTCAGATTCGCAAATCGTAACGTCAGTTGTCAATCACTTACTACTTTCAGTACATTAGCTAGCTGTTGTCTTTGTCTCTTTTGTGTTGAGTAACAACCGAAGAACACCAAATATACTTTTACATATTAATCTCTCATCATATAGTCAAAGTAAATATTATATGTCGGTCTAAACGGTAAAGGTAAATTACGAGACTTGAATCGGCGTCTTAGCACGCGAGTTTCTACCCAAATATGCTCGGCCGCCTATCCAGAAGTGTTCGGAGACTTCTGCATAGTGTCGCTTCAAGCATCTAAACCTCACGATGCAGGGCGGCATTCTTCACCTTCCATTAGCACTACCCTGGTACACATTTCTGCCAGCGGCTGGGTCGACCGCAGGGGTATTTCTTTCCAACCACGAAGACAACTCATACTGCTTCCAGCGGGAATCGAACACGGGTTATCCGAACGTCTGTAGCCCAGTCAGGTGGTTTACCAACTAGGCTACCGAGGCCCCGTCTATCTAAAGATTCATCATAAATGAGTGGGACAAATAAATATATAAGATTATATATGAATGAACATTCCAGTACACGCCGAGAAAATCTCTCCTAAAAAAGACAGCCTCCACGAAACGTCCGTGTGTAGCAGTTATAGGTTCACGGTTGTCAATCACGAATGAGCCTGGAGTGGGTAAATTCCCAGGATCAAGCCCTGGTTTCTCTCATTGAGGACAATTCGAGGGAAACGGGCAGAGAAAGTCAGAGAAAAACGTCGGAATTCATGTGTACTTCCCTCACTTCCACCTCTCCCCCCTCGTAGCCAAAACCTGGCGCTTTCTTTCCAGCTGTACAGATTTAGCACAGCCATTTTTATGTTGTTATATCTGTGGTTTAGTTTGCTATCTTATTTTCTATTGTGTATTATTGTGCATTTCTTGTTTGTTTGATCTGGTTTTATTCCCATACTCTGTGCTCCAACTGATTGTTATCACATATTTAGCTTGCACACATGCACGTACACACATACACACACACACACACGCACGTGCGCTGATTTTTTTTTCACCTTTTTTTTTTTCTTTTACCTTTCCTGACTCAGTTCTGTTTTCTTTTTGACGCTTACCCGATGAAAATAAAAGCTCTGTTGCATCTTGAGTCTGTTTCTGCTGCTTGTGAATTATCTTTTGCCATTGACTTCCTAAGTATCTAAATCCTCTACTTGTTTTAATTCTCTGCCGTCTATCGTTATGTTGATTTTATGATTTTCTTTTTTGATGTTCATGACTTCTATCTTGAAGGTGTTAATTTTCATGTCGTATTGGGTGCCTGTGATGTTAAGCCCCTTCGAGTGTTCTTGTTGGCCTTCTATTCTATTCTACTACGTATTAGTGTCTGCAAATAAGTGCTCCTTTATGTCCTGAACTACTGAAGGACTGAATAAGTTCGGTTCCTCGTTCTCCATTAAAAAGACATTAAGTGGGTTAGACTAGTGTGCCGTTGTTTTGCAGCTAAGCTGTGATATTTGCACCTTACGGCTCAACGCATCCGAATCCAGCACGACATATTTAGCACTGGCTTGCCTTCCCTCTTTGATCCCTAACGCACTTGGCCAAACTGGATAGTTTATTTCCAAGAGCACTATTGGAAGGTCGAGCAGATCTAGATCAGCTCTTGTTGTTGATTCTGAGGCAAGCAAGCCAGCTATTGGTCGCTGACTGCACTCAGCTCAGTTGCTGGATGGGCATCTTGGAGCCCTCCCAACTCATTGAGACAAGGACTCTCTCTAATTTCAGATTTGAGAGCGTAACCCTGGGATTAGCAAATTACGCAGACAGGGGTATTTTTTTTTAAATATGTCTATTAAAAGTACCATAGACAGCTAAAAAGACCAATGAAGACATTCTCAAAGAGGACAACACAAAAGGGAAGCTCCTAAAAATATCAGAAAGAAACAATCAACATTTTTCTGGCAGATCATGAGAGAGGAAATTTGGAATACTTGGTTACAACTGGTAAAATACAGGGAAAGAGATCGTGGACGACCAAGAGAAAAGATACTTGATAGCTTGGTGTCATGAAATGGAAAATAGTCAACAACAACATTGATACGATGCACTGTGGACAGAAGATTGTGGAAGGACATGATCGCCTACGCCAACCGGTATTACACATGCTGATGGTAATGATGATATAGACCCACAGAAAAAAGTAAACATTTATAAAATCCTTCATTTCTGTGGTGTCGCACCATAGAATCACTGCAGGTTCAAGATAATCAGTATCTGGGGCTGAAAGTTGTCTGCGATTATTAGTTTAATTAGTGTTAGCTTTAATTATTTCTTCTTAAGTAGATTTTATAATTCCCTTGTGTATACGTTTGTTGCTATTATCATTGTTTTCTGTAGGCTCAAACGTCTATAAATTTGTACTGTTCTATGTAAAGCTGTTACTGTACTCTTTTTCAATGCACACCAGCCTTAACGCAGGATCGCAATTATTGACCTTCTCTCCGTGCCACTATTAGCTGACAACTGCCTGTTGCAGGATCATCATCAAGTACCGGGCCTACTTGCGTAGGTGATCATGTCTCTCCACAACTTTCATTCTCGGCAGCTATTTATCATTTCTGTTGTTGACCTTCTGCCAAGCCATTCTCTTATGCTGTCTGTTATTTTTCTCTTCCCCTCTATCTCTTCGTCCCTCAATTTTTCCTGTTGTTACAATATATTCCAGTTGTTCTCTTCCCATTACATGGCCCAAAAATTATGATTGTCTTTTCCTAATATTGGAAATTAGCTCTCTTTTTGCTTTGACCTCTTTCAGAACATCTTCATTACTCTTCTTAGCTGTCCATGTCTCTCAACATTCTTCTGTAAAACCAAATTTCTACAGACTAAAGTGATTGTCGCAGGATACTTGTAACATAAGAAATACGGACCACGCTCCACCATTCTCGTGATGGGCCTAGAAATAATCTAACCACAGTGGCTAAGTGATTAGGGATAGTATAGTGAAGGCAAGCCGGTACCAACAATTATGTCAACATCGAATATGCTGGGCAGAGAGGCATATATATCACAGTTTCGTCATCGCAATCATAATTGGGTGCCGTCACCTCATCGAAGGTTGGCTACTATAGAGCGTCATTCCGCTCTGTCTCTTGCTTTGAGCGTGTTATAGGCTGACTTGTCCATCTTTTGATGTTAATCGTCCATGTTAGTCTTGGTCTGCCTCTGCCTCTTTACCTTGTATTTTCCTTTCCAAGATTACTTTTAGTAGGCTACTATATTTTAGAGCCGCGATAGCTCAGTGGTTAGTGAACTGGACTATAAAGGACAAGAGGTAGGGTTCGATCCCTTCGACGGCTTCCGGGTTCACCCAGCCTTTAATGGGTACCGGATTTTTTTCTGGAAAAGTAATGCGGCACGGGCGTAATACCGACCACATTACCCCAAAAATCATGTGCCGAAGGCCTGTAAAATGTATGGTCACTAACACCATATTCCCTATACGCCACTTGGCGTTACGGGGACTCTTTACTTTACATTTTTAAAATGTCTTTTAACATGCCCAAAAAATCTATTGTCTTATTTGAATTACTATTTAGTTAAAAAAAAAAAAATTAAAATGGAAATAAAACAAATCCATTGCTGACTGTTTCGTTTGATGACCATATGTGAATACATATTGTCCATTGCATGTACTTGAGAAAGATTTTATTTCCAAAGTCTGAAGATGGGATTAGGGTAATATTTGTGAAAGTGTAGAGAGATTGCGATTTCCTACATTTTCTGACGTTTTAAAGACCATATCTGTGTACTTAATAGATAGCTATATATTTCACCGTTAAAGCTTGATCTATTTAACCGATAAAGAAAGAAATAAATGAGTGAAACAAATTCATACCCAATGTAAAAAAGCTCTCCGACGCGGACTATCAGGGGTTCTCTACAACATGCATGTTGAGGTCATCTTTTCAACACGAGAGACCTAGTGGTTGGAAAAGTAAAAGAACAATTACCAGAATGCATTAATTGTAGGAGTAAACATCCTAGATGTGTTTGTAGGAGGCAACATACTAGATGTGCTTGTAGGAGACAGCATCCTAGATGTTTTTGTAGAAGGCAACGTCCTAGATGTGTTTGTAGGAGGCAGCATCTTAGATGTGTTTGTAGGAGGCAATATCCTAGATGTGTTTCTAGGAGGCAACATCCTAGATGTGTTTGTAGGAGCGACTCAAATCCTAGATGTGTTTGTAGGAGCAACGTCCTAGATTTTACAGCTGTTTGTAGGAGGCGATTCACATCCTAGAGGTGTTTGTAGGAGCGACACACATCCTAGATGTGTTTGTAGGAGCGACTCACATACTAGATGTGTTTGTAGGAGCGACTTCCATCCTACATGTGTTTGTAGGAGGGCAACATCTTAGATGTGTTTGTAGGCGAAACATCCTAGATGTGTTTGTAGAGCGGCAACATCCTAGATGTGTTTGTAGGAGGCAACATCTTAGATGTGTTTGTAGGAGGCAACATCCTAGATGTGTTTGTAGGAGGCAACATCCTAGATGTGTTTGTAGGAGGCAACATCCTAGATGTGTTTGTAGGAGGCAACATATAGATGTCTTTGTAGGAGGCAACATCCTAGATCTGTTTGTAGGAGGCAACATCCTAATTTGTAAAACATACTAGAGGTGGGGGGGGGGGGGGGGAATTTTTTAGATGTGCTTGTAGTAGGCAACATCCAAGTTGTGTTTGTAGGAGCGACTCACATCCTAGATGTGTTTGCAGGAGTGATTCACATCCTAGATGTGTTTGTAGGAGGCAACATCTTAGATATGTTTGTAGGAGGCAACATCCTAGATGTGTTTGTAGAAGGCAACATCCTAGATGTGTTTGTAGGAGGCAACATCTTAGATGTCTTTGTAGGAGGCAACATCCTAGATGTCTTTGTAGGAGGTAACATCCTAAATATGTTTGTAGGAGGCAACATCCTAGATGTGTTTGTAGGAGGCAACATACTAGATGTGTTGGTGGGAGGCAACATCCTAGATGTGTTTGTCGGAGGCAACATCATAGATGTGTTTGTAGTAGGCAACATCCAAGTTGTGTTTGTAGGAGCGACTCACATCCTAGATGTGTTTGCAGGAGTGACTCACATCCTAGATGTGTTTGTAGGAGGCAACATCCTTGATGTGTTTGTAGGGGTGACTCACATTCTAGATGTCTTTGTAGGAGCGAATCACATCCTAGATGTGTTTGTAGGAACGACTCACATTCTAGATGTGTTTGTAGGAGCGACTCACACGCTAGATGTGTTTGTAGGTGCGACTCACATCATAGATGTGTTTGTAGGAGCTACTCACATCCTAGATGTGCTTGTAGGAGCGACTCACATCTTAGATGTGTCTCTAGAAGCGACTCACATCTTAGATGTGTCTGTAGGAGCGACTCACATCTTAGATGTATCTGTAGAAGCGACTCACATCTTAGATGTGTATGTAGGAGCGCGAATCACATCCTAGATGTGTTTTGTAGGAGCGACTCACATCTTAGATGTGTCTGTAGGAGCGACTCACATCTTAGATGTGTCTGTAGAAGCGAATCACATCCTAGATGTGTTTGTAGGAGCGACTCACATCTTAGATGTGTCTGTAGGAGCGACTCACATCTTAGATGTGTCTGTAGAAGCGACTCACATCTTAGATGTGTCTGTAGGAGCGACTCACATCTTAGATGTGTCTGTAGAAGCGACTCACATCTTAGATGTGTTTGTAGGAGCGACCCACATCCTCAATGTGTTTGTTGTAGCGACTCACATCCTAGATGTGTCTGTAGGAGCGAATCACATCCTAGATGTGTCTGTAGAAGCGACTCCTTCTATTGTCTGTTTCTCTCACTCTCGTTGGTTTTCTAGGAACGAAGACATACTACGGTACTGATTAGGGACAGTGGGAGATGATTATGGTGCGCTGTAGTTTTGAGGCAAGATGCCCACCTCAATTTCATAAGGTTCCGGTTCGAACCCCATTAGAAATGATGAGATATTTTTAGGTGTCTCTATATATCAGATCGAGCACCTAGTCTTATTGTAGACGGACGTTAAAATGGAGACCTGTGTTCATGCACTTCTTTAGGTACATTTCCGGTCTTTTGCTCTGTTGTTGCCTTTCCCCACCGTTACGTTTCCTAGTGTTTTTTTAATTCCTTCAATCCATGTTTTTCTTGTTCGGCCCTGAATATGGTGTTCTGGCCTGTAAGTAATGAGCAATAGGGGATATATTAAACATCCCTGCGTCATTCCTGTTCTAATTTCAAGGTGATCAGTGTAGCTTTGTTTTGTTCTGACCGTGCAACTGCCGTTGATGTAACAATTTTTACATACGTTGGTTAGATCTTGGCTTACTCCATATATTGTTAGTATCTTCCATAATTGTTCTCTCTTTGTTCGGTCGATAGGTTTTTCTTAGTCTGTGAAAGCTACGTACACATTTTTATTGTGTTTTTTTTTTATTTTTTTTTGGTGTTTTCTGCCATCTCTTTCATGTGAATGGTGCGTCCGTATATCCTCTATTTTTCCCGGACGCCGTTTAGGAGTTGTTGATGTGTAGCTCTATAGTTGATCTTAGCCAGTAATCGTGTTAAAACCTTATCAAGGTCAGCTCCTTGTCGTGGGGATGTGGCTTAACAGTCACCAGGGACTGAAAACCAAGACTGGCCAGGCCTTCCTACACCCGAGCAAAACCACAGTCTGCTCTAGCAAGTTTAAGTGCTGAAGTCGGAGGTAACCAGCCAAAAGGCGCACTACAACAATCAGGATGCCACGCACTCACGCCAATGGGAAGTATGTCTATAACCGCAAATCGATATGGCACTTGCCCTGTGATGGACACTGAGGCAGGTATAGAACCGCTGGGCCCTCAGCCTCAAAAGGGCCCAACCTCTATTACTGGATGTCTTTCTCAACCGCTCTGTGGAGTCAAGGGGCGAGAGAATAGAGCTACTGACCAATCCAAAATAAGACCACTCAAAATAATGCACTGGAATGCTGAAGGCATCAGCAGCAAAAAAGATGAGTACAGTAAAAAGAAAAAAATTAGAAAATATCCTGCATGAAGAACAAGTAAGCATATGCTGTTTGCAGGAAACCCATCTAAACAACGACATAGCCTTGAATATTAGGGGATACCAGTGCTACCAATCTGACAGAAAAAAAAAACAGACAAAAGGGCTGAATACTGACACTTGTAAGGAACAACATTAATGCATGTCAGATTGAAGTGTATATGGATGGGGCGGAACATCAAATACTGCACCTCAGGACAGAAATACAGACTTTCACCTACTTAACTACTACTGTCCGAGTGACCGCCCACTAGCACTAGACACAGTTACATTAAAAGAAAGAATAATTGTATGTGGAGACTTTAACAGCCATTCACAGAGCTGGGGCTATGAACATATGGACAAGAGAGGTGAAGAACTTGAAAATTGGCAGGAAGACAATTAAACAGACAACAGATCCACAACATTCTACTCCAGATCATGGCATACCACATCTACACCAGACCTTGATTTCCATTCACCAGGTCCAATTGGAATATCACACGTATTTTTGGGAAACAACTTGGAGGCAGCGACCACCGGCCAGTCTTTTTAGTGGTGCAAAATGAGGCCGTCAGGGAGAGCAGCACTCTCTCCAGATGGAATTACAAAAAGGCAGACTGGAAAATGTATCAACACTACACCAGTGTACTGACTAAAGATCTAAATACAGATAGAGACATCAACAAAATAGTTGATGAATTCAGTAGACTAATAATACAAGCTGCCAGTGAAACAATACCTAGAGGGGTACGGAAACACTACAAACCATACTGGAGTAGTGAACTAGAGCAACTGCACAATGACATGGAAATATCTCGAAAGCAAGCAGAAAATAACCCCTGCCAAGAACACCACAATAACTACCAGCATAAGTAAAAAAAAAGTAAAGTACCCCCCGTCACGCCAAGTGGCGTATAGGGAAATATGGTGTTAGTGACCCTATATTTTACAGA
This sequence comes from Megaustenia siamemsis, assembly GCA_032433765.1. NCBI lineage: Eukaryota > Metazoa > Mollusca > Gastropoda > Stylommatophora > Ariophantidae > Megaustenia > Megaustenia siamemsis. Next base: position 69,731,758 of record JAVIAB010000047.1, on the reverse strand, counting down.
CCTTCAGCACATGATTTTTGGGGTAATGTGGTCGGTATTACGCCCGTGCTGCTTTTACTTTCCCAGAAAAAATCCGGTACCCATATAAGGCTGGGTGAACCCGGAGCCGTCGGTTGGGATCGAACCCTACCCCTTGTCCGTAGTAGTCCAGTTCACTAACCACTGAGCTATCGCGGCTCCTACTAACTTTTAGGGAATTAGTAAAACCCAGGGTCCTCGCCAGGATTACGAACCCGGCTGTTGCCGTGGTAAGCCAACCGCCTATCGATTGCGCTAACCGGACACCCAACTACCAGCATGCTAAAGCCAAATTTCAATGGGCTAAACTACAAGCCAGACGGAGAAGCTGGAAAGAGAAAACAGAGTCCTTGAATCTTGAACGAGACACAAGAAAAGTGTGGAAGCTTGTAAAACAGCTGAATGATGAGGGTACAGAAAGGAACACCAAAATTACACTGAAGAAGGATGGAAACATCCTAACAGGTAAACATGCAGCAAATTACTTTGCAGACTCCTTTGCAAATGACAATAATATTGAAATTAGCCTAGAGAAACGAATGTGTTTCGTTCCAAAATCCAATGAAATGATTAAGAACTTGGGAACTGCAGCTAAAGCAAAACTACTGCAGATCTACTACATTTGCTGGATCACAGGTAGAGTGCCACAGGCATGGAGAGAAGCAATTATGATACCATTACTAAAGCCAGGAAAAGATGGTTCAACGACATCCAGCTATAGACCAATCAGCCTTACAAGCTGTTTGTGTAAAACAATGGAACGTATAATCAATCTCAGACTGTAGTGGTACCTGGAAAGTGAAATTCTCCTTGTCCCACAACAAGCAGGATTTAGACAGTGTTACTCTACCGAAGATCAGGCAACCTATCTTTCCCAGAAAATTGAAGATGCGTTTCAAGAAAAGAAACTGGTACTAGCAGCATGGATAGACCTAAAGAAAGCATTTGATAATGTATGGAAGGAAGGGCTTTTGAAGAAACTGAGAAATTATGGAGTAAATGGCAGGATGTACAAATGGTTAAAAGCATACCTGCATAAATGAGAGCCAGAGTGCAACTGGATGGACTTAAGAGTAAGAAGGTCTTATTGCGCCAGGGCGTTCCACAGGGAGGGGTACTATCTCCAACACATTTTCTGGTCTACATCAATGACCTAGTTACTGAAGCTACCACATGGCAATAAAGTGGCAATGTATGCAGATGACTTGGTAATGTGGTGCACAGAGGAGTATGCAACAGTGACCTCCAAATTGCTACAAAGAGCTATGAATGCACTGAATTCATGGACAAATAGATGGTGTATCAGCATCAATACAGACAAATGCAGCACTACACTTTTCACTCTCTCCCCAAAACAAAAAGCAGGAGCCATCTACATAAACAATGAGCCTGTGAAAGAAGACATACAAGCTACGGAGTAGCACATCATCTCGGAGTTACATTTGATAACAAACTATCTTGGAAACAGCAGATAAATTAGGCAACCCAAAAAGCAAGGAGGAAATTGGCTATTCTAAGAAAGATGTGTGGAACCACATGGAGTGCGCGTGGGAAAATACTCAGTAAAGTTTACCAGCAGACTATACGCCCACATTTAGAATATGGATCATCTGCATGGTGCTCAGCATCAAACACCACATTGCAAGAACTGGACAAAGTACAAAACCAGGCACTTAGGGTCATCACAGAGCAATGAAATCAACACCAATATTGGAGATGGAGAAATTGTGGAGTATACCAGCACTGAGAGAACGGAGGGACACAAGGTGCTGATACAGGCAGAAAATTTGCTTGCATGCCGAGACATCCAATGAAGGACCGATTCCAAAATCTTGCATTGGAACGACTTAAGAGAAGCAGTTTTATCCACCAAGCCACGCGTATTAGTAGGCAAACACCAGACATGCCAAGAGTTGTTAACCCCCTACTGCCCATACCAGAACAGACTCCCTGGACAGAGGAATCAGGATTATCAGTTCAAATACGGACAGAAGTGAAAGGAATAGTTGACATAGAGAAACAGAATAGTCTACAACGAAAAACAATAACTCTCAGTTTCCTGATGAAGAATACCCACAAAACCTATGGATCCGTGTGTACACAGATGGATCAGCACAGAATGCAGTAAAGAATTGGGGAGCAGGTGCATATATAGAGTACCCAGACAACACTAGGGATCTGAATAAAATAGCAACAGGGAAATATTGTCACAATTTTGATGCAGAAATACAAGCAATAAAGTTGACAGAGAAAAACTGCTGAACAGTAATCTTAGCCCGCAGCCTGTAGTGTTTTTGACAGATGCAAGATCAGCTCTCCAGGCACAACAATCCAGAAAATTACCACATCTGCAGACCTGAACTTCTTATTGACTGAACTTTGCAAGCACCACAGGGTTGCCCTGCAGTGGATCCCATCTCACTGTGGAACACCAGAAAATGAGAAAGCAGATCATTTGGCAAAGGAAGGTTCAACAGGCACACAACTAGATACACCGGTTACATACCATCATAAGAAACAATCAAATCAATCAGAGGACCACAAGCCCCAAATCAGGATGCCTTTTATAATATGAATAGATATGAACAAGTTATCATTATACGTCTCAGAACAGGACACAATCGACTCCATAGTTACATATATACAAAAATTCAAGATCGGCACCTAAACTACTTGTACATGTGGACAGGCGTCCCAGACTGCTGAACACATACTTCAAAACTGCACTGGATATAGTAGACTAAGGAAAATCCATTGGCCGATAGATACAACACTGCAGACAAAACTATATGGGTCACTGCCAGAATTACAACAGATTGTAAAATTTATACAGGAAACGACATTGCAGATATAGACAATACTTCAGGCGTACGAAAGATAGATAGATAGATCGAGTTAAAAACAAAAGTAAATTAACTCTTGGCAGTTGAAAATCGAAAAGATTGGGCAAAATTGAATGAAAAATATAGTCTCTGTTATATTTTAAAATAATTATATAGGTTTCGGAAATGATTCAGGAGATTATTAACTGCGCAACGGAGAGTGTGTATTGATATCTTCCTGTGTTCTGAAGGAGATGAGAATATCAACGGAAACTTGGGTACAGTGAAGATTTGCCTCCTGCGTCGAGGGGAGATATAATTTGTGGTATTTTGGTCTTATGCTCGTCTCTGCTGCTGTTATGTTTCCTTGTGTTTCTAATATTCCGTCATTCAATTCTTTTTGTTGTCAGCCCTTGGGTTTGGTGTTCTTGCAATGTTTATTGAAGGCTCGTTTTGTTGTGTATTGATCTTTCTGTCGTGTCACGTGACCAAACAATTTTATCTGTTGTTTCTTTATATATTATATGGCGGGGACTGCAATGTAACTACAACAATATGAAACACAAATGAGTAGTTGACACACTATACGTCTGCGAAAGGACTGATCGGGGATGGTTGTGGTTGACAATATGGAAATGGTACCGAAGTTTTGAGACACATTCAACTGCACGTGTGTAAAGTGTAGAATAAAAATAAGACAAGATGAGGGGTAGCGCCAAAACAATTAACCGACACGTGACAGTTCAAGATTCCTACATCGATGTTATCAAAGTCGATGATGAAGGCGAGTAAAGTTGAAATGTTGAGGACAGAATCAAGGCATCTTGACGAAAGATCTTGAATAAACGTTGGATAGAAGATTGAAAAACCGGATCTCGGCAAAAAACATTCGCCGCAAAATTCTAAAAAAATTTTTGTGCCTGTAATTTAAAGCCATGATCGTCTTGGTAGGTTGAACAGATTGAAGACGAAGAAGTTATGCTCTTCACGGTTAGGTCGTGGATTAAGAGGAAGTGTAGAGGGCATTTCATTAAGTTTCATGCGCCTTAAGTTTCTATACTATAAGACGAACGCCAAAAGACGAGGAACGAACGGTGACAATAATGTCAAGAAAGTTAACTAAAGTTGAGGAGACATGAATCAAAATGAATTATGGAATGCCTTGAATTGACTTATCCCTTTTCGGCAATTTATTGTTTGCTTTTTACAGTCCATGCCCTTTGTACAAAAATCTATGTTTTTCTCGTTTTGTTAAAATATATTATATAATAACCTCTTAAAGAAATATGTAAATCTGGATATTTCTGGAGTCACTGTAGATTTGTGACCTGAAGTGCGTGCCAGTCATTAAGTTTTGAAAGTTCATAGTGGAATTATGTCCCTGGTAGAGTTTAGAGTTTCATTATCGAGGTAGCTTGTCAAAAAAAGGGAAATGAAGTCTGTGTCTACCTTCACATCTATGCCAACCCCATTGGCACACGGTCATAGAAACTGTCGTTGTACTAGAAATGGTTTCAGAGTTGTATTTTAAAGAAGAAACATAATAATGGCATCAGAAATAATGAACAGGCGTTGAGATAGGAGGAAGTAAGAGAGAAGAAGAGCAAGTTAGAAAAGAGAGATCAGGGAGAGGGACTAAGGGACTAACAAGAGAATAATTAATTGACAAACATTATCGCGCATACTCTTTACACATAAACAAAGAAGAGAAATATAGGACAGAAGGCAACACATTAAGGGTGAAAGAATGCATATTGTGAAAATGGAAGATCGAATGAAAGTGATATAAGAGACACAATGCTAAACAAGACTTACATTCGACCTCTTAAAAACCATAACACAGAAAATGACATAAAAAGGAAGAGTACCGATTTCTGTATGAGCGAAAGAGATTGGTGTACAGAGAGAAAGACAGAGGAATGAATACTTTGATCTAATATTTTACGAGACAGCGTGTACGCATTGAGCAGGAACAGATGAACAGAAAGAGGGAGAGATTGAATAAGAACATGAAGGGTGATGAAAAGTGTTCATGACAATCCTCTTCTCATCCTCCCCCCCCCCCCCCAAAAAAAAAAAAAAAACCCTCACATTTCCACCTTCCCCACCTCACCATTCCCTCACAACAATTTTTCTTCCATGCGTGGGTGTAGGTCACATCCATCTAACCACACGGAGCACATTTCCCCAGCCGTCTCCACGCTCACTCTGCTACGCTCCGTCATTCACTCGTGCACGACAACCTCCACTGACGGCCGATGACAGAAGTGAGACCATCATCTAGATCGTTTCCTCACTAAATCGAGAGCCTGCATACCTTATCAGGATAGCTGCAGCACGTTCCGTCTTGGTCTGATGACATTATTTTGAAAGCGGATAGCAGAAGTGACGCTGTAGTAATGGGAGCAGTCACCGCTACTGTAAATGTCAGTGCATGAGTCACACGTGGCAAAATGGCGACGACTCGCGTCTGATCAGGAATGCAGGCTGTGTCAGGTTCATCGTCAGGGTCTACTCGTAATGAGAGCTTATTTTCAGTACTTGGTGTCAAGGGCGTAGGGTGATGTATGGGCGCGGCTAGAAACATGTTTTTTTTTTGGTTCCATTAAATTTTGACTTCACATTTTATTTGTTTAAGCTTTGGATGCCAGAAACCTTCAGGGATTTGTACGGATCTGATGTCATGAACGAAAGTTGATGTTTGCGTGCCCTAGATTTATATCTCTGGCGAAGTCCCGAGGGACTGAATTTTGCATAAAATATAACTATAAATATAACTATATATATATATATAAATTTAACTTTTTCCCTATTTTTAAATCCGGTAACCATGTGCCCATGTGTCTCTCGCCATATAGGCAGATATTCTCCGACTTCAGTGGTATTCTCATATTTTTTTTTTATCATGGATAGTTTTAACGTTTTGGATACAGTTGTTCCTTTTAATTTTTTTCCAGGGGAGCGGCCATTTTGACCTACACTTCGATTTCCAACGTCTAAGGGTTTTTAACGTGTGCAGATTGCACACGGACCTCTTGTTTTTGCCGTTATTTGAGAGGGCTAAAAATCATATCTTGCTACCCAGAGACCAGGGGAGGGTAAAGCCACAAGGAAACCACAGATTTGACCCCCCCCCCCTTCTCCTCAACTTACTGTGATGAGGATCGAACCAAGTACCTTCTTGTCCACAAGCTGTCATCTTACATCTAGCACAGAAATGTGATTTTACAGAAAAAAAAATGTTGAGAATAACGGGAACGCTCTAAAGCTGGCGAAAGGAAAAAGTCAGCTTATTTCTAAACATCAGAAGGAAGAAATCATCATTTGTGGTCATGTAAAGGACCAGATAGAAAATATTGCAACAACTTGGGATGTGAAGAAGGGAAGAAGAGAAAACAAGAAAGAGGTAAAAGATATAAGGTAAGTATTTTTTAAATGGTCATCAAGAACATTAACAAGCAGATGTTGAATTGTGTTGCTTATTTAAAATAGGAAGAAAGTAACAGTGCCATGTGGAGTGGACTGAATGTAGGTCTATTGTCTATTTAAAACAAGAGAGAAAAACTAGCAACAGAATTCAAACAACGTGTCAACATCACGCCAGAGCCGTCTCTTTTTTTTCTTTACAGTTAAAAAGGTAACTCTTTAAAGTTGTGTGAACCTAGAAGCCAGCCATCGACATATCATCCTCAGCAGAACCTTTCATTAACCACGTGTTTTACTGCAGTTTTTTTCTCCATTGTTTTCTTGTAATGCCCACCCCCACCTCCCCCAAACACACACCTATCATCTTTTAATGTTGCCATCTTCTGTTAGGAGAAGCTTACGTTTGTGAGTTGAGTTCTGCTGTTGTTCATCTTCTGTTAGGAGAAGCTTATGTTTGTGAGTTGAGTTCTGCTGTTGTTCATCTTCTGTTAGGAGAAGCTTACGTTTGTGAGTTGAGTTCTGCTGTTGTTCATCTTCTGTTAGGAGAAGCTTATGTTTGTGAGTTGAGTTCTGCTGTTGTTCATCTTCTGTTAGGAGAAGCTTATGTTTGTGAGTTGAGTTCTGCTGTTGTTCATCTTCTGTTAGGAGAAGCTTATGTTTGTGAGTTGAGTTCTGCTGTTGTTCATCTTCTGTTAGGAGAAGCTTATGTTTGTGAGTTGAGTTCTGCTGTTGTTCATCTTCTGTTAGGAGAAGCTTACGTTTGTGAGTTGAGCTGTTGTTCATCTTCTGTTAGGAGAAGCTTACGTTTGTGAGTTGAGTTCTGCTGTTGTTCATCTTCTGTTAGGAGAAGCTTATGTTTGTGAGTTGAGTTCTGCTGTTGTTCATCTTCTGTTAGGAGAAGCTTACGTTTGTGAGTTGAGTTCTGCTGTTGTTCATCTTCTGTTAGGAGAAGCTTACGTTTGTGAGTTGAGTTCTGCTGTTGTTCATCTTCTGATAGGAGAAGCTTACGTTTGTGAGTTGAGTTCTGCTGTTGTTCATCTTCTGTTAGGAGAAGCTTACGTTTGTGAGTTGAGTTCTGCTGTTGTTCATCTTCTGTTAGGAGAAGCTTATGTTTGTGAGTTGAGTTCTGCTGTTGTTCATCTTCTGTTAGGAGAAGCTTATGTTTGTGAGTTGAGTTCTGCTGTTGTTCATCTTCTGTTAGGAGAAGCTTACGTTTGTGAGTTGAGTTGAGCTGTTGTTCATCTTCTGTTAGGAGAAGCTTACGTTTGTGAGTTGAGTTCTGCTGTTGTTCATCTTCTGTTAGGAGAAGCTTATGTTTGTGAGTTGAGTTCTGCTGTTGTTCATCTTCTGTTAGGAGAAGCTTACGTTTGTGAGTTGAGTTCTGCTGTTGTTCATCTTCTGTTAGGAGAAGCTTACGTTTGTGAGTTGAGTTCTGCTGTTTTTCATCTTCTGTTAGGAGAAGCTTATGTTTGTGAGTTGAGTTCTGCTGTTGTTCATCTTCTGTTAGGAGAAGCTTACGTTTGTGAGTTGAGTTGTTGTTCATCTTCTGTTAGGAGAAGCTTACGTTTGTGAGTTGAGTTGTTGTTCATCTTCTGTTAGGAGAAGCTTACGTTTGTGAGTTGAGTTCTGCTGTTGTTCATCTTCTGTTAGGAGAAGCTTACGTTTGTGAGTTGAATTCTGCTGTTGTTCATCTTCTGTTAGGAGAAGCTTATGTTTGTGAGTTGAGTTCTGCTGTTGTTCATCTTCTATTAGGAGAAGCTTATGTTTGTGAGTTGAGTTCTGCTGTTGTTCATCTTCTGTTAGGAGAAGCTTACGTTTGTGAGTTGAGTTCTGCTGTTGTTCATCTTCTGTTAGGAGAAGCTTATGTTTGTGAGTTGAGTTCTGCTGTTGTTCATCTTCTGTTAGGAGAAGCTTATGTTTGTGAGTTGAGTTGAGCTGTTGTTCATCTTCTGTTAGGAGAAGCTTACGTTTGTGAGTTGAGTTCTGCTGTTGTTCATCTTCTGTTAGGAGAAGCTTACGTTTGTGAGTTGAGTTCTGCTGTTGTTCATCTTCTGTTAGGAGAAGCTTATGTTTGTGAGTTGAGTTCTGCTGTTGTTCATCTTATGTTAGGAGAAGCTTATGTTTGTGAGTTGAGTTCTGCTGTTGTTCATCTTCTGTTAGGAGAAGCTTACGTTTGTGAGTTGAGTTCTGCTGTTTTTCATCTTCTGTTAGGAGAAGCTTATGTTTGTGAGTTGAGTTCTGCTGTTGTTCATCTTCTGTTAGGAGAAGCTTATGTTTGTGAGTTGAGTTCTGCTGTTGTTCATCTTCTGTTAGGAGAAGCTTATGTTTGTGAGTTGAGTTCTGCTGTTGTTCATCTTCTGTTAGGAGAAGCTTATGTTTGTGAGTTGAGTTGAGCTGTTGTTCATCTTCTGTTAGGAGAAGCTTACGTTTGTGAGTTGAGTTCTGCTGTTGTTCATCTTCTGTTAGGAGAAGCTTATGTTTGTGAGTTGAGTTCTGCTGTTATTCATCTTCTGTTAGGAGAAGCTTACGTTTGTGAGTTGAGTTCTGCTGTTGTTCATCTTCTGTTAGGAGAAGCTTACGTTTGTGAGTTGAGTTCTGCTGTTGTTCATCTTCTGTTAGGAGAAGCTTACGTTTGTGAGTTGAGTTCTGCTGTTGTTCATCTTCTGTTAGGAGAAGCTTACGTTTGTGAGTTGAGTGAGCTGTTGTTCATCTTCTGTTAGGAGAAGCTTACGTTTGTGAGTTGAGTTGAGCTGTTGTTCATCTTCTGTTAGGAGAAGCTTACGTTTGTGAGTTGAGTTGAGCTGTTGTTCATCTTCTGTTAGGAGAAGCTTACGTTTGTGAGTTGAGTTCTGCTGTTGTTCATCTTCTGTTAGGAGAAGCTTATGTTTGTGAGTTGAGTTCTGCTGTTGTTCATCTTCTGTTAGGAGAAGCTTATGTTTGTGAGATAGTTCTGCTGTTGTTCATCTTCTGTTAGGAGAAGCTTACGTTTGTGAGTTGAGTTGAGCTGTTGTTCATCTTCTGTTAGGAGAAGCTTACGTTTGTGAGTTGAGTTGAGATGTTGTTCATCTTCTGTTAGGAGAAGCTTACGTTTGTGAGTTGAGTTGAGCTGTTGTTCATCTTCTGTTAGGAGAAGCTTACGTTTGTGAGTTGAGTTGAGCTGTTGTTCATCTTCTGTTAGGAGAAGCTTACGTTTGTGAGTTGAGTTGAGCTGTTGTTCATCTTCTGTTAGGAGAAGCTTACGTTTGTGAGTTGAGTTCTGCTGTTGTTCATCTTCTGTTAGGAGAAGCTTATGTTTGTGAGTTGAGTTCTGCTGTTGTTCATCTTCTGTTAGGAGAAGCTTATGTTTGTGAGTTGAGTTCTGCTGTTGTTCATCTTCTGTTAGGAGAAGCTTACGTTTGTGAGTTGAGTTCTGCTGTTGTTCATCTTCTGTTAGGAGAAGCTTACGTTTGTGAGTTGAGTTCTGCTGTTGTTCATCTTCTGTTAGGAGAAGCTTACGTTTGTGAGTTGAGTTCTGCTGTTGTTCATCTTCTGTTAGGAGAAGCTTACGTTTGTGAATTGAGTTCTGCTGTTGTTCATCTTCTGTTAGGAGAAGCTTACGTTTGTGAGTTGAGTTCTGCTGTTGTTCATCTTCTGTTAGGAGAAGCTTACGTTTGTGAGTTGAGTTCTGCTGTTGTTCATCTTCTGTTAGGAGAAGCTTATGTTTGTGAGTTGAGTTCTGCTGTTGTTCATCTTCTGTTAGGAGAAGCTTATGTTTGTGAGTTGAGCTGTTGTTCATCTTCTGTTAGGAGAAGCTTATGTTTGTGAGTTGAGTTGAGCTGTTGTTCATCTTCTGTTAGGAGAAGCTTATGTTTGTGAGTTGAGCTGTTGTTCATCTTCTGTTAGGAGAAGCTTATGTTTGTGAGTTGAGCTGTTGTTCATCTTCTGTTAGGAGAAGCTTATGTTTGTGAGTTGAGTTCTGCTGTTGTTCATCTTCTGTTAGGAGAAGCTTATGTTTGTGAGTTGAGTTCTGCTGTTGTTCATCTTCTGTTAGGAGAAGCTTATGTTTGTGAGTTGAGTTCTGCTGTTGTTCATCTTCTGTTAGGAGAAGCTTACGTTTGTGAGTTGAGTTCTGCTGTTGTTCATCTTCTGTTAGGAGAAGCTTACGTTTGTGAGTTGAGTTCTGCTGTTGTTCATCTTCTGTTAGGAGAAGCTTACGTTTGTGAGTTGAGTTCTGCTGTTGTTCATCTTCTGTTAGGAGAAGCTTACGTTTGTGAGTTGAGTTCTGCTGTTGTTCATCTTCTTCCCTTTCTTTGTTTGTTCATAAAACAATTTTTGTATTTTCAGTTGTAGTTCTACAACATATAAATCTTTCGATTGTGACACATCAAATTTCGATTTTATTTCTTCTTCGTCGACTTCGTCGACCACCCGACGACTACTACCCTTCAGCGTCAGTCCTTACAAGGTCATTAAATGGACGTAAATGTGTTGTGTCGGTAGTTTAGTCCAGATATTTTCGATGTTCGGCCAGACATATATGTCTGTCTTCGTCATGACATTATTGGGTACCGGATTATCGTTGAACTACGATCCTTATTTAAGGCAGCCGCGATAACTCAGTGGTTAGTGAACTGGACTACAAAGTACAAGAGGTATGGTTCGATCCCAACCGACGGCTTCCGGGTTCAACCAGCCTTAAATGGGTACCGGATATTTTTCTGGGAAAGTAAAGCGGCACGGGCGTAACACCGACCAGATTACATAAAAAATCATGTGCTGAAGGTCTGTAAAATGTATGGTCACTAACACCATATTCCCTATACGTCACTTGGCGTGACGCTGGCTCTTTACTTTACTTTACGATCCTTACTTGCTTTGCTGGACAGGTTAGTCTGTTTTCAGAGCACGGCTGGGAAGTGGAGTGAGGTCTGCATCAGATCGATTTCTGACCGGCCCCAATCCACTACCTCATCATAGTTTTGGCTCACTAGTAATTCATTTCACTGAATGATTACACCAGCATATCCTCTATAATTGTGGTCTTTTATACGGCCTTCAATAGCGTGGTGGTAACTCGCCACTTTCGCCAGTTCAACGATCATGATGGGTGTTAAACAGTTAGTAGAGTGACAGTGTTCACTAGAGTTTGGCTTTTCGTGGGAAGGCGCTGTGTCACTGAGTACGGGTTCGATCCTGCTTTGGTCCATATTTTCTGTTGTTGATTATTTGTCAATTTTTTCCGAGTGCTGTAAACATACGTCTTCCTCTGAATTGATTCGCTTTTTATGGGTGTTAAACTTAATTTTTTTTTTGGGGGGGGGAGGGGGGGGGGCGGAGAATTGGTAGAAAAATATCAACAGGTAAAAGCACTCCCATCCTCACATTGTAATGCTATGATCTAGTACTATGACATGTTTCAATTTCACTTTCTTAAAACTTATGTGTCACGGGTAATTCTTCTTTCCTTCCTCATCGGCGTCGAGGGGAGATATAATTTGCGGGTTTTTGCTCTTCTGTTCGCCTGTGCTGCTGTTATGTTTCCTAGTGTTTCCAATATTCCATTGATCCACGGGTAATTACTTCTGGTTAATGATCTATACGTTTTATTATGTAGTTAAATAGTAGGATACGACAATCACAAATGACCTTTATTAATGGCTGTTTGTGCAGAATAAATGGAGAAACATTGACAGGACCAAATCACTAATGTAAGAATTATGGAAAAGTACCATTCAAATACAAGTGGACAAAGAGATATAACGAAGACGATGGCGCTGGATAGGACACACACTGGAGAAGCCAACTGAGAGTATTACACGACAGGTCATTTTTGGAACCCCAAGGGGAAAAGACAATGAGGAAGACCAAATTATTCTTGGAGAATACAGGTGGAAGCAAAGATGAAGATGACGAGGAAGACATAGAATGATCTTAAAAGAAAGGCAAAAATAGTACGGATTGGAACGTGTTTGTTGAGACCTTTGCTCCACAGGGAGTTTAAAGGTAGATGAAGAAGAGATGGTTGAATTGATTTTCGTTACAAAGTGATAACTTTCTTAAAATAAGAAGTGACTAAGAATTATAATCTAATGCAATGTATTTCAACTCAATTTTGCAATAATAACAATGACAATAATTGTATATGTAATTTATATATATATATTTTTCAATAATAGCTTAATGAAATTTCATTAAAATATTTACCGGTGTGAATGAAGACCTCACGGTGTGAATGAAGACCTCACGGTGTGAATGAAGACCTCTCGGTATCAGTGAAGTGTGTCTCGGTGTCTCTGTTGTCATTCACTGTTTGAGTGAGTTCGGAGTTTGACCTTGCTAACGCCAATTGATAAAGCAAAATCAAAATGGCTGCACGTCGCCATGTTTTTTTTTTTTTTTTCCAGAGAATATTGTAGTCGCTTAAACCGTTTCGGGCACCTTGCTTGTTTTAAATGTGTGTTTTCGTAGAAATTAGAGTGAGGAAGTGACTCTGCCCTCTCTATTCGATGGAAGTCGTTTGAAATCGTCGCCTTTGCTCGGATAAAGGTTGCATGGTAGTCGACCTTGTCAACAGAAATGCCAAGGCGCTTTGACCGGAGCTGTGACGTGAATGAAGCGGATGTGGCGAATTCCCAACTACAGTGCTACTGATGCCATGAACACAACAGAACAGAATAAAATAGAACAGGAGGTAACTAATTAGATCTGTAGGAGCATAACATGTTTGTTGAAGTGATGTGGCTAATGTACTTTGATGACATTATCAAGAAACCTAGAGCAGTGAAGTGATGTGGTTAATGTACTTTGATGACATTATCAAGACACCTAGAGCAGTGAAGTGATGTAGCTGATGCACATTGAAGACATTATCAAGAAACCTAGAGCAGTGAAGTGATGTAGCGGATGTACTTTGATGACATTATCAAGACGTCTAGAGCAGTGAAGTGATGTAGCGGATGTACTTTGATGACATTATCAAGACACATAGAGCAGTGAAGTGATGTAGCTGATGTACTTTGATGACATTATCAAGACACCTAGAGCGGTGAAGTGATGTAGCGGATGTACTTTGATGACATTATCAAGACACCTAGAGCAGTGAAGTGATGTAGCTGATTTACTTTGATGACATTATCAAGACGCCTAGAGCGGTGAAGTGATGTAGCGGATCTACTTTGATGACATTATCAAGACGCCTAGAGCAGTGAAGTGATGTAGCTGATGTACTTTGATGACATTATCAAGACACCTAGAGCGGTGAAGTGGTGTAACCCGGGCTTGCTACGTGTCACGGCCGATCTTTTCCTCCTGAGTTGACATAAATGCTGATCTGTCCACTGAGTTTCTTCAGTTTCCTCTTCGCAAAAACCTAATCGAAGCGTGGTATATCTTATCTCATGTTTGAGAGAACGATGACTGTCACGTTGTCCAGGACGCTGGTCGGAACGATATATTGTAGTGTAATCGCTGAAAATACTACGGCTACTTAGATGACTAAGCGAAAGGTGAGTAACAAAAAAGTAAAGCAAAGAAAAGTGAACTGCCCCAGGGTGTACAATTTTGCGTATAATTTAAACATTTTTTTCCATAATACTTTCAAGTGAGCATCAAAATGGATAGAGTTTTGATAGGAATATTATTATTTGAATATGTTATCGAGTTATTGAATCCCAGGTTATGCTACGGAGTTCGTGCACATGGATCAGGATTCTGCCCAGAGTTTGCTGTATTTCGAGGAAAGGAGAAGATAGGAGCACCTAAGCTTGTGTCCGGTTGCCTTCCATTTTTTTATCCTTACTGGCATGACCAGAGTGTTTCCGGTTCCGGCAGTGGGAGCTGGAGTAAGTGTGAGCTATCGGTCGCTGCTACAGTTTTCAGCTAAGATCCTATTGAGTATCATAGGTCTTGATAGACATACATAATCATCATCAAGTACCAGGTCTGCTGGCGTAGGTGATCATGTCTCCCCACAACTTTCGATCACGACAGTTATTTATCATTTCTGTTGTTGACCTTCTGCCAAGCCATTCTCTTAACCTGTCTGGTATCTTTTCTCTTTGCTTCCATCTATCTCTTCGTTCCTCAATTTTCCCAGTTGTTACAATATATTCCAGTTGTTCTCTTCTCATTACATGGCCAAAAAAATGATGCTTACATAATCATACTAATGATAATAATAATAAAAACATTTCACTGAAAATCATCTTAGAAGGAAAGATAAATAAAATGAGATCGAAGGGCCCAAACAGCTACAGATCTGAAAACTTTAAGCGACTCATAGCTGATGGCATGAGGCAGGGTCGGTGAACCAGAACTATCTTGATCCTACTCCATCTCTTCTCAGTAATCCTAGTAACAGATTAACCAGTCTGACGAAGTGAGTAGGGATGAAAAGGAAAGGCAACCCGGTATTCAACAATGTGCTGAAGTCGGACGTTTTGGTCCGAAATGCTCAAATATCACAGTCCTGCTCCAGAACCAACACGACGCATTTACGCCAACTTAACGTCCCTTTAAAGGCGAATGATGAAGAGGTCTATTCCTTTAGTCATCGATCGAAAGCAAAAGAATGAACGATAAAGAAAGGGAAAAGTAAAAGAGGCAGACACATGAACAGACTGAAATGAGAAAAAAAATCAAGAAACCGTAGATTATCAATAAAGAAAGTATCATCATTTCAAGAAACAAAGTAAAATAGCTTTCTACAGCAATCAACTTTCAATAAATAAGGCGGTCCAGAAACTACCCCATTAGTATACACCCTTGCTTGATTATGTTTGGGTTGTGTTATACATATTTTAGCAAACACTTAGTTTACCCATAACGTAGACTCCATGACGCGAGGTAATGGCATATTTTTGCCTTATAGTTTCCTACTGAAGCCATGAACTTTATGTCGGAACATATAGACAAAGAGAACTCTTTTTCGTGTGGAGGAGGAGGAGGAGAAGGAAAAGGGCGGGGGTGGGGGGGTGTTTGAACATTTCTTGGAAATTTCCAAAAAATGTTGAGGCCAGATAATTTATGTGGTGAACATTCTGACAATTGCGTTCTGTGCTAAATAAAAAAAAAATCGAGACATTCCAGGGTAATTTTCACAGTTTTGTAATCATCTTCTGTAGTTTGAAGTGAGTTACAGTTAAGGTTGGGGGTTCTCAAAATGTGTTCGGTGGACCTTAAGGGCTGTAGGAGCTGTGTGGCTAGGGGGTTCAGTGAGAGATGGTCAATGGTCAACCAAGAGATCGTTAAGGGTTCAATGGACGAAAGACATTGTCAACCAAAAAAATGGTTTTAAAAAATGGTTAGGGGTTGAATGGACAAAAGACAGTGTCAACACAAAAGAGGGTCTTAAAAATGGTTAGGGGTTGAATGGACAAAAGACAGTGTCAACACAAAAAGGGTTTTAAAAAATGGTTAGGGGTTGATGGCATAAAGACAGTGTCAAATTTAAAAAAATGGTTAGGGGTTGATGGAAGAAAGAGAGTGTCAACCAAAAAATAGTTAGGGGTTGATGGAGGAAAGAGAGTGTCAACCAAAAAATGGTTAGGGGTTGATGGAAGAAAGAGAGTGTCAACCAAAAATAGTTAAGGGTTGATGGAAGAAAGAGAGTGTCAACCAAGAAATGATTAGGGGTTGATGGAAGAAAGAGAGTGTCAACCAAAAAATAGTTAGGGGTTGATGGCATAAAGACAGTGTCAAATTTAAAAAAATGGTTAGGGTTGATGGAAGAAAGAGAGTGTCAACCAAAAAATAGTTAAGGGTTGATGGAAGAAAGACAGTGTCAACCAAAAATAGTTAGGGGTTGATGGAAGAAAGAGAGTGTCAACCAAAAAATGGTTAGGGGTTGATGGAAGAAAGACAATGTCAACCAAACAATGGTTAGGGGTTGATGGAAGAAAGACAGTGTCAACCAAAAAATGGTTAGGGGTTGATGGAAGAAAGACAGTGTCAACCAAAAAATGATATGGGGTTGATGGAAGAAAGACAGTGTCAACCAAAAATGGTTAGGGCTTTAGCGAGAGTGGCAGGAGTCAATCATGAAATTGTTAGGGGTTCAGTAAGATATGGACAGTAGTCAACTTAGAAATTTTTAGAGGATCAGTAAGATATGGACTGTGGTCAACTTAGACATTTTTAGGGGTTCAATAAGGTATTGACAGTGGTCAGCTAAGAAATTGTTAGGGGTTAATAAGGTATGGACAGTAGTCAACTTAGAAATTTTTAGGGGTTCAGTAAAGTATGGACAGTGGTCAACTAAGAAATTGTTAGGGGATCAGTAAAGTATGGACAGTGGTCAACTAAGAAATTGTTAGGGGTTCAATAAAGTATGGACAGTGGTCAACTAAGAAATTGTTAGGGTTCAATAAGGTATGGACAGTGGTCAACTAAGAAATTGTTAGGGGTTCAGTAAAGTATGGACAGTGGTCAACTAAGAAATTGTTAGGGGATCAGTAAGATATGGACAGTGGTCAACTAAGAAATTGTTAGGGGATCAGTAAGATATTGACAGTGGTCAACTAAGAAATTGTTAGGGGTTCAATAACGTATGGACAGTGGTCAACTAAGACATTTTTAGGGGTTCAATAAGGTATGGACAGTGGTCAACTAAGAAATTGCTAGGGGTTCAATAAGGTATGGACAGTGGTCAACTAAAAATTGTTTGGGGTTCAGTAAAGTATGGACAGTGGTCAACTAAGAAATTGTTTGGGGTTCAATAAGGTAACGACAGTGGTCAACTAAGACATTTTTAGGGGTTCAATAACGTATGGACAGTTGTCAACTAAGAAATTGTTAGGGGTTCAATAACGTGTGGACAGTGGTCAACTAAGACATTTTTAGGGGTTCAATAAGGTATGGACAGTGGTCAACTAAGAAATTGTTAGGGGTTCAATAACGTATGGACACTGATCAACTAAGACATTTTTAGGGGTTCAATAAGGTATGGACAGTGGTCAACTAAGAAATTGTTAGGGGTTCAATAACGTATGGACAGTGGTCAACTAAGACATTTTTAGGGGTTCAATAAGGTATGGACAGTGGTCAACTAAGAAATTGCTAGGGGTTCAGTAAGGTATGGACAGTCGTCAACTAAGAAATTGTTTGGGGTTCAATAAGGTAACGACAGTGGTCAACTAAGAAATGATTAGAGGTTCAGTGAGAGCATCAGTGGACAACCAAGAAATGGTTACAGGTTCAGTGAGAGCATCAGTGGACAGCCAATAAATGGTTAGAGGTTCAGTGAGAGTATCAGTGGACAGCCAATGAATGGTTAGAGGTTCAGTGAGAGCATCAGTGGAAAGCCAATAAATGGTTAGAGGTTCAGTGAGAGCATCAGTGGACAGCCAATAAATGGTTAGAGGTTCAGCGAGAGCATCAGTGCTGAATAAAGAAATGATTAGAGGTTCATTGAGAGCATCAGTGTACAGCCAATAAATGGTTAATGGTTCAGTGAGAGCATCAGTGGACAGCCAAGAAATGGTTAGAGGTTCAGTGAAAGCATCAGGGCTGCATAAAGAAATGGTTAGAGGTTCAGTAAGGGCATCTGGGCTGCATAAAGAAATGGTTAGAGGTTCAGTGAGAGCAACTGTGAACAACCAAGAAATGGTTAGAGGCTCAGTGAAAGCATCAGGGCTACATAAAGAAATTATTAGAGGTTCAGTGAGAGCATCTGGGCTACATAAAAAAATTATTAGAGGTTCAGTGAGAGCAATAGTGGAGAACCAAGAAATGGTTAGAGGTTCAGTGAAAGCATCAGGAGCAGTGATAGTGGCTGTGAATGCACCCCAAAAGTGGAATAACATGCACCGAAAGACAATAGATTTGGCACCGACTTTGCACGAAACATGCACCAAAACCCGTGCCAAAGTCTGATAATCGGCTTATTATCTCGGTGGTCGTGATCGGTAATCGGCTTATCTCGGTGGTGTGCGTTGGTGCGTGATCGGCGCGTCGTGGTGTGTGCGTGACGGCTTATCTCGTGGTGATCGGCGCGTCGCTAGCTCGCCGGTTATCGGACAGCGGTTCTAAAATCGGGCGACAGCGGTTCTAAAATCGGGCGACAGCGGTTCTAAAAGGGGGGATGGCGGTATCTCGCGGGTCGGATGGCGGCTATCGTGGCGTGCGGGTGGGGAAAGGTGCCTTTATTGGTTATCATCATGTGTGGGTCAACAGGAGGCGACGTGCCAATAAACTGGCCAGAGTCTAGAGATGTCTGCGTGGGTGGAACGCTAAATAAATCCAAACCAGAGTTAAGACATTCGCACGATTTGGGGTGAATGAGGGACATTATTAGTCGAAAATATCCTTTGCCACCCTCGTCTTCTTCCATCTGTTGTGCACCGAATGAAGGGGGAACCGTCCAGCTGTCGGTTTTATCCTCTTCGTAACGGGTTCTCCTGGTGGAGGTAGCTTCATAACTCGCTTTCTGCTTTGACGTAAACCACTTCCTGATTGGTTGTTATCACGCAGGTGGTCTACGGCCCCGTGTAGCAACCGCTGACCGGCCTCCTTAGCTCGTTCTTTGAAAGCTTCACCGACATTTTTCCCGGCCAGTGCGTCCTGTGCGACCTGCAGACCGGTCCCCAAGCCTTCTCTGAGCAAGGCCTTACCGCCGGTTTTTAACCAGGGTAAAATAGCCCTCCCGATTCCACCAAAGAAACTACCGATTCCTCGACCGCTCTGACTTCGACCTCCTATAAACACGGGCATCCCATCGCCCGCCTGACAACAGTAAAAGTCCTCGTATAACTCAACATCTCTATGAAGGGGAGTGTGTTTCACCATTATACCAGCTCGAGATGCTTCTTGACTCGAAACTGTACCGTTAGCACCGACGTCCCACTGGTGAATGGAATGGTTTTTCCGTGTTCGTTGGCTAAAAGGATCTCGACGGTATCGAAGGAAAATCGACTCAGGGGTAGGTAGTGAGGCTTATCGTAGATCTGTAACACCGAGGTGTGATTTCTATTGAGAACAGGCACGCTCCTGAGGAGAGGCACCATCACATCCCCGACCGGTCTGGGGGAAACAAGATCGCAGTAGACGTAGACATTCTTCGCAACACTTTCCAAGTCCATTACAACCACGCTGAAGATATCGGGAGCCGTGTCTGATATTGAGGTCGTGGGGAAGGCTAACATGTTTTTCAAAGTGTCGCTTATGGTAACACTGACTCCTTTCTCGTAACGTTTCAAGATTGCTTTATTCACCTCTTTTGCGTAAATGAATCTCATTTTTTTCCCTTTCACTCCCCTGTACGACTCATCCTCCGCTTTTACGATCGACGCGTTCAACGCGCCGATGAACGCATCGGGTTTCGTGTATAACCCAGGTTCCAATGTCACGTTGAAATAAAATCTGGCGTCGCAAATATCGTCGTTATCGAGAGATTCGTAGCGAATCCAGACATCACCCTCTATTACATTGAAATAATTTAGCGGAAACTGTATCTCCACCAGTGCGATCTCATACTGCGTCGAAATGTCAATGGTCTGAGGAAGTTTAACGAAAAAGTGGCCTGGGTTATTATCCTTAAAAAGTTCCATAGATGCATTGCTGGGCAGGGTGACATAAAAACTCATTTTTTTTTTACTCGTTTCACCGTCGCCTCTCCAAGTTTGGATTCGGTAGAAGGTAACCCAAACAGCTGCTCAGTAGGGCTATCCACTGTTTTCCCTCCTTCGCGTCTGGCTTTTCGGTGGTCAGATTGAACAGCGAGACCGCTACAACTGTATATATAACTACCACTTGACAAATAAAGACAAGTTCTAAGTAGGAGGATAGTTTCCCAAACATCGACCCCCACCAGCGTGGTTCGCCGTCTCTCCCGACTCCCGAGTTTACGGCTCGCAAATCGGGCTCTCCACCAAAAGTTACCACTTCTTCTTCTTCTTCTTGCATCTCTAGTTTTTGTATCTGACAATGTCCTTGGACGGTATCCAAGTGTTAAATGAGGAATCGTACCCAAACCATTTGACTAAACACTCCTTTCGCCCAAAGGATGTGCGACGCTCGGTTATGATACTCTCGATTCTGTACTCGTGTTTGTCTCCAACTTTTTGAATTTCCGGTGTGTAGAATGACCCCTCTATCTCATCGCCCTTATCGTCTTTCAACACATATGTAACGGGGTTTGTTTCATTTACTCGACTGATGGAAAACAGTTCCTCCGTCCAAGCCGGGGCATAACCCTTTTTAAAATTGGCTCTGCCCAGGACCAGTCTAACTCGATCACCGGGCTTGTACAGGGGTCTTTCAAATTTAAAGTTGCGTTTGCTATTATACAACGTGTTCCATACCTGTTCTTGATTGTCTGCGTTGACGTCGACCGGTGCCATTTTTATACTTCTGTGATACGAATGGTTATAACTTCGAAGTAGGGCGGGGAGGACTCGGACATAAGACAACTTATTGGATTTCGTGAAATATCGCCACATCCGTTGTTTCAGAGTTCTATTAAAGCGTTCCACCACGGCGGCCTTAATATCTTCGTTCTGCGTAGTGAAAAAGTGAACGTTGTTGTCAGCGAGGAATTTCTGAAATGTTCTGTTCAGAAACTCTGACCCCTTATCGGTTTGAAAACTCGCGGGTTTCCCATCGAGAAATATCTTACCGACGGCTTCCACTAAGGATTTCCCCGTTTTGGTTCGTATCGGTACAGACCACGCGAATTTACTGAAAACGTCCACGCAAGAAACCAAATAGGAATATCCATCGTTGTGTTTTTTCAAATGTCTCAAATCAATTAGGTCTGCCTGATATTGCTGTTGGGAGCCACTCGTTATAATGGGACGCCTTTCAAATCTGCGACGAATTGGTTTATGAAGGGTATAGGTATCCTGATGACTCAGCCATTGTTTGATCTTTGCGAGTTCCAGTTTGTTGTTACGTTGCAGGGCCGTTGCACCACTATACGCCCCTGGTCGACTAGGGTCAAAGTAACGACGTCTCAATATTTTCTCCACCGTTCCCATTTTGGTGTTGGAATTCCGCTCTTTCTTTTTTTAGGTCTCAGTTTATACGTGGCTACGGGCGGAGTGGTTTCATTACCTACCTTTGGGGTTTCCGCTGGTGGTGGTGGTGTCTTGGTCTGCTCTGGTGATACCTCGAATGATGGTGTTGGTGGGGAAGGTGTTTTTTCTGTTGCCGTGTTGTGTTGAATGAGATCGTCCGAGCCCAATGAGCGTCGTTTATACTGCTCCAATCTAGTTAAATATTGATGCAGGGCACGTTGGTACACTCTGGCCTTATCGGCGGGTGCTAAATCATCGCGGAATAGGATACGTTGCATTTCATCATCTAAATCTCTCAAGTTGTCACCGATCGCCTCGGGTGGGCTATAGGACGTGGTAGTAGTCTGTTTAAGACCCTCGAGGAATCGAGGATCCACCAAAATCATTTTTTTGGCCATTGTTACGCACCTAGTACTCCACCGAGAATACTTAATATAGGACGGAGCAAAGCACCTATAAACCCACCGGTTTGTAGAATCTCTCTCCGCCGCTTAAGACTCGGTTTCTTTTAGTGAGAAGTCTCAACTTGTTCTTGTGTCGACGTAGCTCGCACTTCTGTTGCTGAGTGAGTCTAACATTACCTTTTAATATGTTATGACAACACTCGCACAAAAAGTTAATGAGTTTGGGAGAGGCTGTTTTTAATATGGCTCTTAAACCGCTCGGCGAGGCGGCGCGCATACATTTCAACATTTCACCGTGCCGTCTAAGTGCTTCATCACACATGATTCTCTACTTTGGCACGTAGATGATTTGTCTCTCCCCCGGGAATATTTTTGTTCTCAACCTAAGATTATCAGGTGTGTCCTGACGAAGATCGATCAGCAAATAACCGTGAGGAGTCGCTGTCGCGTCCTTAAAACTATCTTGGAGGTACCCCACCTGACCCGGGTACATTTGTTTACCCAGATTCATAATTTGACTCCCGTCTCTCGGGTTCTTGAAAAGGACTAAATAGTGCGTATTGAGACTTATGGTTCGATGTTCTTTATTTTTTCCGAATAGATTTTGAACAATGTACATAACACTAATATCTCTGTGATGACTACCTTTGGTGAATAATTTTGTTACCCGCTCGTCCGTCTCAGACATCAAGTCATTGATGACGATCAGTCTTCTCTTCTTACCACCTTCCAATTTATCGACGTCTGGTAGACCCTCGATAAATCTCACTGACCCCATAGTCTCGTATATCGGCTGCCATTCCCCATAACACCATATAACTTCCTCCGGTACGGGGACAGCTAGCTCGTGAAGGTTCTGTATAAACTTTTGCACAAATACCGTTTTCCCACACCCGGTAGGACCGGCTATCAGAGCTGTGAAGGGATGATTCCATCGGGGATCCATCCTCACAAGTGCTACTAACTTTAGTGATTACGCCCCTGACGAAAATAACAACGAGTGATTTTAGGTCAGCGCGCGAGGTTTCCCCCTCTTCAACTAGCACCTATTTTTAAAATCCACAACCTATATAAACACTACAGGGGGGAGGAGGAGTTTCCTAGTCTCAAGCCGCATTACCTGAGACCGAATTGTTACACGCATCATATTTCCCCACACATCACCCCCCTATTGGGTCAGTTCCAGAGGTCACTGAACATGTCGCAACACGACTGATTACCACGCCTGATGACGTATTGCGTTAGCTGCTATAAATAGACGGTCCCCGACCCGATAAACGGGTATAAAAACCCCCCAGTCGAGCAGTGTACACGCACACACATAACCAACGTCTGTTGCCAGGTGGTTTGTTTTTCTTTGAATATGGAGTCGTGTAGCTTGAATACGCCAATTTCGTTTGATCTCAGTGATCAGCGCATATTTATGTCACGTGGAAATGAGACTGTAGTTCCTTTGTCTAAAGATGGCGTTAAGGCAGTCTCGGTTTGTGTTTTTCGTAACAGACCATTGATAAATATAAGGACATATAGCGGTGATAGTTTTTTTAAGTTTCCTACCAGAACTGGGATAACACTATCGAGAGAGGAATTTATCACGTTAGTCGAGATGCGAGAGGAAATTTTAACCGCTTATGCTAACCTCAACTACACGCCGCCTGTTGTTGACCAGATCAGCTACACGCCACCTCTCGTTAATCAGATCAACTACACGCCGCCTGTCGTTAACCACCAAAACTACATACCATCTCTTGCTAACACGAATCTCATCGACTACACGCCCCCCTTTGTTAATCAAGGGAATTTCGCTCTTGTTAATCAGACGACAGATCCGGCACCCAATATGAATGCCGCGGGTGTTTCAGCAGAGTCACCAATTACCTATTCCAGCTTTGATCAAGGTTTTGTCAAAATGGAGGGCGGTTGTGTTTTGAAGGCTAATGAAACTTCCTATGTACCCGTGTTTGATAGACATTTAACAAACACTACCACCAAAACAGGAGGGAGGAAACCCAGACGCTTAAAATTATCAACAACCGGGCAGTAATATATATATATATATATATATATATATATATATATATATATATATATATATATGTATCGTATATTTGTTGTAATAATAATAAAGCTGTGAGAAATATAGAACGAATTTTGTTTTGGTTTACCATGAATGTGTGAGAGAGAGATGGTTGATACTTTGTGCGGCTTGATGATAGGCCATGAAGGGTGATGTTGAGGCACATGATGATGATAGGATATGAAGGTTGATGTTGAGGCACATGATGATAGTGTTGAGGCACATGATGATAGTGTTGAGGCACATGATGATAGTGTTGAGGGTGGCACAAGATGATGATAGGATATGAAGGTTGATGTTGAGGCACATGATGATGATATGAAGGGTGATGATGAGGGTGGCACATGATGATAGTGTTGAGGCACATGATGATAGTGTTGAGGGTGGCACATGATGATAGTGTTGAGGCACAGTGAGAGAGAGAGAAGAGAGAAAAAAAATCGCTATAATCTGGTACATGATACTAACGATACTAATAATTGCTTGTCAGCATTTTTTTTACACGTCGCCTCCTGTTGACCCACACATGATGATAACCAATAAAGGCACCTTTCCCCACCCGCACGCCACGATAGCCGCCATCCGACCCGCGAGATACCGCCATCCCCCCTTTTAGAACCGCTGTCGCCCGATTTTAGAACCGCTGTCGCCCGATTTTAGAACCGCTGTCCGATAACCGGCGAGCTAGCGACGCGCCGATCACCACGAGATAAGCCGTCACGCACCAACGCACACCACGACGCGCCGATCACGCACCAACGCACACCACCGAGATAAGCCGATTACCGATCACGACCACCGAGATAATAAGCCGATTATCGGACTTTGGCACGAGTTTTGGTGCATGTTTCGTGCAAAGTCGGTGCCAAATCTATTGTCTTTCGGTGCATGTTATTCCACTTTTGGGGTGCATTCACAGCCACTATCACTACTACTATCAGGGCTGCATAAAGAAATTATTAGAGGCTCAGTGAAAGCATCAGGGCTACATAAAGTAATTATTAGAGGCTCAGTGAAAGCATCAGGGCTACATAAAGAAATTATTAGAGGTTCAGTGAAAGCATCAGGGCTGCATAAAGAAATGGTTAGAGGTTCAGTGAGAGCATCATTGCTGAATAAAGAAATGATTACAGGTTCAGTGAGAGCATCAGGGCTGCATAAAGAAATGGTTAGAGGCTCAGTGAAAGCATCAAGGCTACATAAAGAAATTATTTGAGGTTCAGTGAGAGCATCAGGGCTGCATAAAGAAATGGTTAGAGATTCATTGAGAGCATCAGGGCTACATAAAGAAATGGTTAGAGGTTCAGTGAAAGCATCAGGGCTGCATAAAGAAATGGTTAGAGATTCATTGAGAGCATCAGGGCTACATAAAGAAATGGTTAGAGGCTCAGTGAAAGCATCAGGGCTGCATAAAGAAATGGTTAGAGGTTCAGTGAAAGCATCAGGGCTGCGTAAAGAAATGGTTAGAGGTTCAGTGAAAGCATCAGGGCTGCATAAAGAAATGGTTAGAGGTTCAGTGAGAGCATCAGAGCTGCATAAAGAAATGGTTAGAGATTCATTAAGAGCATCAGGGCTGCATAAAGAAATGGTTAGAGGTTCAGTGAGAAATGGACATTGGTCTAATAAGAAATGGTCAAGGGTTCAGGGAGAGTGTCATGGTTTAAACAGGAAATTTTAAGAAGTTCAGTGAAAGATTGACAGTGGTCAACCGAGAAATGGTTAGAGCTTCACTGTGAATGTCAGGGGTCAACCAAGAAATGGTTAAAGGTTTAGTGTGAAACGATGAGTAATCTATTAAGAAATGGTTTGAGAGATAGTCAGTAGTCATCCAAGGAACGATTAGGATTTCAGAAAGTGATGGTTAGTGGTCAACCAAGAAATAATTATGGGTTCAGTTAGAGATAGTCGATGGTCAACCAAGAAATGGAAAGGGGTTCAGTGAGCTCTAATTATAGTTTAACAACAAATTGTTAGATGTTCAGAGATAATTGTTAATTTCTCAATGAGATATAATTAAAGTTCAGTAAAAAATTATTACTAATTCAGGTACAGATAATTAATACATTCCTACTCGATTTTGTAACAGACAATTGGGTTCTTTGAAAGTAGGTTTGAGGTTTAGTGAACGATAGGTTATGGTTCAGTCAGAGATTGCTA
Organism: Megaustenia siamemsis; assembly: GCA_032433765.1. NCBI lineage: Eukaryota > Metazoa > Mollusca > Gastropoda > Stylommatophora > Ariophantidae > Megaustenia > Megaustenia siamemsis. The sequence goes on along the minus strand of JAVIAB010000047.1, from coordinate 69,705,864 downwards.
CCAGGAACTGTTTGGCAGAGTAAAGAAAAGGAAGTCTCAAAGTGATAACTGATTACTTGTGCAGATGGAAAATGGTGCACATTCAGTAACGTTCAGACTCAGATAAGGTCTTTGTGGCCCCAGAGCACTCCCACAAAAGAAAAGATTTAGTGACTTTGCAACATGTAACTGCGGAGCATCCAGACAAACTCTAGCGCGTACACTACCGGGCTGCAGTACTATCAACACCCAAGGAATGTAAATATGGCCCACAGAACCAACCCAACACGACAAATTATGAGGAAACGGTGAAGACTTGAAACACACCTTCGTGTTCGTGATACAAGCTGGTCTAGATGTTTAAATGAATAGCCATGTTCTACAGGATTGTACCCCTACAACACAGACCTGTGAAGGACAATGTGGTCCACACCCACCTCCCTGGAAGAGAACCTATACGGGGCAACCGAATCACTTAAACAGACAATTGCCTTCATAAGAAAGTCTGGAATCCTTCTCTGAATGAGCCATGATCGCAGCAGAAGAGGAAGAAATGAATAGCAATAGCTGATCGCTGGAGAAGAAATGCTCTGCGCTGGGCTTCTAAGAAAAGGAAGAAAGTGACAAGACAAGGGTGATCTTGCAAAGAACATTAGAGGAAGGAATGGATAATGTGGGGGTTTACTTGGGGCACTCTTTGATTGTTTCTTGTAAATAGAGGGATGGCATTGTTACCCTACAGGACTGTAACATTTTTGTCTGCCGCTAGTTTTGCTTGTCCGTGGTTGAAAACAAAACAAAAAACTCGGAAGTAGTAAAAGATCATTGGACACAATCTGAATATCGCTGCACATTGATGGACATTTTCCGAAGGAGATCTGAATACTTATGGGCCAGTACGAAGCTTAATGAGGATGATCTGTTGACTAAATTAACCAAAACCGAATGACAAAAGGTTAAGTTTTACTCATTGGAAACATTATTTTTCATACGAAGAAATAGGAATTCTGACTTTTCATGATAAAAATCTGCAATTGCAGGCTCCACTTCCCCAGTCACTGAACTAAAACATTTACCAAGTAAACATGAGTTTTATACAAACAACTGATTATATCCTACAGCTGTGTCGGCTCCATGAGAGAAATGGAATACTATAATAACAGCTGGTTGGCGGTGTCTAACGATAAATAACACAAGAAAGTTGCCCGTTCTAAGATGATGGAATAAAGATTGTGTTGCATCGACTGCTGCAGGATTTACGTTTGGAGACTTATTAATTTCAGCTCTCTAATGCCTATCGTTACGTTCAAGTCAATGGGATGTTCTACTAAAACGGATTTGCGCCGGTGCTTCCGAGTGCGTGCGCCTTGTAGCGGATCTTTTTCTCCAGTTAGGTGGTGTGAATGCTCCTTTCCCCGTCGTAAATGCGATATGCCATTTACGTCATGAGATTGTGTACTATACAAAAACCATTGTTGGATTTGACTGATCTAGATCTAGCTTCTCGGTTTTTGCTCTCTGTATCGCGTCCCATATCATTGTCTCGTGTTCCAAGCATCCGGGGACACCAGGAACTCCTCCCTTCTGTATGGCAGTATCTATGTTCCCGTTCTCCATGAGGTACGAGGTGAGTCTCTTTGCCATTACAGAGAAGAATACTTTACCTTCCACATTCAACATGGATTGGTTCAGATTGGTCTGAACTACGTAATCTCATTTGAGGTCAGTTCCTTTGGAATGTAAACGCCATTGGCTTTCTTCCATTCCTGGCTTACAATCTGCCTCTTCCGCGCACTCCTGAGCAGCCGGTGCTGTCGCTTCAGTAACTCTGGGCATCTTTTGTAAACCTGGTACGGAACGCCATTTGGACCTGGGGCCGAGTTGTTGCGGGCTCTGTAAACTACATTTATCACTTCTTGTAGCGTCGGAGGCCTATCATTGAATGGGGTGCCAGGTTCGCTCGACCACATCAGCCCTGTCATCGACTTAAGCGGTTCGTCTCTCTGGCTGTCCGAATAGGTTTCTCTCAGATATTTCTCCAGCTCTTCTTTGCTGGCTGTTAATGTTCCAGATCTTGGTGGTTCAAACAGCTCCTTCGCAAACTTGAACGGGTCTTTGAAGAACGTTTCCCTGGCCCTCTTGGTTGCTTTCCTTTTCCGATATAGCCTTTCTGCTCTACCCAGTGCTTTATGTTTGGATTTTAGGGGCTACCACACCTGGTGTAATGCTTCCTTTTATGTTTATGTAGCTCTCTTGATTAAATTCCTGGCATGGTTTTTCTGCCTCCTGATCTCTTCTATTTGTTTTTGTCGGTTTACTTGATGATGAAGAACGTAAGAAAATTGTTTGACAGCTTTTAACGATCAGTAACACAAGACAATTGTTTGACAGTTTTTAACGATCAGTAACACAAGACAATTGTTTGACAGTTTTTAACGATCAGTAACACAAGACAATTGTTTGACAGTTTTTAACGATCAGTAACACAAGACAATTGTTTGACAGTTTTTAACGATCAGTAACACAAGACAATTGTTTGGCAGTTTTTAACGATCAGTAACACAAGACAATTGTTTGACAGTTTCTAGCTGTCAATAACACAAGACAGTTTGACAATAGCTAGCTGTCAGTAACACAAGACAGTTGTTTGACAGTTTCTAGCTGTCAGTAACACAAGACAGTTTGACAATAGCTAGTTGTTAGTAACAGAAGACAGTTGTTTGACATTTTCTAGCTGTCGGTAACACAAGACAGTTTGACAATAGCTAGCTGTCAGTAACACAAGACAATTGTTTGACAGTTTCTAGCTGTCAGTAACACAAGACAGTTTGACAATATCTAGCTGTCAGTAACACAAGAAAATTGTTTGACAGCTTCTAGCTGTCAGTAACACAAGACAGTTTGACAATAGCTAGCTGTCAGTAACACAAGACAGTTGTTTGACAGTTTCTGGCTGTCAATAACACAAGACAGTTTGACAATAGCTAGCTGTCAGTAACACAAGACAATTGTTTGACAGTTTCTAGCTGTCAGTAACACAAGACAATTTGACAATAGCTAGCTGTCAGTAACACAAGACAATTGTTTGACAGTTTCTAGCTGTCAGTAACACAAGACAGTTTGACAATAGCTAGCTGTCAGTAACAGAAGACAGTTGTTTGACAGTTTCTAGCTGTCAGTAACACAAGACAGTTTGACAATAGCTAGTTGTTAGTAACAGAAGACAGTTGTTTGACATTTTCTAGCTGTCGGTAACACAAGACAGTTTGACAATAGCTAGCTGTCAGTAACACAAGACAATTGTTTGACAGTTTCTAGCTGTCAGTAGCACAAGACAGTTTGACAATATCTAGCTGTCAGTAACACAAGAAAATTGTTTGACAGCTTCTAGCTGTCAGTAACACAAGACAGTTTGACAATAGCTAGCTGTCAGTAACACAAGACAGTTGTTTGACAGTTTCTAGCTGTCTTAACACAAGACAGTTTGACAATAGCTAGTTGTCAGTAACAGAAGACAGTTGTTTGACAGTTTATAGCTGTCAGTAACACAAGACAGTTTGACAATAGCTAGCTGTCAGTAACACAAGACAATTGTTTGACAGTTTCTAGCTCTCAGTAACACAAGACAGTTTGACAATAGCTAGCTGTCAGTAACACAAGACAATTTGACAATAGCTAGCTGTCAGTAAAACAAGACAATTGTTTGACAGCTTCTAACAGTCAGTAAAACTAGACAAACTGAACAGGGAATGCAGAAAACATAACTGAGGCTGAAGTAGTCATATACATCGACGCGTCTGTTGTTCTGTATAGAAGGAACTCGTGGGCTTTCACAGCTCAGATCGGGAGAAAATTGTCAAAGAAAACTGCAATGCATTTGCCCTGGCTACAAGTAATTTGACAATGAAGTTCATGGCAGTGACTGATGCAAATATCTTGCTTGAGACACAGACTTTTCCCCATATATTCTGTATCAGTGATTGAATTAATTTGCTCAGAAAAATTGAAATTTACTTGGTTCGAAGGCAGTGGTTGAAGTCTCTGAAAAGGTAGAGGCTGATTTAAATTTGCTTCATTTTTGTGTCAGGATATTCAGGTGTAAGTGGGAATGAACTAGCAGACGTATTTGCTGGGTTGGCCATAGAATTAGACATTCTCAGTGCTTTTAATGAGGCGGGACTTGTGGGTGATATGGTCAATCAGCGTGAATCTAAACCTTGAATAAGCTGCAGGAATGTCAAGTCAAAGAGGGTGCTGCTAGGCAAGAGCCAAAGAAAACTCGCAAATCAACACGAATCGAGGTTTCGAGTTATTAAACATCGAAGGATATTTTGAGGAAGGGGTTCGAGAACTTGTTCGATGTGCAATGACGATAATTTGTCGACTAACCAAGCATCCAGCCAATCCAACAAACTAACTAACTAACTAATTAACTAACTAACAAGCGAACTAACTAACTAACTAAATAACAAACTAACTAACCAAGCATCCAACCAATTGAACTAATTAACTAAGTTAGCAAGTAACTAACTAACTAACCAAGCATCCACCCGACTCAACTAACCAACTAACTAACTAACCAAGCATCCAACCAATCCAACAAACTAACGAACTAAGTAACTAACTAACTAACTAACTGACTAACTGACTAACTAACTAACTAACTAACTAACTAACTAACTAACTAACTAACTAACTAACTAACTAACTAACTAACTAACTAACTAACTAACTAACTAACTAACTAACTAACTAACTAAATAACTAACAAACTAACTGACTAACTAAATAACTAAATAACTAACTAACTAACCAAGCATCCAACCAATCCAACAAAATAACTAATTAACTAAGTTAGCAAGTAACTAACTAACTAACCAAGCATCCAACCAATTCAACAAACTAACTAAGTAACTAACTAACTTAATAACCAAGCATCCAACCAATCCAACAAACTAACTAGCTAATTAACTAACCAAGCATCCAACCAATCCAACAAACCAACAAACTGACTAACTAACTAACCAAGCATCCAACCAATCCAACAAACAAACTAACTAACTAACTAACCAAGCATCCAACCAATCCAACAAACTAACTAACTAACTAACCAAGCATCCAACCAATCCAACAAACTAACTAACTAACTAACTAACCAAGCATCCAACCAATCCAACAAACTAACTAACTAATCAAGCATCCAACCAATCCAACAAACTAACTAACTAACTAACCAACATCCAACCAATCCAACAAACTAACAAACTAACTAACCAAGCATCCAACCAATCCAACAAACTAACTAACTAACTAACCAAGCATCCAACCAATCCAACAAACCAACAAACTGACTAACTAACTAACCAAACATCAAACCAATCCAACAAACTAACTAACTAACTAACCAAGCATCCAACCAATCCAACAAACTAACTAACTAACTAACCAAGCATCCAACCAATCCAACAAACCAACAAACTGACTAACTAACTAACCAAGCATCCAACCAATCCAACAAACCAACAAACTAACTAACTAACTAACTAACTAACCAAGCATCCAACCAATCCAACAAACTAACCAACTAACTAAACAAGCATCCAACCAATCCAACAAACTAACTAACTAACTAACCAAGCATCCAACCAATCCAACAAACCAACAAACTAACTAACTAACTAACTAACTAACCAAGCATCCAACCAATACAACAAACTAACTAACTAACTAACCAAGCATCCAACCAATCCAACAAACCAACAAACTGACTAACTATCTAACCAAGCATCTAACCAATCCAACAAACTAACTAACTAACCAAGCATCCAACCAATCCAACAAACTAACTAACTAACTAACCAAGCATCCAACCAATCCAACAAACCAACAAACTAACTAACTAACTAACTAACCAAGCATCCAACCAATCCAACAAACTAACTAACTAACTAACCAAGCATCCACCCCAATCCAACAAACCAACTAACCAAGCATCCAACTAATCCAACAACCCAACAAACTAACTAATTAAGCAAGCATCCAAACAATCCAACAAACCAACTAACCAAGCATCCAACTAATCCAACAAACTAACTAATCAAGCATCCAACTAATCCAACAACCCAACAAACTAACTAATTAAGCAAGCATCCAAACAATCCAACAAACTAACAAATTAACTAACTAACCAAGCATCCAACTAATCCAACAAACCAACTAACTAATTAACTAACCAAGCATCCAACCAATCTAACTAACTAACTAACTAACCAAGCATCCAACTAATCCAACAAACCAACTAACTACTTGAGCAACCAACTAACAGTGACAACAGACAGAGATAAAATACATTATGACAAGAGAAGAAAAATACATTAGAGATGTGGTTTTATAAGATAAGATGTGTGTAAACAATTAATGACAGGAAAGAAATAGACCTTGTTATATGATGGAGAGAGAGAGAGAGAGAGAGAGACAGAGAGAGAGAGAGAGAGACAGACAGAGAGAGACAGACAGAGAGAGAGAAAAAGACGGCCAACTAAGTGTATACTCGTATAAGCGACATTGATAAAACTTCAGAAGCAAAGCAGAATAAAACAACAAAATTTCTTTTCCGATTCCTACTTCTTTCATGTTTTCTTATTTATTTGATTTTGTTGTCACAATCTAATTAAAAACAAACAGTTTTAATGCTTACAACAAGGTGTATACACATTTGCAGCTGGCACTAAGACGCACTTACTAACACCAAATCACGAGCTCTTATAGACTGAAATCTGCCTTGGGGATGATAGATTTAATCGTTCACGTCTCAACAGATTAGAGAAGCGTGACTTTTCACATCAACGTATTCCTTATCTAAGCTTCCTTCCTCCACATCCCTGCACTATCCTGCAATCATAAAACTGTAATTACACTTTTCGTCTACCTTCATTAAAAAAATAGAAAGAATAAAAAAAAATACGCATAAAAGTGTTATGTTGTAAAGGTTGATGAACAGCCTCTGGATGTTTCATGGCCTTGAACTCTCGCTCAGGTTCAAAATCTTCCATTTTTGTACATTTCCTTTCCGGATTACGAGTGTTCAAATAGTCGCCATCTAAAATTATAAAAAAATAATCACTTTTTATTAGGGAAAACTCCAAGGAGAGATAAATAAATCATAACTCAACGTTCGCGATGTATTGTAATCAGTATGTTCAAATAACATTAAATATTTGTTTTCAAATTACCAAAAGTGGAAGACTAGTTGGTCTCGAGGCAAGACGCCGAGCTCAAGACAGAGAGAATGTGAGTTCAAACCTCGGCTGTACCAGTTTGGACTTTTATTTATGATTTCTCCCTGCGGTAACAGTCCCTGGTCTCAGCAGCAAGGCCCGGCTTAAAACGTCGTCAATTACTCATCGATGGAAAAAATATGAGTACCTCCGAAGACGGAGTTATCTGCCTGTGCGGCGAGAGACCCCTGTGCACACGGCTGCATGGGAAAAATGGATTAACACGAAAAATTCAGTTCCTAGTCTCTAGGGACTTCGCCAGAGCTGGCGAACGAAAGAAAAATTAGCCAAAGTTTAAGCCGCGTGTTCATTTATATTTTAACAGGTTTTAATAATTTTAAAAAAAAACTATCTTTACGTCACATAGTACCATTGCTGGTATATGACGGGGGGCAACGATAGAACCAGAGGGATACAGGCCGCTAGGTCAAGCAGTTTAATAATAGCTTAAATTACAGGTAAGTTTGAACTGTATCACGACGTTAGGTTGTTTGTAACTGCAAGTCAAGTAAACCTGACTAAACCACCAAAATATATCTCTTGCGTTCACAGCGACTATAAAGGAATGAGAAGCTATCTTCGCTATTCGTCCTTAATGACAAAGGACGTCAAGTGGGCGTAGATGCATTGTCTTGTGGTTTGCAGTGATTTATATTTAAACAAGCTCTAATAAGAACGTAAATTATACCGATAATTTGAAAAGGGAGACACTAAGTACTTCATAACTGCAAGTCAAGTAAGTGTGACTGAACCACTATAATCTCTCTCTTTATCTCTTCTCTCTCTCTCTCTCTCTCTCTCTCTCTCTCTTCTCTCTAGCATTTACCCGTCGACTACTAAAGGGAATGAATAATCCTCTTTACCATCCGACCGTATCATCACGTTTAGTGGGCGCTGTGTTGGGATGTGCTTTATAACTTTGAAATGTGCACCTTCCGAGCAAACGTGTCTTGTGAGTTCCGCGTTCCTGTGCCTCTCTATCGCTACTCACTTTGCCAGATTAGACTGGCTAATTGTTTCTAGAGGCACCGCAAAGAGGAAGAGTAGGATCTAGATTGTTCTGGTTGACCGATCCTGGCGTAAGTCATCAGATATGAGTTAATTGACTACTTTCAGCTCTGTTGGTGATGTACGTATGTCTTTGCCCCCAAAACCATGTAAATAATTCCAGAGGTTGTAAGTTATTTTATAGCAGCAAATTTCTCTAAGTCTTCTCTGCGTCTATATTCCAACTCTGAGTCTATATTCCAACTCTGCGTCCATATTCCAACTCTTCATCTATATTCCGACTCTGCGTCTATATTCCAACTCTGCGTCCATATTCCAACTCTTCATCTATATTCCAACTCTACGTCTATATTACAACTCTACGTCTATATTCCAACTCTACGTCTATATTCCAACTCTACGTCTATATTACAACTCTACGTCTATATTCCAACTCTTCGTCTATATTCAAAATGAGACTTCTTTACTGTACATTGATAATTTGGATTAAATTGAATAACCAACTATTGGTTTGGGTCTTTCCTATTGATATTTAGAGTGTCACTTGTTTGCTTCAAGATACACTATTGCATGAAGCTATCAACATCTGGTTGGTCAGTGAGGAGACGGACGTTCAAATCTTCTGATTGTGTTTCTCCATTGTTTTGTTTTCCATTATGGACGGAGAAGAGATCAAATGAACAGGGGAGAGATATAATGTGCGGTCTTCTGCTCCATGTTTCCTAGTGTTTCTAATACTCCATCAATCCATCGTTATCGTGGTCGGCCCTTGAGTCTGGTGTTCTCCATTGTTTATTAACGGCTTTTTGCATTAAATATTAGCCTTTCTGTCTTATTAATTTACAAAAAATTGTATCTGTTGTTTCTTTATGTATTCTATGGCGGGAATTATTCATAGCTTTCTTCTCAGTTCCCAGTTTCTGATCTTATCTCTCAGGCTACTTCCTGACATTCGTCTAACACATTTCATCTCGGTAACGGTTTTTTTTTTTACTATTCTTGAGTCTAGAGTCCAGGTTTGGTAGCACAATGTTGGGATGAAGATCCCTATCTGCAGTTATCAAACATCCGAGAACTTGTGCGGAGTATTATAAATTTGTATTTGTCTCCCTCATGTATCAAAATAATAACTAGTTGATATTTAATGTTATCATAATGTTGCACGTAACCTATTGCTATTTCGATTATCAACTCTAAAAATAGACGATGAATTTACAAAATTATTTATTAAGTTTATATTCTGGGTCAACTTTACCCGACGAGATAAAAAAAGTGATAAATGGAGAACAGCATAAATTACCCGCAACGTTAGTGCAAGGGACACAACTTTCTTGGGCTTGAGTTGCCTGACTTTACACTAAATCTCACATAATCTATTTAACACAATTATTATGAGTCACTTAAGAGGCAGCATTTTTGAGCCTAGGAATCCCTTCTCCCGCAACAGGCCAGACTGACTGGTTAGCATCTTTCTAGGGGCACCGCGAAGAGGTAGAGTAGGATCTGGGTAATTCTGGTTCTGGGGCCTCATTGTGAGTAAAGAATAGTGACACTGTGTCCTTCCAAGCATGTCGTAAGAGGCGACTAAGGAGGTTAATCGATGGCTTGACAAGCTGTCATTGTAAAAAGTATTGTTATGGAAACAGAACCATAGATTTTAGAAGCAGTGAACTCTGCAATATGTGCCATTTTGGCACGCAAGTATTTTGTTTTTGAGATTGTGGTTCTGCCCTATGTGCCGTCTTCGGCTCGAAAGGACAATAGATAGATCATGGCGCGATCCTTCAGCTATGATTCACTGACAGCTTTCGGCGCAGCGCCTGAGCTAACTAATAAATATAAACTGAACGCAAAAGAGAAAGATCTTACTTCCTTTACTTTTCATGTTACTTACTGGATGGAGAAAGAGAGAAATTGAGAAGGTTGACGTCTCTCAGTGGCGTACCGACAATCCTTAGGGTATAGGATGAAAAATAAGAAGACATAACTTTACTTACAAACAACTGCAGTATTTTTTTAACATCACCACTGTGGTGTGTTGTATGTGTGGTGAGCAGTTGTAAAAAGTGTGGTGAGATGTGCGGTTAGAGTAAAGTATATAAAAACCTGTCAGAAAAAGTCATTAAAACCCGGTTCCTTACACATAAACTGGTATTCAGGAATGGTACTTTTATCGTTTCCGGTTTTCGACGACCGTGAACCGTGAACTTTGAACTCTTGAGCAAGACAGATACCAACGGCCGATAATGAGGTCGAAATTGGATATTATCCCCCATTTTCCCTGTATGTTTTTGCTATCAGGCTGTGGTCCGATGTCTGTCGAGTTATGGTATATTAGTAATTGCGGCAAGAACTGGCAAGAAGTCTTTTTAATCTTCACTGTGTAGATCTAAAATAATAAAGGGGGGGGGGGGGGGGGGGATTTTATGCCAATTTAGAAACGACGTTGTCTTCAAAAACACAGTATTTTATATTTTCTGGTTAGAGTGATCTATCACGTAGCAGGCATTCTAGGCAGTGGCGGAACCATAACTCTAGATAAAGTTAGGACAAGGATTAGAAACAAAGGCAACTCTAGGTTTCTTTTGTAACTTTGTAAGTAAAAGTAACGCGCCCCGTCACGCCAAGTGTCACATAGGGAATATGGTGTTAGTGACCATAATTTTTACAGACTTTCGGCACGTGATTTTTGGGATAATGTGGTCAGCATTATACCCGTGCCGCTTTACTTTCACAGAAAAAAAATCCAGTACCTATTTAAGGCTGGGTGAACCCGGAAGCCTTCGATCAGGATCTAACCCGACCTCTTCTAATTTAATTTCTAATTTAGACCTTAATAGTCCAGTTTACTAACCACTGTTCTATCGCGGCTCCCTTTGTAACGTTGTAGTCAAACAATAAGTATGGATAACGCAAAACGTGCACATTTAAACAATTGATCTCGTCAGTGACTTGTAGCTAGATACTGATGTCAGTGACTTGTAGCTAGATACTGATGTCAGTGACTTGTAGCTAGATACTGATGTTAGGGTCAGTGACTTGTAGCTAGATACTGATGTCAGTACTTGTAGCTAGATACTGATGTCAGTGACTTGTAGCAAGATACTGATGTCAGTGAATCCAGAATATGTTCATGATCTTTCCCCTCCTAGTGAGAACCATAGGAAAAATACTGTCTGGTAAAGAGAAGCGAGTAAGGGTCAAGAATTAAAAGCAAATTCGGAGCTAAATAATTCGAATTGATGTCGAATGTAGTGGACATAAAGGGGCAAATATCTCGGCTCACTATAAGCCATTATACAACACAACACACGCAATATTGATGTCTACTTGATGGAAAAAAACAAGATCAGCATGTAAAGGAGAACGCCACAAAATTAATACAAATAGACAATAAGCAGGAAGAAAAAAAAACAATTTTTGCATTTTTTACGAAGAGAAAAAAATCAAAGATTTGGTCACTAGGAATTATTAGATGAATTAATGAAGATACAAGGATACTCATTTACACAGAAAAAGCAATATAAATTTATTAAATTTTTTTTTCATTATGAGAACATAGGATACATTTTGTAAATTATGTATCTTCGAGGAATAGAAGACAGAAGGGTCAACAAAGAGTAGTTGCAGGCTCTAAAACTCACAAACACAAAATTTCTATTGGTACACTATAAACAATAGCAAGGCAGGCACTGTCTTGGAATCAACAGGAAAAGATGCATCCTGGATGATCCAGGAATACACGGATAAGAGACGTCATGAAAACTCTTTAAAATGTTGGCTAAGACTGGAAACAAGTACAGAAAATGTCCAGGAATGGGTACGGATGTAGAGAGCTCTTCAGTAACCAGCTTCAATAAAAATTAAAATGAAGAGCCCCGTCATGACAAGTAGCGTATACGGAATTTGGTGTTAGTGTCCATCATTTTTATAGACCTTCGCCACATGATTTTTGGGGTAATGTGGTCGGTATTACGCCCGTGTCGCTTTACTTTCCCAGAAAAAAAGTCTGGTACCCATTTAAGGCTGGGTGAACCCGGAAGCCGTCGATCAGGATCGAATCCGTCCTTTGTAGTTCAATTCACTAACCACTGAAATTCACAAATAAAGGGTGTACATCACTTTGATTGGTTGATTAATTTACATTATAAAATGAATGTTTTTTTAGAAAGGGAAGCCAATTTGTTCGCTCAACTCATGGATACAACAATTTATGTATAACAATAAAACCAATTAGCGCTACGTACAAACAGCTGATTTGGTAGAAACAGTTTGTCCGCGACCTAATGGAGATACATTTCCCCTCATTGTGAGTTGAAAAGAAAGGCAATTGGGACAATAAGGAAGAACTGGAACATCTACAGGCACAAAATCACAACCCTTTCACTTACCAAGACCCACGTATACACAATAAAATCAATGCAGTAGAACCAATTAACACAACAAACACCAGGTTTTCTCAAGAACTCATAGCTACTCAATGTATCTGAATCAGTGAACCACAGCTGATCAAGTATCTCTTTCACTTGCTCGTGTTGGACTTGGATATAGAGTCATCGGTATTTCTTACCCAGTAGGGATTGAAGAGAAAAGACAATCCGGTACTCAGAAAAAACCTGCTGAATTCGGATATGGTAGGCAGAAGACACATATATTGCAATCTGTTGTAAACCCAAGCATAAGGCATATACACAAACTCAAAGTCATCTTAAAACAATGATGACGAGAAGATGTCGGCCAAATGGAGTAGAGTAAATAAAACAGTGGAAGGGATACAATCATGGATATAAATACGAAATGGGTTAACGTAATTTTTAGGTGGTTACTACCTACTGGAGACTGAAGATGAGTTTTTGTTTAAGGTTAAAAGCTAAAAAAAAGTAGAGTAATTTTCTTCTTGAACACTGTAACAAGCAACAGTATAGAGGGACCACACAAGTGATGTTTTATTCACCAACGCTCGAACTAGCAACAATATAGAGGAACCACACAAGTGATGTTTTCTTCTCTAACACTCAAACTAGCAACAATATAGAGGGACCTGACAAGTGAGGTTTTCTTCTCCAACACTCAAACTAGCAACAATATAGAGGGACCTGACAAGTGAAGTTTTCTTCTCCAACACTCAAACTAGCAACAATATAGAGGGACCACACAAGTGATGTTTTCTTCTCCAACACTCAAACTAGAAACAGTATAGAGGGACCACACAAGTGATGTTTTATTCACCAGCACTCAAACTAGCAACAATATAGAGGGACCACACAAGTGATGTTTTCTTCTCCAACACTCAAACTAGCAACAGTATAGAGGGACCACACAAGTGATGTTTTATTCACCAACGCTCGAACTAGCAACAATATAGAGGAACCACACAAGTGATGTTTTCATCTCCAACACTCAAACTAGCAACAGTATAGAGGGACGACACAAGTGATGTTTTATTCACCAACGCTCGAACTAGCAACAATATAGAGGAACCACACAAGTGATGTTTTCTTCTCCAACACTCAAACTAGCAACAATATAGAGGGACCACACAAGTGATATTTTCTTCTCCAACACTCAAACTAGCAACAATATAGAGGTACCACACAAGTGATGTTTTCTTCTCCAACACTCAAACTAGCAACAATATAGAGGGACCACACAAGTGATGTTTTCTTCTCCAACACTCAAACTAGCAACAATATAGAGGGACCACACAAGTGAAGTTCTCTTCTCCAACACTCAAACTAACAACAATATAGAGGGACCACACAAGTGAAGTTTTCTTCTCCAACACTCAAACTAGCAACAATATAGAGGGACCACACAAGTGAAGTTTTCTTCTCCAACACTCAAACTAGCAACAATATAGAGGATCACACAAATGACGTTTTCTTCTCAACACTCAGATTAGCAACATTATAGAGGGACTACACAAATAAAGTTTTTTTCTCAAACACTCAAGCTAGCAACAATGTAGAGGGACCACACAAGTGATATTTTCTTCTCCAACACTCAAACTAGCAACAATATAGAGGGACCACACAAGTGATGTTTTCTTCTCCAACACTCAAACTAGCAACAATATAGAGGTACCACACAAGTGATGTTTTCTTCTCCAACACTCAAACTAGCAACAATATAGAGGGACCACACAAGTGATGTTTTCTTCTCCAACACTCAAACTAGCAACAATATAGAGGGACCACACAAGTGAAGTTCTCTTCTCCAACACTCAAACTAACAACAATATAGAGGGACCACACAAGTGAAGTTTTCTTCTCCAACACTCAAACTAGCAACAATATAGAGGGACCACACAAGTGAAGTTTTCTTCTCCAACACTCAAACTAGCAACAATATAGAGGATCACACAAATGACGTTTTCTTCTCAACACTCAGATTAGCAACATTATAGAGGGACTACACAAATAAAGTTTTTTTCTCAAACACTCAAGCTAGCAACAATGTAGAGGGACCACACAAGTGATGTTTTCTTCTCCAACACTCAAACTAGCAACAATATAGAGGGACCACACAAGTGAAGTTTCTTCTCGAACACTCAAACTAACAACAATATAGAGGGACCACACAAGTGAAGTTTTCTTCTCCAACACTCAAACTAGCAATAATATAGAGGAACCACACAAGTGACGTTTTGTTCTCCAACACTCAAGCTAGAAACAATATAGAGGAACCACACAAGTGAAGTTTTGAAAGCTTTTGATAGCGGCACTTTCAGATGTATTAGAAGTATGAAATCATTTTGATTTAGCGCTTTCCAACAATATTCTTGGAAACGAGGTCAAGGCGTTGGGTTTTCCATAACGTAAATAATGTCGTCAGGGAGTGAAGTGTTTAACCTCACCTTATTAAGCCCCAACATTGGCAAATGAGAAGATTATTTCTTTCCTGCTGTTAATATATCCTTCATAGCTCAGTGAATCAGGTACTGATTTGTTATCAGTCTGGTCGACAGTGCAGTGAGTTTGGAATGGAATTCGCGTTCTTTTTATCAATAGGTCACATCTCTAACCACTACGCTACTGACACTCAACAAACGTGGAAATAAGGCGACAGATTAGTTAGCAAAAGGGGCACGATAACTAGCGCGTTCAGATACAAGTATAGGTTATGATAAATACAAGTGGTTTGTTTGATGTACAGAGACGCAGAAATGAAATATATAACATCAACTATTAGTATAATGATGAATATCGTAAACATTGCCTGAAAGGATAAGCATGGATATACAGACTCAGCATATAACATAGAAGACTAAAAATGCCAATAATAGACTTAATAATTATTACAACTTCCGAGGAGTGTGACTGTGGGACCGTTAAAAGGACTTACAAAATATGTACTACAGATGTTCCAATATTTGATGAACGTTGAGGACTTATTCATTCATGGACACGATGTATTTTGACATATGGATATACTTTACTGATCAATTCATAAACAAATTGTATTTGAACTGACAATAAAAAATGCACAAAGCAGAGAAAGTAAAGATTGACAATATACATATTAAAATTTAGGAAAAAAATATTGAAATATTTAATTTATATTTGAAACTATTCCCGTGATCCTTTTCTTATTATTAAAATATTTTCCCCTGTATTTTACCAATTTTACTAGTTTTAGTTTCGTATGCACAGCAGAATGTACAAAAAGAAATGAGTTATCTTTCAGGCATTAGCAGGAAGTCATCATTAGTGTCTCATAATTTGCCAGGCAATTGTCATTCTTCAGCCAGATTTCGGTTGACAGATATAGTTCACATGTTTGTACGGATTTTATGTAGACAAAACTGGCTTGCGAATGGGGATGGATTGGCCCGACTTTGCGAAGATCACTAAACAATATTGCAAGACAGTCAATGAACTATCTATCTATCTATCTATCTATCTATCTATCTATCTATCTATCTATCTATCTATCTATCTATCTATCTATCTATCTATCTATCTATCTATCTATCTATCTATCTATCTATCTATCTATCTATCTATCTATCTATCTATCTATCTATCTATCTATCTATCTATCTATCTATCTATCTATCTATCTATCTATCTATCTATCTATCTATCTATCTATCAATATATCTATCTATCTATCTATCTATCTATCTATCTATCTATCTATCTATCTATCTATCTATCTATCTATCTATCTATCTATCTATCTATCTATCTTTCGGTGGTCTGAAGTATTGTCTATATTTGCAATGTCGTTTCTTGTATAAATGTTATTTTTTTTTTTCAAATTCTTGCAGTGATCCATATAGTTTTGTCTGTAGTGTCGTATCTATGGGCCAAATTATTTTCTTTGGGCTACTCTATTCAGTACAATCTTAAACTATGTGTTAATGTCTATGGGGTGCATGTCCACGTGTACATGTGGTTGAGGTGTCAATATTTTTTGTATACATATGAATATGGAGACAAGTAGACAATTTTAAATATCTGGGTAGCACGTTAACACAAGACAATAACCAAGAGACAGAGATAGATATAAGGTGTAACAAAGCATGCCAAGTTATAGGTCAAGTATCAACACTATTGAAAAAACAACAAAGCAATAACTGCGGAAGCAAATAGGGCAATATACAAATCAATTTTTCTACCAACTCTGTGCTATCAGTGCCAGAATTGGACGCTGAACTCTAGAACAATAAGAAAGATAACGACCACCGAAATTAAATGTGTCAGAAGAATGACAGGAAACAGCTTAAGGGACAGAGTAAGAAACACTGACCTGAGGAAGAAACTCGAAATTGAAACAGCCATCAAATACATACAGAAACAACAGATAAATTGGTTCGGCCACATAACACGACAAAAAGAACTAACAATGATTCAAAGAGCCATAAACAAACACTACGAAAACGCCAGATTAAGAGGAAGACCGAGAAAGAGATGGATAAAGGGAATACTAGAGTCACTAGGAAGGATAACACCAGAAGAGGCAAACAGAAGAGCAAAGAATCGCAGATTGCATCTCCCCTCGACGCCAACGGCAATAGAGGAAGGATAGAAGAGGAAGAAGAAGAAGAATATGGAGTCACTTGTCAATGAACTGGAATCCGCAAAAGGAACTAGGAGAGCTGGAAGTCTCAAACAGACATGGAAAAGAACCGTTTAAACAAGCAAAGACTGCAGAATGGAAGTTGGCTCAGTTGGAGAAGATAGCATAGAACCGGGTACGCTGGCAGCATGTGGTTGCAGCCCTTGGCTCCACCAGGAGCTGTAGTAAATCAATTCAAGACTAGACTGACATTTATACAGCTAGGTTCTAGTTAGTTTTCTCAAGGTTTCCGTTTTGTCTAGAGTGACTTATTCACAATAGGATGATTGGGGTCTATTAATGTTCATTTCTAGTCCACGATATGGTCTCAACTGAATCTCTTATTTGCTCTACTAGACATTTAAAAATACGCGCGAGCGTGATTGGATGGTAGTTTTACAATCCAAATATCGTATGTTAGTTCTATCATGCACTCACTCTAGTAACAATGGTTGTAACAAATTGGCGCGTGATTCGAGAACTTTACCGCATGAAAGTAAAAGCAAGAAAAAAAACGATCGTCTCACGTTTAAATTTAAGGATCAACATTAGGAGATTATAACACTTCATAACATGACATAAAGGTAAAGAGAAATGCATGCAGGCATAATCATCATCATCATCATCATCGTGTGCCTTCTCCGCAACAAAGGTTGGCTACCATGGATCGCCATTCTACTCTGTTTCTTGCTTTGATGGTGCAGGCTGACATAGATTGACTTGCCCATCCTTTGATGTTACTCGTCCATGTTAGTCTTGGTCTGCCTCTGCCTCTTTTACCTTGTATTTTTCCTTCCAATATTACTTTTAGTAGGCTGTTGTGTCTTTTAACATGCCCCAAAAATTTCATTTGTCTTGTCTTAATTGTGTTTAGTAGTTCTCTTTTTATTTTCAGTTGTTTTAAAACTTTATCGCTTGTTATCTTTTGTTTCCATCCAATTCTGCCTATTCTTCTATAAATCCACATTTCAAAGGCTTCAATTTTCTGTTCTGTTTTCTTGTCTAATGTCCATGTTTGTGCACCATACAGGAATATTGAGAAGACGTAACATTTTGCCATTCTTAGTTTCAGCCCTGCTGATATTTGTTTTGTTGTTAGTATATTTTTCATGGCATTAAAATTACTTTTTGCCATACCTATTCTTTTGTTTATTTCAGTTTTGCATTTTCCATCATTGGTTGTAATATGTCCCAGGTAGTTGTAACTCTGGACTGTCTCCAGATGTGTTCCCTCAACTGTGATATTTAATTGTAGGTCTTGAGAATTTTCTTTGTTTATGATCATAGTTTTAGTCTTTTTGATATTCATTTCTAGTCCATATTTTTGCTTGTTATGTTTATCACATTAAGCAATTGTTGTATGTCTTTAGGATTTTCTGCTAGTAGAACAGTATCATCAGCATATCTTAGGTTTTTGATTATCTTTCCATTAATGTTTAGGCCTGGCATCTCTGAGATGTTTTTAAAGATTTGCTCAGTGTATAGATTGAACAAGCTTGGTGATTGGATGCATCCTTGTCTTACTCCTCTTTTTATGTCCATGGGTGTAGAGATCTCCTTGTTATATCTTATTATTGCTGTTTGCTCCCAGTACAAATTACATATTAGTCGTATGTCTGTGTCGTCTAGATTTATATCCTTTAGGCAGTCTATGAGTTGGTTATGGTGTATTCTATCGAAAGCTTTGGTGTAGTCTATAAAGCAGGCATATATTGGTTTGTTTACTTCTGTGTACTTTTCAATCAATGTTCTCATGCTGAATATGGCTTCTTTTGTCCCACTGTTTTTCCTGAATCCAAAGTGTTGTTCGTCTAATTCAGATTTGATTTTATTCTGAATCCTTCCCTGAATAACTTTTAGTAAAATTGTTGTTACCTGGCTCATTAGGCTTATTGTTCTGAAATCGCTGCATTCAACTGCACCGTTCTTTTTAGGTAATGCAATGAAAGTTAATGTTTTTAGATCGTTTGGTATAATAGATCGCAGGTATAATACTTTGTGTTTAATAAAAAAAAACGTTACTACTCAAAACCTGCTTTCTTTCTTTCTTTCTTTCTTTCTTTCTTTCTTTCTTTCTTTCTTTCTTTCGAAATCTGAACTAAAGAAACAATTTGTATCATCCGCCCTTAAAATTAGGTTAAGCTGGTATAAATGATTTGTCTTGTGGTTTAAAACAAGTTATGATGATAGTGATCTCTGACTCAAAACATCCGACTTCCACATCACATTTTTGAGTAGTTTGTTGCCTTCCTTCTCTGTCCATACACACTAGGTCAAACTATTTAGTCTGTTTCTAGGAGCTTCCCGAAGATGGAAAATAATATCGATATAGTTCTGATTCCCATATCCTGGCGCCAGCAATCAGCTATGAGTCCCTAATCTTTTTCGGCCCAGTGCTGACATGCCATTTCCTCAAGTCATTGTGTTAAAATACATCACACGCTTACACCGTTAAATTAAAGCAGCCGTTATCCAATGAAAAGAAATATGAAAGACTTCAACTCTATAACCAAAAGTTGCAAATACGCCACATCATTATATCATGAGTCTGAACCATGCTACTTCTGAACGTCCGCTATGACAGACAATTCTGAAAATGTAGAAATTTAGATTCTAAAATCTTCTCCGCTCTCTCGACGGTTACTTCTCTTCATCGTTCCACGTGAAAAGTTCGTTAAAGTGGAGTAGATGTAAGGAGTGGTGGTATATACAGCATACAGCAAGCTTTGATATATGTGGCCTTCACTAAACTGACCATAGCATGGAATATTTAGTGACCTTGTTGCAATCCCTGTCAATACCTACTTGTTTGGCCAGGATGATTACTCTAAGAGCTTCCTCGAGAAGGTGAAACATGATCTTGATCAACCGTTGCTACTGATCTATGACAGGCAGTCAGCTATGAGTCGTTCATCACTTTCAGCTCACATTATTTTGAGCAGCGCTTCACTCTTAAATTGTCACTTAAGCCGAGGAAAACTATGCGTCTAACACTTTCAAATTTTATTGATTTTCTCATTAATGATTGTTCAAAAACCTAGTTCAAGAATGAAATCGATAATCCTCAGATGAAAATTATGTTAACACATTACATGTAGTATTTGCTATCTTTCTTGTATTTCTTGTACCTCTTCTTGTATTTTTTTATACGTTAGTTTAAACAGTTTAAAGAAAGACTTTAGAATAGGTAGAATTGGATGGAAAGAAAAGAAAACAAACGATGAAGTTTTAAAACAACTGAAAATAAAAAGAGAACTACTAAATACAATTAAGACAAGACAAATGAAATGTTTGGGGCATGTTAAAAGACACAACAGCCTACTAAAAGTAATATTGGAAGGGAAAATACAAGATAAAAGAGGCAGAGGCAGACCAAGACTAACTGTGGACGAGTAACATCAAAAGATAGACAAGCCAATCTATGACAGCCTGCATCATCAAAGCAAGAAACAGAGTAGAATGGCGATCCATGGTAGCCAACCTTCGTTGCGGAGAAGGCACACGATGATGATGATGAAAGAAAGACTTTAAAAGCCAAGAATGGTGACTGTACAACTTGTTCATAAACTGATGACGATGACCACATAAACTTTCTCTGTTCATCACATATATTGGGTAACTCTCTAGATGTTGTTCACAACTCATATTCCTAATGCCGTAAGTAATTCATCACAGTTCTCCAACCTTGACTTGATTTAGAGGGTGATACATTAACCTTTGGACTTCCGTTTCCAAGATGGTGGAATTTATTCACGTTCTCTCGATCGCTGCAGAAGTCGCATTTGGGGTCTGATTTGGGGTCCGTCATTGGAACTGTTAGACGCAAGTCATTTACATGTTACAACTCATTAATGTGGATTGCTCCGTCAAGTCAGCAGAAGCTTTATCTCTTTAGGGAATTTGCACCGTGTTTCGTTCGTTGTAGGCTGCAATCACTAGAGTAATCAGGAATCTATGGGCACAGCCATTGTTGTGTGTGCTACGTCATCATAATGGCTAATTGTGTATCCCTAGACCGGCCATACACTAATCTTACGGTCTGTTGTTTGATGTGCGATGGGGATAATTCGATGTCTGTGTTTTATATGTTCGGAATTTGAGTAAAAAACGACGCCCTAATAGCATCAAGCGCTATACATTTTAAAAAAATATGACGATCATCATTTTCAGGAGGACGTGAACTTCCAGTCAATATGGTGGATAGGCGGCAGGAACCATTGAAGTCTATGTATGAAAGTGTTCCTTGTTGCAGTTTCCTCATATTCTAAGTCCGGCTTGTTGCAGGAGCTACTGAGTTACGTGCTCTGTACACACCGTGAGCTGTGTGTTTCATCCGTTTTGATCATGTTTCGATATTCCAATTTACGATGAATGATGATATCGTATGGCAGGGAACACTTGGCTATGTTCACTTTCTGTGCGGATTCGTCTTATATCTTTTGGCGTGTGCTGAGACAGCTGTGATGAGGACTACAGCAACCTTTTCTTTATTTGAAAAATGTGTTAGTAATTCGGATGATTCCACTGGCACGGGCGGTTGAGCAATTATGGATTTTAATTCGTTTGCAGTGATACCAGGGCCTTCCAGAACCAAAGAACCAAAGAAACAAAGAGCATTAACCTATAATGGTATGTCTGGAGTCAGAAAACTGTTGATTTTTAGTTTCTAATTAGTTGACAATATTTTCCTGCCAACCTGATGTTCTGTATCACATTTGTTCATGATAAATGTCTTTGACTCCTCAACATGCATACATGTATCAAGCTGAGATCGTTGTTCACCTTCTTTGTCACGTCAGCTTTATCGTTTCTATGAATGTTGGCAGTGTGTTGCACTTAAGATCATTCAAGTCTACATTTCTGTGATTCTTCAACACTGTAACTATTGTCAGGCCGTAGTTCAAATCTTATTCTTCTTGTTCTGTTTCTTCTTCTCCTCCTCCTCCTCCTCTCTCGGCTTCCTTCTTCAGTGTTCACATTGAAGAAGATAGCTTCCTTACCATTTTGGAATCCTTTCTTACTATGACCAACCTTTATTGAAGAACACGAGGTTCCCCGGGGAGTTCTCTGGTGTGCACAGGAGATACTTACGCCACTGAGTCCCAGTCATAAACATTATTCTGATATACATTTGTCATGTGAAACCCAAAGTAAGCACATTAAATGGAGATTAACCCAGGCAGGATCTCAACTCGATGTTGATGAAAAGAAACAGCTAAGGAATGGAAATTAGCAAAAGACGGAACAGCAGTAACGATAAAAGTAGAACAGAGAAACGTAATAATCTGTTTAACAGAGCCATAAGAATAAATGTGCCATCGTTGTTTATTTAATGGTCAGGGTTTTGACATGTGGCAAGAGCAATAGTGCAGATTTGAAGAGAGATCGTTAAAATAGCTACTATGGTTATCAGTGGTAATGGATTCTTGAAGGTAAACCATTATTTGTGCGCTGAAACTGAAAAGTCAAGAATTTAAATTGAAAATCTGAAGAGAGTTTTATTAACACAACCATGACAATGTACGTCTCGAAGGTTCCGGTATTCTACGCTCGTAGAATATTTGCTTTGGAGTGAGTGTTGCGGCTCTCGTTGTTTCTTGATACTTCCTCTTCTTCATACTATTTCCACTGGGGGCGTTGGAGCTCCACTGACAGACTTCGTCAACCTCTCTTCATTCTATCTTCAGTCATTTTTGGGACTCTTCATAGTTGAGGCCTGTCCATTCTTTGGTGTTATCTTCCCATCTCTTTCGTTCCGTACCAACAGGCACACAATTAGATACACCGGTTACATACCATCATAAGAAACAGATAATCAAATCAATCAGAGGACCACAAATCCCAAATCAGGATGCATTTCATAATATGAATAGATGTGAACAAGTTATCATTATACGCCTCAGAACAGGACACAATCAACTCCATAGTCACGTGTATACAAAATTCAAGATCGGCACATCAACTACTTGTACATGTGGACAGGCGCCCCAGACTGCTGAACACATACTTCAAGATTGCACAGAATATAGTAGACTGAGGAAAATCCATTGGCCCTTAGATACAACACTACAGACAAAACTGTATGGGCCACTGCAAGAATTACAAAAGACAGTAACATTTATACAGGAAACGACATTACAGATATAGACAATACTTCGGGCGAACGAAAGATAGATAGATAGACAGACAGACAGACAGACAGACAGACAGACAGACCGACAGACAGACAGACAGACAGACAGACAGACAGACAGACAGACAGACAGACAGACAGACAGACAGACAGACAGACAGACAGACAGACAGACAGACAGACAGACAGACAGACAGATAGATAGATAGATAGATAGATAGATAGATAGATAGATAGATAGATAGATAGATAGATAGATAGATAGATAGATAGATAGATAGATAGATAGATAGATAGATAGATAGATAGATAGATAGATAGATAGATAGATAGATAGATAGATAGATAGATAGATAGATAGATAGATAGATAGATAGATAGATAGATAGATAGATAGATAGATAGATAGATAGATAGATAGATAGATAGATAGATAGATAGATAGATAGATAGATAGATAGATAGATAGATAGATAGATAGATAGATAGATAGATAGATAGATAGATAGATAGATAGATAGATAGATAGATAGATAGACAAATGTAGAACCGTTTAACATATTTTTTTTTACTTTTGCTATTAGAAATAGAGAAACATAGAAGTAAAGCAACGCAATGACATGGTTTTGAGTTCCAAATTTAGTTTACTTTTAGTTAGTCACGCTTCCTTCCACCATTATCTTCTCCTACGTACAATGTCTAGTCGTCAACCTTTATACGATGAAGAAATCATTTGCAGCTAAAAGTTATTGGCGTACCCAAAAATTTCGCCAGACACTGACTTGTGATCGTCGCAGGCAGAATCTGTACTGTTCGTATGATGAACGCCTCTGCAACAGGTATGTGCAGTCATGTTTGCCAGTTTTACAGCCACATATTTATACAACAATTGGTTGTTGAGAGTGGTAAGGAACAGCAACACGTAGCACAACTCATTTCTCTTATTTCTAGATGTTGTGACACGGGAGAAGAAGACAAAAGGAAAGATTATAGTTTTGGTGAAACTGACTTCTTTGCGCTGCGAACTGGAATGTTAATGTCACGTGATTGGGTTCGATCCCGATCGATGGCTTTAGGTTTCCCAGTTATATTTATTGGAATTTTATTCTGCAATGAAAGACTGCACTAACGTAGTACTGTCTATCTATCTATCTATTGTCCTTTCGAGCCGAAGACGGCACATAGGGCTGAACCACAATCTCAAAAACAGAAACCTTGCGTGCCAAAATGGCACATATTGCACAGGTCACTGCTTCTAAATTATATGGCTCTGTTTCCATAACAATACTTTTTACAATGACAGCTTATCAAGCCATCGATCAATCTCCTTAGTCGCCTCTTACGACATTCCTGGAGGTCACATTGTCACTATTCTTTACTCCCTCATAATGAGTTATGTAAAAAAAAATAATTAATTAATTAACCTTTGTCATAAAGAAGGAAGGAAGAATTTTAAGTATGTAAATATAAACAGAAACCATTGTCGTAAAGAAAAAATGAAGATTTGCAAAATTTAGGTGAATATGTCACAATGAAAAGGTTGAATGCCAAAAGAGAGAAAAACGTGCCGAAAACAAAAATGGTGGAAGAGAAGTAACATTAAGCAAGACGGGAAAGAGCGTGATTAAGAAATAATGAGAATTCATTGAAAATAGATGTACTGCCGATAGAATAAAAAAAAAAAAGAAATAAACAAACACAAAGAATGGAGTGCAACAAAGGAAAATGAGTACAAACTATGGAATTAGTGCATACATATTTTTAAAAAATGTTTCTCCATAAGAAAGAGACGACATAATGTAGGTAATAACGATTTTATTAAACAAGTTCCGGTTTCTTGTACTCAACATTCGTCACTGGACCCGATGGTAACAATAGAAATAACAGTAAGCTAAATAACCAACACCAGTCGGCATTAACTATAACGGTGATAAATGGACAAAACTGTTGAAAATAGAGTGACCTCATTTCCCTTGACCCCGTTGGTAAACGTCACCGCACCAATTTAACGCACTATTTGGTTGCCTGTGGTGTAGCAACCCTACAGAAAAGCTTTGCAGTAATTATAAATATTGCTGCGCGTACGTCTACAAACGTGCACGCTCGTACAGGAATGGCAAACTTTCAGTACTGAAAAATGGAGTATCGCCATTAGCATACCATTTGACCACGTCATCAACTACAGCGCGTAATTATAGCTGGTCATTTGAATGTCACTTGCTGGTGGCAAATTCGTTTATAAAACAATGGAAATAGAGTTTCCTCGATTTATGATTCGTAAAGCGAAATGGGAACATAATGAAGGTTAATAATGGGGCTTCCAGCCTTAACTTATTGCGGTAATGCGTCAAAATTGGCGATCTCAATGTACAAATTCCTTTGTTTAATTTGGTGGATTTTCTAGAGACTTACTTCTATGATAGAAATAGACGGTATGGCTAAATTCAGCAAGGTCAGGCATAGTGAAGTTTGTCGGCCACCAAACATTGAGAATCAAAGTTTAATAAGATTTTGTGAATATAAAAGAGCTCAAATGAAACAATAAAAAACGAAATTGAAGGCAGAACTTATTAATAAGCATAACATGTGGCAAAATATAATTACCAGTCCATTCCAAAGCATACGAGAATAAATTGCTTTTGAAAGAATATCTTTCATTTGACGAATTATGTGAAATCAACGAATATGCTCTATAATAAAAAAAAATTAATGTGAGTAAAACGGCGATTTTCTGATACAACAGATATTATTCCTAAAAGTATTGAATGAAAACAGTCATGCTTAAAGTGTTCAATAAATATGAACATTAATATTAAGATAGACAGAGATTCCTACATTACCCTCTAGACGCTTTACATTAAATTATCTTAAGACATTGAAACAGAGAAATAAGATGAATCTATATTAAAGTTTAATTTTGAAATGCTAAACAGAGAAATAAGATGAATCTATATTAAAGTTTAATTTTGAAATGCTGAACAGAGAAATAAGATGAATCTATATTAAACTTTAATTTTGAAATGCTAAACAGAGAAATAAGATGAATCTATATTAAACTTTAATTTTGAAATGCTAAACAGAGAAATAAGATGAATCTATATTAAAGTTTAATTTTGAAATGCAAAGCTGAGAAATGAGATCAATTTATATTAATTTTGAATTTTGAAATGCGAAACAGAAAAATGAGATGGACCTATATTAATATTTTATATGAAATGCTAAACAGAAAAAAAAAACTCTTCTCGTGGCAACAGGAAAGTTTCTAACCCCCTCAAGCATAGACACGTGCAATGAAACTGCGACTAAATTGACCTTTTTAGAAAAAAAAAAACACATAGTTTTCATTGCGGACACTTTGTCAGTAGTTAAAGTACTGAGGCGCATAAGAAATGCAGATCTGTGTGAATTTTCCAAGCTGTGCCAATAAAGCAATAAAAACTCTGACTCAGTGGTTGTCATCTAAATGCAATAAACCTAGAGATGATGAGGTTGGCAAGTTGACAAGTGAGGGTAGTAAATTATATCAGCCGGAAACGAATATAAATATAACCGATGGCAATAACAAGAGGTTTATCTCAAACAAAAAAATGGGGGGTGGGGGGAGGATGAATTATAAGATACCTGAGTTAGTAGGTGCCTCGGAGGAGAGAGATGTAACATTATATAGACTCCGAACAGACAACAACAGATTGACGTTTCTTTTTTATTAACAATTAAGGAAATTAACCTCAACTAATGTGACTGTGACCGTCAATAAAATTGCTGTAAAGGTGCATGTTTAGAGAAGACATGTGACTATCATATCGCCATATCTAACAGGCTGTTTGGAAACACTATCAGCTCGGAGCTGACCAATACTTTTAAGAGATTGGGGGCCTCAGTAGTCTAATTGGGAAAACCACCCGACTGGGCTACCGACGTTCGGACAACCCCTGTTCGATTCCCGCTGGAAACAGTGTGAATTGCACTCGTGGTTTGAAAAAGAACAAATAAAAAACCCTCAGTCGACCCAGCCGCTGGCAGAAATGGGTACCAGGGTAGTACTCTGGGAAGGTGAGAAATGCCGCCTTGCATCGTGAGGTTTCGATGCTTGAAGCGACACTGTCCAGACGTCTCCAAACATTTCTGGATATGAAGCCGAGCACATAAGGATGAAAACTCGAGTGCTAAGACGCCGATTTAAGTCTCGTACTTGACTTTACACACTAAGATTAACATATAGAAGTGTAAGAAAAGGAGACAGGAAGTTCACAGATTTATTGGTAGAATAATGATGACAAGATGACAAAATGAGAACATATCTCAGAAATATAAAATAATAAATTATGAAGAGTTCACGTGATGATCAGGTACATGAAGAGTGGTACGTTGCATTAGGACAATTGTACTCAAAATTAGGACAATGGCTCAATACATTAGGACAATAGTACTCAACAATGGGACAATGGGACACACCATTAGGACAATGATATACTACATAAGGACACTGGTGCACTGTATTAGGACAATGGCACACTACATTAGAACAATGGCACGCTGCGTTAGAACAATGGTACACTACATAAGGACATTGCTGCACTGCATTAGGACAATGGCACTCTACATTAGGACAATAGTACACTACATTAGGACAATGATATACTACATAAGGACACTGGTGCACTGTATTAGGACAATGGCACACTACATTAGAACAATGGCTCGCTGCGTTAGAACAATGGTACACTTCATTAGGTCAATGATACAATACATTAGTATACCGTTACACTACATTAAGACAGTGGTACTCTAAATTAGGAAAATAAGGCACTTCATTAGAACCATAATGCATTACAGTAGTTCAATGATGCACTACATTAGAATAAAGATGCACAACCTTAAACCATAGATACATTACATAAGGACAATGATGCACTACGTAATGATACATTACATTAGAAAAATGGCGCAATACATTAGGACAATAGTTCACACATATTAAGACAACGATGCACTACATCAAAACAATAGATCACTGCATTAGGACAATAGTCACTACATTGGGATAACGGTACACTACATTAAGTCAACCATTGTACTAAAGTAGTGCATTGTTGACTTAAAAGACCAATGAGGAAGTTCTCAAAGAGGCCAACACAAAATGGCAGCTCCAAAAAAAAACACCAGAAAGAAACAATCAACATTTTTCGGGTACATCATGAGAAGAGGAAAGTTGGAATACTTGGTTACAACTGGCAAAATAAAAGGAAAGAGAGATCACGGACGACAAAGAGAGAAAATACTGGTTTATTTGGTGTCATAGCATGGAAAACAGTCAACAACAGAACTGATACGATGCACAGTGGATAGAAGATTGTGGAAGGACATGATCGCCTACGCCAACCGGTATGGCACATGACGATGATGATGATGATGATGATGATGATGATGATGATGATGATGATGATGATGATGATGATGATGATGATGATGATGAAGATGATATCGTAAGTAGATGCCGACAAGATTTACATTAGCTTACAAGTGAGTGACTAATTGTGTGAACAAACGCATATACTCGTAAACTTCCAGCCCAGTATTTCTCCCTTGTCTTTGTCAGTCGCACATTTCACATTTGGTCACGTGATATTTCACTGCTGAATCAACGTCTGCAATTAGTTGACTGTAACAAAGAGACAATCCTATACCTTTCAGATCTTCATTTTGTAGATTTGTATTAATGCTTGTTAATTGTAGAAGACAAAAGACCTTTGTTCAAAGCCATCCAGAAGTGGTGGTGACTTTTCGAAAATAGGAAAAGGACTCGTGGTGTCTGTATGATGTTACACTCCCTTGGTCTCTTTGGTAGTAAGATTTCGATGTCTAGCCCTCAAGGATAACGGCAATAAATAGGAGGTCCCGTGTGCACTAGCGCACGTTAAATACCATTGGCAGTGAAAATCGAAAAGATTTGGGCATAGTATAGCCGCTGGTGGTGCATAATATAGCTGCTGGTGTGGCATAATATAGCTGCTGGTGGAGCATAATATAGCTGCTGGTGGGGCATAATATAGCCACTGGTGGGGCATAATATAGCCGCTAGTAGGGCATAATATAGCCGCTGGTGATGCATAATATAGCCGCTGGTGGGGCAAAATATAGCCGCTGGTGAGGCATAATATAGCCACTGGTGGAGCATAACATAACCGCTGGTGGTGCATAATATAGCTGCTGCTGGGGCATAATATAGCTGCTGGTGGGGCATAATATAGCCGCTGGCGTGGCAAAATATAGCTGCTGGTGAGCATAATATAGCCGCTGGTGGGGCATAGTATAGCTGCTGGTGGGGCATAATATAGCTGCTGGTGAGGCATAATATAGCCGCTGGTGATGCATAATATAGCCGCTGGTGGGGCATAGTATAGCCGCTGGTGGGGCATAATATAGCCGTTGGTGGGGCATAATATAGCTGTTGGTGGGGCACAATTGTCTGGAGGAACCTACCCACTCCATTGTTCCCTGGCTGTGCTACGGAGTTCGTGCACGTTGGCCAGGATTCTCCTCAGATTTTCAAGAGGGGTGTATCGGAGCACCTATGAGTTCGTCCGGTGTGCAGTGTTCATGATCCTAACAACAAACACTTGAAGAAGACAATCAGTGAGTTGTGCTTGCTTCGCTCATGACAATCGTTTATTTGCGAGTGCCGCTCATGGATATCTTACCGTTGGTGATGCATTCTTCCAGAATAATTTTAAAATATTGAAATTATTGCGTTTTAAAAGAGAAATCAAACTTCAACCACAAAAAAACAATCTTCTCATTCTTCTTTCTCACCCCCTCCCCCCACCCCTCCACCCTTACTTCCGATTTTCAGCTTACGGCCACCTTCCCTTTGGTTGGTTTATTTTGCTCTCAAGATATACGGAACACTGGTCAATACACCAGAAGGGTATTAACAATATATTCTCTTTTTTCCCCATATTTTTTATTTGACAGCTATTTATCCTAGAGGAAAAGTGTAATGTTCGGGTGAATGCTCTATAGTGTCTCTCCTACATGGAATTCGCTGTCATAATCTCATAAATATAATTTAACGAAACAGTTTTTTTTTTTTTTTTTAATGTTAATCACAGTTTATTTATCAAAGCAAGGGAAACAAATGTTATGAAGGTGTTCGCCAACTTTCACCTTTGGCGAAGTCCATAGAGACTAGGAACTGAATTTTGTGTATTAATCCGTTTTTTCCCAGGCAGCCTTGTGCACAGGAGTCCCTCGCCGCAGAGGCAGATAGATTACTCCGTCATCGGAGGTACTCATATTTTTCTTTCGTATATTAGCAATTGACGTTGCAAGTTGAGTCTTGCTGCTAAGACCATGGGTGGTTGCCGTAGAGAGAAATCACAAATAAAAATAGACCTGGTTCAGCCGAGATTTAAACTCACAACCTCTCCATCTCGAGACCGGCGTCTTGCCTAGAGACCAATCAGTTCCCCACAAGGTGTTTGAGAACTTCAATGGGGAGGGGGGGGGGGGTTACGGGGAATACTAAACAAAATACTTTATAAAATAATAATAACTCGTCCATTTTTAAATGAGTATTAACAATGTGAATAAGCTACATTATTACAACAATACACGTTTTGCTGTTAAAAATGTATATATAACATTGTTGTATAAAATACAAAATTGTGTCGATTTTCAGCACACGAATAAGTTACCCACATAGAAATACCTCTCCAAGATATACAATCATATATATATATATATATATATATATATATATATATTATATATATATATATATATATATATTATATATATATAATTATAGTTAACAACATGGCAGGACAAAATAACCAACTTAACTGTCCTGCAATGTACTAAGACCCCAACAATCATGTCGGTGCTCAGATGTCGAAGACTAAGATGGCTGGGGCATGTCCAGCGAATGGAAGAAAAGCGCAACCACAGGCAAATACTATATGGTGAACTAACACACGGAAAAAGACAAATCGTCAGACCTAAACTACGATATAGAGATATCTGTAAATCATCTTTGAAAGACTTCTCCTTATGTGAAAATGACTGGGAACATATGGCAAGCTATCGCACATCATGGAGAGCATGTTTAAGGAACGGTATAACATTATTATAACCAGAAATAAGTGAGGAACAATGTGGATTTGTGGAAGGAAAGGGCAATAACGCAATATACATCTTAAGGACATTGATAGAAAGATCTATAGAGGTAAAGAAAGATCTATATATGTGCTTTATAGACTACACGAAAGCATTTGACAAAGTAAAGCATGTGGAAATAATAAATATGCTGGAGAAATTAAATATTGATGGCAAGGATCTGCGAATCATAAAAAAATATGTACTGGCAACAAACAGCAGCTATACGAATTAACAACCAAACAGGACAATTCCAATATATAAAACAAGGAGTCAGACAAGGCTGTGTTCTGTCACCGGACTTGTTTTCACTTTACAGCGAATATATAATGAGATCAATAGTAGACACAAAAGGAATTGAAGTCAACGGTCACAACATAAATAATTTGCGATATGCGGATGACACAATCTTAATAGCAGAGACAGAGAACGAACTACAAGAAATGATAGACATAATAGTAGAAGAAAGCAACAAGAAAGGTCTCAGTCTGAATAGTAAGAAAACAGAAGTAATGGTTATATCGAAGAAACAATCATCACCATCATGCAGCATAAAAATAAACGAGACAAATCTAAAACAAGTGCAACGTTTCAAATACTTGGGCACAATAATTACATCAGATGGGAGATGCACCACAGAAATAAAAAGCAGAATAGTTCAGGCCAAAATAGCATTTAAGAAAATGAAAAATATCTTATGCAACAAATCTATGTCAATAAAAATGAGAAAGAGAGTTCATCAGTGCTATATAGAACCAATTCTGACCTATGGAAGCGAATCATGGACAGTAGACAAACAAATGAAAAGACGGTTAGAGGCCACAGAGATGGGATTTCTCAGAAGGATGTTGAAAGTTCCCTGGACAGATAAAAAAGACCAATGAGGAAGTTCTCAAAGAGACCAACACAAAAAGGGAGCTCTTAAAAAACACCAGAAAGAAGCAATCAACATTTTTGGGCACATCATGAGAAGAGGAAAGTTGGAATACTTGGTTACAACTGGCAAAATAAAAGGAAAGAGAGATCGCGGACGACAAAGAGAGAAAATACTGGATAGCTTGGTGTCATGGCATGGAAAACAGTCAACAACAGAACTGATACGATGAACTGTAGATAGAAGATTGTGAAGGGACATGATCGCCTACGCCAACCGGCAGGGTACATGATGATGATGATGATAACATTATTTGAGACTGTGCTAAGGCAAAACTTTTAGAGCAGTGATCTGTGCAATATGTGCCATTTTGGAACGCAAGGTTTCTGTTTTGAGATTGTGGTTCTGCCCTATGTGCTGTCTTCAGCTCGAAAGGACAATCGATAGGTAAGGCAAAACTTAGAAGAGAAAAGACTCATGAAAAAGGATGGAAAACCCTGTGGATCAGTGGGTCTGACTTGTTCATTCTGTGGCCGTGTGTGTTTGTCAAACATTGGTAGAATTAGCCACTAGAGAAGCTGTTCGACAAAAACAAACCCTTAAAAAATATACAATAGACTTCACTAGACCGTCTGACAAGACGAAAAGTGCCATATTAGCAACATACAGAGAGCAGGGGGAACGGTGAGGTATGCTTAAATCTTTCTTTTTGTCGTTCACCCGATGACTACTAAAGGGATTGATTGACCTCTTCGTCATCCGTCCTTAAGTGGGGTAGATGTGTTGTGTTGTTATTTATTTGCGCCTTTCGGTCTAATACATCAGCCTTCAGCACGGAATTTTTGAGTACCGGATTGTCGTACATCTTTGATCCCTACTCGCTTGTTTCTAGAGTCACCGTGAATGGGTGGAGTAAGGTCTGGATTGTTCCGGTTCACCGAATTTGACGCAAGCCATCAGCTAAGCGTCACTAACAGCTTCCAGCTCAGCGGCTGTGGGGCGCCACGTCTCCAAGATTGCCTATATAATTACATCTTCTACCTTTCAGCCCCCTGTGGAGCATAGGTCTTGAACAAACTTTCCAAGCCGTTCTGTTATTTTGCCATTCTTTTAAAATCATTCCATGCCTTCTCCACCTTGTCTTCCGTCTTCATCACTGCTTCCATCTGTCTTCTCCAAGAATTCCTTGGTCTTCCTCTTTGTGTTTTTCCCTGGGGATTCCAAAAAGGACCTGTTGTGTAATACTCTCAGTTGGCTTCCGCAGTGTGTGTCCTATCCAACACCATCGCCTTCGCTGTATCTCTTTATCCACTGGTATTAAATAATGATAAAAGATGCAAAATTAGCCTTCTATACACTGGATAGTTGTGTACAAAAATGCTTAGATGAAAAAAAAATGTTCAAGCAGATATTAAATCAATCATGCGGAGACGAAGGCGCACCTTACAGCACCAGAGCTGGAAGTTGTCAGCGACCTACAGCTGATGGCTTGTGCCAGGATTGGTGAACCAGAACCATCCAGACCCTGCTCCACCTCTCCGTGTTGCCTCTAGTAACAGACCAACCTGTCTAGTCTGGCTAAGCGTGTAGTGATCGAAGAGGTAAGACAACCCGGTACTCAAAAATGTCATGCTGAAGTCGGATGTGTTGAGCCGGAAGGCGTAAATATCAAAGTTATACTGCAAACTACAACACAGCGCAGACACGCCCACGTAACATCCTTTTTAGGGCGGATGATGAAGAGATACACTCCTTTAGTCATCGGGCGAACGCAAGCAAGCAAGCAAATCAATCATGCCACATATGACTGTTAAACATCGAGAACTGCAAAAAGCCATTGTCACGAAGATACAGATTTGTATTAATGCCAGCTCAGAATTAAAGTATGCAAAAAGGATGACAACATTGCTAATGTAGAACTACGAGAAACATCAGTGGAGTACGAATTGTGACAAAGACGATGGCGCTCTAAAGGATATACACTGTGGAAGATAATCGATTTTAGGTATATTACTTTTAGGAAAGGTGATTTTTCACTTTCATTTTTCAATGGCAGTTGCAGTCTAACAATGTAAAAGACCTAATCTGAGGTTGAATGGATCGTGCCTAGCCAAAAAGTGGGCTAAACCTGCACGACAACAACTACAACAACCAACTGACAAGGCTACACAACATGTTTTTTTTTTAATCCTCAGCCAATGAGGATCGACAGGTCGAAAAAGCTTAAATATTCATGAAGAAGACAGGTATAGATAGATTCCAAAGAAGAAGACATCAAGAGATCGTAAAAACATAAAAACAAACAAGATGGTTGGTTGAAAGGAAAATAAAAAGATAAGAAGAACGAGTTACCATTACATCATGGATAATAAATTATTATTATTATTGGTTATAATAAATTAACAATGACTAGAAAACAGTTTCACCTAAAGTGACTAGTCATTGAGCTCTAGACGGACGGGCGAAGGTGGTAGCACCATTACCACAGCGGGTGTCAACTTCTGTGGCTAAAGAGAGTTTGTAGTTGATGATGTACTTCAGATAACTATATTGCCGCAGTTTTCTGGTGACGATGGGCTGTATTAAGGAGTACGGGTTCGATCCAGCTTTGGGCTCTTTGTTGTTCTTTGTTTTTTTTTTGTTATTGATCATTTGTGATTATTTTCCTGGTGTTGTAAGCATACCTCTTCCTCTTAAATGATTTGAGATCTATCGTTTCGGAAGTTTCCCTTAACAGTAATATCATTTGTTATGTGTGTATCCCTGGTGTATGGGTAAATCATCGGCCTCTGGACAAGAAGGTACTGGATTCGTTTCCCACCACAGGCGGTTGAATTTTTTTTTACCTGAGTCGGAGAATATATGCCTGTGTGGCGAGGGACACCTGAGCACACGACTGTCGATATGAAAAATAGAAAAAAGGGATATTCACGAAAAACTCAGTCTTTGGGGACTTTGCTAGAGATATTAAGCCGGCGAACGCAAACAAACAAACAAACATTAGTGTTGGAAAAACAATAATTCCACTTGTCTGATTTCTAGGAAATTAAACTTGAGTGTTTACTTGACTTGAGGGTTTTGCCTATCTTTTGGCAAGGGTGATGACATCAGCTGTAAAACAAATTAGAACAACGAGTGTAGTTGCACTTCTCTTATGTGTGCGATGTGTCTGTACAGTCCAGTTCTGGCGTAAAGTCTTCCAGTTGCACTTCTCTTATGTGTGCGATGTGTCTGTACAGTCCAGTTCTGGCGTAAAGTCTTCTAGTTGCGCTTCTCTTATGTGTGCGGATGTGTCTGTACAGTCCAATTCTGGCGTAAAGTCTTCCAGTTGCACTTCTCTTATGTGTGCGGATGTGTCTGTACAGTCCAATTCTGGCGTAAAGTCTTTCTAGTTGCGCTTCTCTTATGTGTGCGGATGTGTCTTACAGTCCAATTCTGGCGTAAAGTCTTCTAGTTGCATTTCTCTTATATGTGCGGATGTGTCTGTACAGTCCAGTTCTGGCGTAAAGTCTTCTAGTTGCTCTTCTCTTATATGTGCAGAGATTGGGGACTGCTTGGTCTCGAGGCAAGACGCTGGCCTCGAGACAGAGAGGTTATAGGTTCAAATCCCGGCTACACCGGTTGGGATTTTTATTTATGATTTCTCTCTGCGGCAACCACCCCTGGTCTCAGCAGCGAGGCCCGGCTTGAAATGCCAATTTCGACGGGAAAAAAAATGAGTACCTCCGAAGTCGGAGTTATCTGCCTGTGCGGCGAGGGACACCTGTGCACACGGTTGCCAGAGAAAAATGGATTAACACGCAAAATTCAGTTCCTAGTCTCTAGGGACTTCGTTAGAGGTAAAAAAAAAAACGGGAAAAAGAAAAAAAAATATGTGCAGTGGTGTTTGTACAGTGAGGTTCTGGCGTAATCTTCAGTAATGAGCGGAAATGTACAATCAGATGCAGTCAACTGGTTCTTTACTGTTCGTACTCTTTACACAGATGTTTACATTCATCTCAAATCTTGGAAACTTTGCATCATTTATGAATAAAAATGCTCTGAGTCTAGCACATTCCCCTCATTCATACAATGTATATTTTACAGAAGTGGTTTAAATTTGTGACACAACACACACACAAATGATATGTTTAGCCACAATAACTATTTATGTGTTGATGATATTTTGATAGTTGATGCTCGTATCTAAAATGTGATTGATTGGCCATTCTTAGAATTTCCGGGTGTGATATTCAATTTTAAATCACAACAGTTTTAAAATGTTAAAATACAGCTTTCTCTAATGACTTTGAGTGTATAGTAGTAGAAGCATGTGCTTAATTAATTCTCGTGATTTTGGTCTTATCTTGATTTATTTCATTCTTAGTTGTGTTCTTTCATCAAGTACATCGAAATCAGTTTTAATTTCTTTCTTTTTTTTCCTTTTCTTCATTCTAACTTTTTAAGCACATACCTGGTACTTTTATCATCATGTAGAGACACAAGTGATTAAATGAACTAATATAACAATGACAAACTGAAGTGCTTATTTCTTCTTATTCTTTTTTTTTCGCTGTTTCATAATGTCTAAACAAGAAGTCTAATTCTCTCACTAGATGTTGTTGTTCTTCCCGACCTTAAAGTAGTTTGGTGTTTACGTCAGTCTCTGTGGAGCAGAGTTTAGTGAATAATTGTCCAAATATGAGGCAACCGTGCCAAATGTGTATGACTTGCATTTGTAGGCAGCCCTGACACGGATTGTAATTGTCGTTTGTGTTATCTCGGGCTGAAGCGGCGAAAAGTTATGGTTCTCAGTGATGTAGCGGTATCGGTTGCAGCACATACTGGCGGGTGCACACGTACACACAAACATACGAGCGTGAAAATATTTTAAAAAGTTTCATCTCACATACATGCATACATACATACATACATACATACATACATACATACATACATACATACATACATACATACATACATACATACATACATACATACATACATACATACATACATACATACATACATACATACATACATACATACATACATACATACATACATACATACATACATACATTCACATACACACACCCACACACGGGGAAGGATGACACAAAATAGTGGACAGTTTAACAAATAGTCTGGTATGAAAACAACAAAAAGATTATCAATAGAACTGAAAATAAACTCTGGGTAGGGGATAGGATTAAGGCAACACCAGATTATGCGAGGTGGCGTAGAGACATTAATTATCGACATTGAACATGAGGGTAAGTATAACACACTTTTTGTCTTCTTCCCATTCTTACTTTCATCCCCATGCTGAGCATAGCTCTGGGAAAATATATTCAACCCATTTTGTTTGGTGACATTTTCTTATCTTAAGATAGGTCATCTATCTATCTATCTATCTATCTATCTATCTATCTATCTATCTATCTATCTATCTATCTATCTATCTATCTATCTATCTATCTATCTATCTATCTATCTATCTATCTATCTATCTATCTATCTATCTATCTATCTACCTACCTACCTACCTACCTACCTACCTACCTACCTACCTACCAGCCTGCCTGCCTGTCTGCTGCCTACCTATCTATCTATCTATCTATCTATCTATCTATCTATCTATCTATCTATCTATCTATCTATCTATCTATCTATCTATCTATCTATCTATCTATCTACCTACCTACCTACCTACCTACCTACCTACCTGCCTGCCTGCCTGCCTGCCTGCTGCCTGCCTATCTATCTATCTATCTATCTATCTATCTATCTATCTATCTATCTATCTATCTAT
Organism: Megaustenia siamemsis; assembly: GCA_032433765.1. Taxonomy (NCBI): domain Eukaryota; kingdom Metazoa; phylum Mollusca; class Gastropoda; order Stylommatophora; family Ariophantidae; genus Megaustenia; species Megaustenia siamemsis. The sequence goes on along the minus strand of JAVIAB010000047.1, from coordinate 69,667,579 downwards.
CTATCTATCTATCTATCTATCTATCTATCTATCTATCTATCTATCTATCTATCTATCTATCTACCTACCTACCTACCTACCTACCAGCCTGCCTGCCTGTCTGCTGCCTACCTATCTATCTATCTATCTATCTATCTATCTATCTATCTATCTATCTATCTATCTATCTATCTATCTATCTATCTATCTATCTATCTATCTATCTATCTATCTATCTATCTATCTATCTACCTACCTACCTACCTACCTACCTGCCTGCCTGCCTGCCTGCTGCTGCCTGCCTATCTATCTATCTATCTATCTATCTATCTATCTATCTATCTATCTATCTATCTATCTATCTATCTATCTATCTATCTATCTATCTATCTATCTATCTATCTATCTATCTATCTATCTATCTATCTATCTATCTATCTATCTATCTATCTATCTATCTATCTATCTATCTATCTATCTCCTCCTAGCATATTTTGATCTTCCCATTTGCCTCATCCCCTAGAAACTTCATAAAGCGGCATATCGTTTAAATACGCCGAATTGGTTTCACATTGTGTGTCGTATCAAGTACTCGCATCTACGTTGCATTTATTATGTCAACTAGTACATGTCTAGTGCTTTCCCATTGTTCTGTGTCCAATTTTGTCCTGCCAATTCTAACCTTTTAATCTGAGCGAACGTCCATTAACGACCTTCTGTACCTTCGCGACTATTGCTTTGATTGTTCTCCATGTTTCACAGCCATATGTAACAGGATTTATATAACATGGACTTGAGTATTATTTGGTTTTGTATAACCTAATTTATTTAGATTACGTTGTGTTTCCTGGTCACTGACATTTCCTCTTGCTTTTTGCATCCTTATTCTGCAATTAACCTTTGTTGTTTCTCCCCCTCCCTATATATGTGTGTGTGTGTGTGTGTAAACAAACTTGTGTGCGTATATGATACGGCATGTTACAGATTATCCCCACCCCCCAGTGCTATCTAGCTACTGTCAATTTAATTAATTCCCATGATTTTGGTATTATCTTCATTTATTTTCATTCTTAGTTGTGTTCTGTCATCAAGTACACAGTCATCAGTTTTAATTTCTTTTTTTTTTTAAATACTTTTCTTCATTCTTTTTATGCACAGACTTGGTACTTTTTGGTTATGTATCGACAGAAAAGTAAAAAAAAGAGAAAACTGATCAAGTAAAAACAAAACAATTCCGTGGGGTCTTCCCTGTGCGGCAGAAGTCAAAGTGCATATGAGATCGTAATAAAGATAGCGAGAAATGCTTGTCGAGGGTTTACAAATTCGCCTCCAAGACAAAGACTGAGAGCACGGGCCACTTCCTGTGTTGTGGCCCAGTTACCAGCCAAAGGTTACGCTCCTTGTGATGAGCAGAACAAGAACCCGTGATGGTCATGTGATCGATGACGTCACTCTAGCTCTTTGTGAGGTGGCGGGCGAAAAGTATATCAGCCACGCGCTTCGCCATAGTTACGTAAACTCTACGTGAACTTTCCCGCCTCAGAGTGGGGGGGGGGGGGGGGGGATTTGTGGCCATGTAGCCAGCAAGACGTGGGACTTTGTCCTTATCCAATACCATCACAGTATGGGCAGCTATTTTTGATATATCTTACAGATCTGCCCCATTAATAATAGTACTTGCTACTTTAGCACATTTAAGCTGGAGACTTCGGTGTCAATATGAAATACGAACCGTCGTTAAGAGTAATTGTTCGTGTCTTTGATTTAAAAAATGTAGGAGAGATGTTTAGCCTAGGCAAGAAGTCCAGCATTTTATTTCTAATGCTTAATTACATATCTATCTACATGTATCTATCTATCTATCTATCTATCTATCTATCTATCTATCTATCTATCTATCTATCTATCTATCTATCTATCTATCTATCTATCTATCTATCTATATATCTATCTATCTATCTATCTATCTATCTATCTATCTATCTATCTATCTATCTATCTATCTATCTATCTATCTATCTATCTATCTATCTATCTATCTATCTATCTATCTATCTATCCATCCATCCATCCATCTATCCATCTATCTATCCATCCATCCATCCATCCATTTATCTATCCATCCATCCATCCATCCATCCATCCATCCATCCATCCATCCATCCATCTATCTATCTATCTATCCATCTATCTATCTAGCTTTCACGTAATGTCGTGTTATGTTGAGATGTATCATTATCACTGCAATCCGAACAGATCTATACGTGCCTCGAGCTTCTCAAAATACAGAGAACAAGCCTGACCCACGTACACGAATTCCGTAGCACGGCCTGATATCCATAAATTATAGTCACATTTCAATAGATGAAAACTACCTTAAGATCATCTATTGAGTTATACCCTGCCAGTTGTCAGACAGGCCATGGAAGAAAGGTAAATTTCATTTCCTGTTCCCACTAAATTATTGTTGACGGTTGATGGCGAACAAGGAAGAAGAGTGTATGTCGATTACTTTAAGTTGTATTTATTTGTCGCCACTGGTTTATGATTTCGAAGTATACACACACACATATATATATAAGTGTGGTTTTACAGAAGAATGTTGAGAATACCATGGACAGCTAAGAAGGGTAATGACAACGTTCTGAAAGAGGCCAAAGCAAAAAGAGCGCTAATTTCCAATATTAGAAAGAAACAATCATCATTTTTGGGCCATGCCAGAGAAGAGAACAACTGGAATATATTTTAACAACTGGAAAAATTGAAGGACGAAGAGATAGCGGGAAGCAAGAGAAAAAAATTACAGACAGCTTAAGAGAATGGCTTGGCTTAAGGTCAACAATAGAAATGATAAAGAACTGTCGAAATCGAAAGTTGTGGAGAGACATGATCACCTACGCCAGCAGGCCCGGTACTTGATGATGATGATGATATATATATATTGTTTAGTGTTGTTTTGTTGTAGGTTTTATTTTTGCCGGAAGAGTGTGGTGCAGGAGGGGTAGGACCAATGGATTATGACCTGTAGAAGATGCTAATCATGTGGAGCTTTTCGGTGAACCAAAACCATCCAGACCCTGCTCCACCTCTCCGCGGTGCCTCCAGTAACAGACTAACCTGTCTAGTCTGGCCAAGCGTGCAGGGATCGAAGAGGGAAGACCATCCGGTACTCAAAAATGTCGCGCTGAAGTCGGATGTGTTGGGCCGAAAAACGCAAATATAACAGTTATATTGCAAACCACAACACAACGCAGACACGCCCACTACGTCCTTGTAAGGGCGGATGATGAAGAGGAATATTCTAGTCTATTACGATACTCTAGAATACTTTAGTCATCGGGCGAACGCAACCAACCAACCAACTATAATAGAGAGTGGTTTTTTTGTGTGTGGGTGCGAAAGGTCTCCTTCCTCTTTTTATCTACTACTACTACTACTGCTACTACTACTACTACTACTACTACTACTACTACTACTACTACTACTACTGCTACTACTACTACTACTACTACTACTACTACTACTACTACTGCTACTACTACTACTACTACTACTACTACTACTACTACTACTACTACTACTACTACTACTTCTACTACTACTACTACTACTACTACTACTACTACTACTACTACTACTACTGCTACTACTACTACTACTACTACTACTACTACTACTACTACTACTACTACTACTACTACTACTACTACTACTACTACTGCTACTACTACTACTACTACTACTACTACTGCTACTACTACTACTACTACTGCTACTACTACTACTACTACTACTACTACTGCTACTACTACTACTACTACTACTACTACTACTGCTACTACTACTACTACTACTACTACTACTGCTACTACTACTACTACTACTACTACTACTACTTCTACTACTACTACTACTGCTGCTACTACTACTACTACTACTACTACTACTACTGCTACTACTACTACTACTGCTACTACTACTACTACTACTACTACTACTACTACTTCTACTACTACTACTACTGCTGCTACTACTACTACTACTACTGCTACTGCTACTACTACTACTACTACCTGCTACTACTACTACTACTACTACTACTACTACTACTACTACTCTCTTTTTTATCCACTACTACTACTACTACTACTACTGCTACTACTACTACTACTGCTACTACTACTACTACTGCCTGCTACTACTACTACTACTACTACTACTACTACTACTACTTCTACTACTACTACTACTGCTGCTACTACTACTACTACTACTGCTACTGCTACTACTACTACTACTACTACTGCCTGCTACTACTACTACTACTACTACTACTACTACTACTTCTACTACTACTACTACTGCTGCTACTACTACTACTACTATTACTAATTCTTTTTATATACTTTTTGCAACAACACATTAATAACGATGATCAACATCATCGCCACCATCATTATCCCATTCTTGTTTTCGTTTATGTAGCTACCGAGGTCCTAACAACGGTCAGGGGAGAGAAAGTCTAGAGCCACTTACAAACGCACGTTGTTAGAGGCGACTAATGATGTTTGGGTCAAAGTCTTTACCCGTGCTATGGAGTTCGTGCATCTGGGTAGAAGCCATCATCAGTGCTTTCGTTAGTGTGAAGTGGGCACACTGCTGAACGTGCCGAGGACTAAATCTGAGCACTATGGGGTTGCCCGTTGTACAGAGAAGATAATCTGTCGACTAAACTAAATTAAACTTCTTCCCTTTCGCTGGCTGTTTAGCAATGTCAGCGCAAGAAATCCAAAAAAAAAAAAAAAAAAAAAAGTAAAGTGTCCCCTTAACGCCAAGTGGCGTATAGGGAATATGGTGTTTGTGACCATAAATTTTACAAACCTTCAGTGCATGATTTTTGGGGTAATGTGGTCGGTTTTACGTCCGTGCCGCTTTACTTTCCCAGAAAAAAAATGCGGTACGCATTGAAGGCTGGGTGAACCCGGAAGCCGTCGGTTGGGATCGAACTCTACCCCTTGTCCTTTGTAGTCAAGTTCACTACCGACTGAGCTATCGCGGCTCCCATGAAATCCAGTGCTCTGACTATATGTTGTTGTATTTGGGCGTTCTTGAAGGTCTTCACACAGCTTTTTATCGATATAAGTGAAATAAAACTTTTAATCTAGTTTTACTTCTTGTCTACAATGAGCATTCGACCTTTATTACCAAATCCCTTAGAAACTTTCGACACAACCTGAAATAGGATAAATGACATAGCCCATATAATATATTTTAAAAGTGTGTTCCTGATGTCGTCTGTCTTCACGATATCTTAGTACCCTGTGATCTTATGTTTAGCCTCATTGCAAAGAGTTGTTCATATTTTGTCGTCATACTCCCTGCTATGTGTCAGTATGTGATCTGATATTTATTTTTGCAGATTGAATTGTTATGTGTTTTATTTTTATGTGCATTGCATATTTGAAATATATTGTGTATGAGAAAGTCAACTAACATAAGGTCCCTCGTAAAAGAAAGATGGAAAATGTAAAACGGAATTATAGTGTACTGTGCGCTGTCTTCGGCACTATAGGAAAATGAACGAATCATGTTTTATTTGTTGTTTGTTTCATTTGAAGGCCTTTAAAAGCCGAAACGTCGGTTTCTTGTTTAATTTTGCCTTATCTACAAGGTTGAAACATCGTTCCTTATTTCATCTCTGTAGCTTTGTCTTATAACAAGAGCGGGTCCATTAATGTATTCAGCTACTGTGTTGTATGAGCCGCGATAGCTCAGTGGTTAATGAACTGGACTACAAAGGACAAGAGATCGGGTTCGATCCTGACCGACAGCTTCCCGGTTCACCCAGCCTTAAATGGGTAAAGGATTTTTTTCTGGGAAGTAAAGCGACACGGGCGTAATACAGACCACATTACCCCAAAAATCATGTGCCGAAGGTCTGTAAAAAATTATGGTCACTAACATCATATTCCTTATACGCCACTTGGCGTTACGGACCTCTTTACTTTTACTTTACTGTGTTGTATATTAGTAATTCAAGTACGATTCTTTGCATTCTTCAGAAAGTGTACGTTTTCATAATCCCAGTTTCGTGCATTGTATTAAACATTGCACTTAATGATATTGTTCAAGAATGTAAAAAAACTATAGTTATAAATAAAGCCAGACAGTAAGAAACGATAATAAAAGAACATTATGTATGAATGTCGAGGCCGACAAAAAATAAAAAAAGAAGAAAAACACAAGGCGTGGTTGGAATAAAATAAAGCAACCAAATATTAAAATTACGATAAAAAAAAATATTTTTATTAACAAGCTCACAACAATTTTATTTATGAATAACACGATAAGCATACAGAGACTGTCTATAGATTTTTCTTTTGCAGGGTCTTAAGAGAAATCGAGTTTTAGAAACGAACAGAGAGGAGTGTTCATTGGTAGAGAAGTGATAGAGACCTCTAGGCGTAGAAATCTAAACAAACAGATAAGGTGAGTGCAAACTAGCCAGTCTCGTTACATTTATAGAGGAAGATGCGTGATGCTTTCAGAAATTATAAAGAGCAATAACTATACAGAAAGTAAATGAAAAGTACAATGGAAGTGTGTGTTAACAAGGGAGAGAGAGAGGAATGTGAGAGGGCAGACAGGCGAGAGAGTAATAGAAACGAGAGAAGATAGAGGAAATAGAAGAAGGAAAGATATAACACCGTCACGCCCCGAGGCGAAAAAGGAATGCGATGTTAGAGGCCATATTTTTCCGACTATTGGTTAGCAGTATTTTGAATAATGTGGGCTGGGCCGTCTTTCTTTCCCTAGAAGATAATTCTCTGGTTGTCATTTTAGGCTGGGTGAACCTAGAAGCTGCTATAAACCGACCTGTTATTCATATTAGACCAGTCAACTAGCCACATCTCTACCTCAGTTTCCAAAGTTAGAATTGAGCTGAGTGGGAGATCTTCATTTCTTCCAATAATTGCCGACAGATTGTGCTGTCCTGTGTTTTTATTTACCTTGTTGCCCAGGGTATCAGTCTTCAACACCCATTGTTTGAGGCTGCTTACCTAATATTTTGTTTTTCTTGACCTATCTGCAAATTAGTATTTGCTTGTAGTCGGCGTGGTCTCTCCTAGGAACACATCTCTACAATAACAGCTCGTTGCCCCTATAGTGTTAATGGAAATAAAGTGGGCGCCTTGAAAAGTACAGGGCCAATATCTCTGCATAAATAATGGCTGATTAGAAGGTTCAGATCTTAAAAAATTCGTAGGGAAATAGTGTGTATGAGGATAATCATCATCATCAAGTACCGGGCCTACTGGCGTAGGTGATCATGCCTCTCCACAACTTTCGATCTCAGCAGCTATTTATCATTTCTGTTGTTGACCTTCTGCCAAGCCATTCTTTTAAGCTGACTGGTATTTTTTTTCTCGTTGCTTCCCTCAATCTTTTCGTCCCTCAATTTTTCCAGTTGTTGCAATATATTCCAGTTGTTCTCTTCTCATTACATGGCCAAAAAATGATTTTTGTTTCTTCCTAATATTGGAAATTAGCTCTCTTTTTTGCTTTGATCTCTCTCAGAATATCTTCATTACTCTTCTTAGCTGTCCATGGTACTCTCAACATTCTTCTGTAAAACCACATTTCTACAGACTCCAGTGATTTTCTTGTCTGTTGTCCTATGTCCATGATTCGCATCCATATGTTAAGACTGGCTCTACGTAACATTTAAGAACTCTTTTTCTTGTTTCTATTGTCAAAAATGGATTGCTTAGTATCTTCCTCATTTTTGGAAAGCTGCTTTTGTCTGAGCCATTCTACATCTCACCTCTTTTTTGTACATCTTTCGTCTGAGGTTAACAAAGTTCCCAAATATTTAAATTCATTTTCCTGTTTTAATATTGTTCCACTTGTCTTTATTTTGCACTGAGGTGATGTCTTTTTCTTTGTTGTTACTATTACCTCTGTCTTTTTGCTAAGTCTTTTATTTTTGCTTTCTGAGTCTGAGTCTTTTATTTTTGCTTTCTTTCACTATAATGTCCAACATTTCTTGAAACTCATTTTCACTCTTAGCGATTAAGACTGTATCTTCAGACTGTATTAGGATAGTTGTAATAAAAGAACTGCTAGGTAGGTGTGCCTGTGATAGACATTGTGACTTCGTGAAGATCTTCAACGATTACAGGTTAGAGTTCGAGGTGGCTTTCAGCAAGAATTAGATTGCCACAAACTCAAATTCAACATCGATACTGGAGGCAGGACACGAAGGAGCACACCCGATCAGCACCATCAGTGTGCATGTGTATAGGTCTGCTCTGCTGTATGTGATGTCTGAAGCAGAATTAAATTAACAAAGAAAGTCATTTTTTTGTTCTTGCGCACAATACTATCATTATTACATTCAAGCAATGTCCATTAGCACTTTAATCTTGTGTCAGTTTACTTATACATGTCTAAACAGGGTGTATAAATTACGAACTCCAGCAAGGGTTCGTGAGGCGGCTTCATAAATCTGGACGAGCATGGAGATACTTTAACGATAAAATAAAACGTAGGCTGCAATAAATCCACGATGAAAATGAAAATAGCTAGAAAATCCGAGACCAAAAAATGAATACTGCGAAAAGCGATTGGTTAAACAAAGGTCATTTACATAAATTAAATCTTAATGCAATGCAGCAGGAAGTCGACAATTGGGGGGTCATGATCCAGGCGAGCCCACCTCCCATAGAGGGTCAAGAAGCTAAAGGGCCGAAATACTAGCTGGACGGGACTACTTCTGATGTTCTGATTACCTCCTGTTGTGAAGCTCTGTGTAAAGAGTTTCTTATTACAGATGACGTCGTGAACAGATGGAAGTGTTAAGGTAACTGACACGTGAGTAAATCGCCCCCCGCCCCCCACCTACACAAAAAAAAATTATTAAAGATTCACCCACAGCCCCGTATTTAGATCTAGACTAGTTATGCCACAGCTTCACAATCTGAGGAAGCCTCCAATTTATTTCTTTTGGAATCTATGATAACGAGCAATAACGGAATCTATGATAACGACCTTATATTTTAGTCTTTTAACAGGGGTTCTCAAAGTTTCATTTAGTTTAGCCAGTGCCCTCCACAAGTTTAAGTCCGACCCTGGCAACCATGTACAACAAAAAAAGATAATGAAAAGATATATTAAAGCTGCGTATTTGTATTTCTTCTATGTGGATCTATATGAGTGAGAGCAACAACACTGATTATTTCATTCAAATCGGAGACATCAATGGCGTTGCCATTTCACACAGGTCTGAGGACACTTCTTAGAAAATGTTGATCAAAAAAATATAAACAACCAATACCTTCTAAAGAATTGCAACCCAAAGAAAATGCAAATAGCACACAGCTGTTTTTTTTTAAATTAATTTATTTTTTTTCTTTTGCGTTCGCCAGCTTTCACCTCTGATGAAGTCCCTAGAGACTAGGAACTGAATCGTTGATTGTTAATCTGTTTTTTCCCTGGCAGCCATGCGCACTGAGGTTCCTCGCCGCACAGGCAGAAAACTTCGTCTTCAGAACGAACTCATTTTTTTTCCTTCTGTTGATGAGTAAATGGCGTTTCAAGTCGGACCAGGTTGGTGAGACCATGTGCGGTTGCCGCAAAGAGAAATTGCAAAAATAAAGTCCCAATTGGTGTGGTTGGGATGTGAACTCACAACCTCTCTGCCTCGAGACCGGCGTCTTACCTCGAGACCAACCAGTTCCCATTTTTTTCATCTAAACGTGACATTTAATTCAATTCTTGGAAAATGTGCACCATTTATTCATTATGATACCAGTTGTCTAGCACATTCCCTGCTTTCTTGAGATGGATCTTTTATAGAAATAGTTTCAATTTGTGACACCATGCACAAATTATGTTTCTTTGGCAGAAGTACACATAGACGGTTATCTAGACTATGTGAACTGGGAGTAAACCCGGCTTTGCCTAAACAGACCGACATTCTGGACCAGTGAGATGGCCTATAAACCAACACAGAGCTGGCACAATTAGTCATTGTGTGCTGATGAAATTTTGAAGAGAAAATCGAAGCACCTGTGTCCGGAGTGATGTGATGACAATCCTAATTTCACATAACATAACACAAAACATAACATAAACACAACACAACATAACATAATGTACCATTTATTTTTTGGTGAAGTCAATATTTCTGTGCGAATGATATTTTAAGCAGACAATGCCCATAATTAAAAGATCAAAGTTCGGCAAGTCTGAGAGTTTCGGGAGATGCAATATTAATTTTTTTACTACATAAGTTTTTAGATGTTAAGGCGCAACTTTAATCACTTTGAATGCATAAGAAAAAATAAAGTTGTGAATTTGATTTGTCTGGAGAGGCACAAATGAGCAAATCAACTAAAGTATCATTGACAAACAGCTGTGGGTTCAGTCCTGCGGTCGTTGCAGTTGAATATATCGTATATTCAGAAACAATAATAGAAATACAGTGGTAACATGGGAAAAAAGGCAAGCCAAAAACAACTTGGTGAAGAGCATTAGAAACATGAATAATGTGGGACAGACTTGAACAACCATTGAGAGGCAACCAAAGTTCGAGTGAAAAAAAGTAACTATATTGTTGCTTTATAAACTGTCACAAGGCACATGTTTGCTTGGTCACGAATTGCTTGTAAAGGTTCGTGGACAGGGAGAATAACACAATCTTTGGTGACACAGATATGAAACTTAGACTAAATTAAATTAATCGTGGGTTGATTCAGACACGAAACTTAGACTAAAGTAAAATAATTGTGGGTTGATTCAGACACGAAACATAGACTAAAGTAAAACAATTGTGGGTTGATTCAGACACAAAACTTAGACTAAAGTAAATTAATTGTGGGTTGATTCAAACAACGAAACTTAGACTAAAGTAAATTAATTGTGGGTTGATTCAGACACGAAACTTGGACTAAAGTAAATTAATTGTGTGTTGATTCAGACACGAAACATAGACTAAAGTAAAACAATTGAGGATTTATTCAGACACAAAACTTAGACTAAAGTAAATTAATTGTGGGTTGATTCAGACACGAAACATAGACTAAAGTAAAACAATTGAGGATTGATTCAGACACAAAACTTAGACTAAAGTAAATTAATTGTGGGTTGATTCAGACACGAAACATAGACTAAAGTAAAACAATTGAGGATTGATTCAGACACAAAACTTAGACTAAAGTAAATTAATTGTGTGTTGATTCAGACACGAAACATAGACTAAAGTAAAACAATTGAGGATTGATTCAGACACAAAACTTAGACTAAAGTAAATTAATTGTGGGTTGATTCAGACACGAAACATAGACTAAAGTAAAACAATTGAGGATTGATTCAGACACAAAACATAGACTAAAGTAAAACAATTGAGGATTGATTCAGACACAAAACTTAGACTAAAGTAAATTGATTGTGGGTTGATTCAGACACGAAACTTGGAAGAAAGTAAATTAATTGTGGATGACCCGTATACGAAACACAGAGGACCTACAAGAACATATCAACAGGCTAAACAACACTTGTAAACAATACAACATGAAGATCAGCATAAGCAAAACCAAAGTAATGGCAATAACGAGAAAGAAAGAAAAACTAAACATCATAATAGATAATACGTCTTTGAAGCAAGTAGACAATTTTAAATATCTGGGTAGCACGTTAACACAAGACAATAACCAAGAGACAGAAATAGATATAAGGTGTAACAAAGCATGCCAAGTTATAGGCCAAGTATCAACACTATTGAAAAACAAAGCAATAACTACGGAAGCAAAAAGGGCAATATACAAATCAATTTTTCTACCAACTCTGTGCTATCAGTGCCAGAATTGGACGCTGGACTCTAGAACAATAAGAAAGATAACGACCACCGAAATTAAATGTGTCAGAAGAATGACAGGAAACAGCTTAAGGGACAGAGTAAGAAACACTGACCTGAGGAAGAAACTCGAAATTGAACCAGCCATCGAATACATAAAGAAACAACAGATAAATTGGTTCAGCCACATAACAAGACAAAAAGAACTAACAATGACTCAAAGAGCCTTAAATAAACGCTACGAAAACGCCAGATTAAGAGGAAGACCGAGAAAGAGATGGATAAAGGGAATACTAGAGTCACTAGAAGGAATAACATCAGAAGAGGCCAACAGAAGAGCAAACAATCGCAGATTGTTTCTCCCCTCGACGCCAACGGCAGCAGAGGAAGGATAGAAGTAGAAGAAGAAGAAGCCAGAGAGTTAGTCCGTCAGATAGTTAGTCACTCAGTCAGTCCGCTAATTAGTTGGTTAGTTTGTCAGTTACTCAGTCAATCAATCAGTTCGTTAGATAGTTGGTTAATTATTTAAGCTGTTACACAGTCAATCCATTAGTTATTTAGGTAGTTAATTTTGCTACTATTTAATTGGCTAACTAATTGGTTTGTTAAGATAAGTTTTCTTAGTTAATTTGTTTATAAATTAGTTTATTCAGTTAGTCAGTTGATTTAAATTAGTTATTTAGCATCGTTAGTTTGTTAATTAAATACTTAGTTTCTTTTAGTTAGTTAAAATTAATTTAATTAGTACTTAGTTATTAAATTAATTTATTTAGCAAGAAAGTTAGTTTAGTTGGTTAACTCATCTTAGTTAGATAGCTAGCCAGCTAGTTAGTTAATTAGTTTGTTATTTAGTTATTTAGTCCCTGGACAGCTAAAAAGACCAATGAGAAAGTTCTCAAAGAGGCCAACACAAAAAGGGAGCTCTTAAAAAACATCAGAAAGAAGCAATCAACATTTTTTGGGCACATCATGAGAAGAGGAAAGTTGGAATACTTGGTTACAACTGGCAAAATAAAAGGAAAGAGAGATCGCGGACGACAAAGAAAGAAAATACTGGATAGCTTGGTGTCACGGCATGGAAAACGGTCAACAACAGAACTCATACGATGACCTGTGGGTAGAAGATTGTGGAAGGACATGATCGCCAACGCCAACCGGTACGGCACACGATGATGATGATTTAGTTAGTTAGTTAATTACTTAGCTGACAGATCTTCCTACACATCAGATGACTCCATAAGTGCTAAGATATCCACCTCTGAATATTCCACAGCATGGGCTGACTGACAACCCAGTTCTATTTTGTTCGTCTTTGACACCCTGCACAACACTTTTGATTGGCACATCATCCCTATTATCTTGATATTCTTGCAGTCTTGTCAAGTTATAAATCCACATTCATTGCTTCAATAGCTTACTTGTCCTGCGTGTATGACAATCTGGAAGTCTAGTCTGAATGAACCATAATCAAATGAGAAAAAAAGAAGGAGAAGAAGAAAAAGAGGAAGAAGCAGAAGAAGAAACAGAAGAAGAAATAGTAATAATAAGTATAAAGCTACAGTAAACTGCAATTTCTTTATAACTAACTTTTCGATTCAACAGGTAGAAGTGTATTTGTGAATCTTTTATCAACCAAAATTGGCATGAAAAGACAGGAAATGAGAAATGGACTTGTAAAGAAGAGGAAAGGCATACAATAGAACAAAAAGCAAATGGACAAAAATAAATACATAAGAAGATAGGTCACAATGAATTGTAAACCATAAGTAAAGCGACACAAAAGATGACACAAAACATATTAGAAAAATAAGTAAATACATTTTGAGATAGAAAAAAAAAACGTTTTCAGTGAGATCAAGAGGAAGGAAAGAAAATAAAGAAACTAAAATAATGAAAATGTGAACAAGAAAGAGAGACAGACATACGTTAAAAATCAATTAAAGAATATGTAAGAAAGAAAGAAAGGAAGTATGAGTGATTGGATAGTAAAAGAAAGACATATCAAATGAAAAAGCCAAAATGAAAGCAAGAAAGAAGAGAAAGAAAAAAAGGATTAAGAGAGAGAGAGAGAGAGAGAGAGAGAGAGAGAGAGAGATAGAGACAGAGATAGAGAGAAAGAGACAGACTGAAGAAGTAAGATTGAAATTATCAGTGTAAGAATAGAACGTGCACAAAAGGAAGAAAATGCAACAAAGAAGAGCAGTATTTGAAAGATTTTATTCTGACCAAGAGAGAAGACTTAAAACATTGAAATAAGAAAATCTTAAATCACGGGCTAAAAATAAACTGAAAGAGAAATCGAAAATAGAACCGAAAGAGTAGAAAAACGAAGAGAAAGAGTACTGCAGAATAACGGTATATTCTGCTTTACGTTCACTGACCCACTGACCTTCCTTGTGACCTCCACCCCTGCATTTCCCACCAGGGGCGTGATTGCTGAAGTGGCAGAAATATCAGAGTGAGCAAACTATAGACTTCAAGCTGGAACGTCAGATGTAGGTCACTCCTTCGCTTCCTTCCGTCTGTAATGTTTTCCAGGCTCAAGGTGAGGTCCTTACTGTTTCTTGTCGACGAGTTCACATTTTGTGAACTTAATCAAGACCAACCCAAAGAAATCATTTGCAGCAACCATTGGTGCGGCTTACACCAACAATTCCGCCGTTAGTCAGGGTAGCTTAGTTATTCGTGAATAAAAGAATTATTGGGGGGGGGGGGAACAAAATAAAAAAGATAAGGTATAATAAATACATTTGTCTTCATCTATTTTTCATATTTTTCGTCTGTCTGATGACTACTCTTCTTCTTTCTGCACATTATAGTATGATTTCTACACTTTTAGGCCAAACACATTTGACCATCACAAATTTCGAAATACGATATTTGCCTTTCTCTTAGGCTCCTTGAATATCTTGGCCCATTATGTTTCATTCATCCTGACACAAACAATCAGGTGGAGTCCCTGACCACTTTCAATTAAAAAAAAAAACGGAAGAAAAAAAAGTGGTATGGTAATTATCCTTTACGTGATAATTAACAAAACAAAAGTCGACGTTTCAACCACTTTCAACTCTGGTCCTCTTGAGCGCATTGTGCCATCATCATCAATTGTCTTATATTGGCGATCATCTCTGATTATATCGTTCTTGTTTCAACAAACTAACATCTTTTCATGTTCATTAAAAAAAAAAAATAAACAGGACAAATTTGAAACAAGTGCAACACGTCAAATACATGGGCACAATACTAACATCAGATGGAAGATGCACCACGGAAATAAAAAGCAGAATAGCTCAGGCCAACATAGCATTTCAGAAAATGAAAAATATCTTATCCAACAATTCTATGTTAATAGAAATGAGATTCCTGTGTGTTACCGGGGCCTCATTATGAGGGAAGTAAAGAATAGTGACACTGTGACCTTCTAGGCATGTCGTAAGAGGCGACTAAGAAGTTTGATCGATGGCTTGACAAGCTGTCATTGTAAAAAGTATTGTTATGGAAACAGCACCATATATTTTAGAGCAGTGATCTCTGCAATATGTGCCATTTTGGCACGCAAGGTTTCTGTTTTTGAGATTGTGGTTCTGCCCTATGTGCCGTCTTCGGCTCGAAAGGACAATAGATAGATAGATAGAAATGAGAAAGAGAGTTCATCGGTGCTATATAGAACCACTTCTGACCTATGGAAGCGAATCATGGACAGCAGACAGACAAATGAAAAGACGATTAGAGGCAACGGAATGTTGATCAGAAGAATGTTGAAAGTTCTCTGGACAGCTAAAAAGACCAAAGAAAACATTCTCAAAGAGTCCAACACAAAAAGAGAACTCATAAAAAACATCAGAAAGAAACAATCAACATTTTTCGGGCACATAATGAGAAGAGGAAAGTTGGAATACTTGGTCACAACTGGCAAAATAAAAGGAAAGAGAGATAGCGGACGACAAAGAGAGAAAATACTGGATAGCTTGGTGTCATGGCAAACTGATACGACCGCACTGTAGATAGAAGATTGCGGAAGGACATGATCGCTTACGCCAACCGGTATGGCACATGATGATAATGATGATCATCTTTTCTGCTGTTGACTTCCCACCTATATTCTTGTATACTGTCCATCATCTTTTCTCTCTGTTTTCCCCGCTTTCATATTCCCTCATTTTCAATGTATTTTCTGGCTATCATAATATGCGGTAGCTGTTGAAAGCTGAAACACGACTGTGGGTAGTGATATGGTCTACTGAGGAAAGAATCTAGATTTCAATCCCTTAAACGAGTATCATATTTTTTGGTAAAGAAATATAGCTCTGGCGTGACACTGACCACGATACCCCAAATGCGCTGATGGTGAAAAAAAATATGAGCACTGAAAGCGTACTCCATATAGACCACCGGGCTTTACAATGTTTTGTTCTTCTTTCTTCTCTTCTCAATAACAAAATAACAAATATATATGAAGTGTAAATGTATGATTGTAAACGCAAGAAACCAAAACAAAATACAACAATCTATTATAAATTAACTGCAGGGGATGGGGGGTGGGGGGGGGGGCAGGGCATTCTATAGGAATGTTACTCAACCTTTTTTCTACTGTGGCCCACTTCCTACCTTGTTTTCTACCTGTGGCTCATTTGTCCTTTCATGTAAAAGATAACTATGGAAACGTATTACTGAAGGGAGGTCAAAAAGTAATGCACACCAATTTTTTTCTCGGAAACTATTCGGGCAAAATGTGTGAAATTTTCACAGATTGTAGCTGAACATCCCCTTTACACTACCTATTTTTCAACATAATCTCCGTCCAAGCGTATTGCCTTACGCCAACGCGAAACTAGGTCATGAATGCCTCGTTTGTACCAAGTTTTGTCCTGCTCGCGTAGCCATTTTTTAACTGCACGGATCACATCCTGATCATTGTCAAAGTGTGTCCCACGCAGGAAATTTTTGAGTGGTCCAAACAGATGAAAATCTGAGGGAGCTAGATCAGGGCTGTAAGGAGGATGGCGCAGTACAGTCCAACCACATTTGTTGATTGCTTCCCGTGTTACCAGACTTGTGTGAGGGCGTGCATTGTCATGTTGAAGCAACAAATCTGCAGATGGCTTATTAGGCCGAACTCTGTGGAACCGATTTTTGAGTTTTGTCAGTGTATTGATGTAAGCTGTCGAGTTGATTGTCTCACCTCTTGTCATTACATCAACAAGAATCACACCATCAATGTCCCAGAAGACAGTGATCATCACCTTTCCGGCTGATGGAGATGTTTTGAATTTTTTTCTTTTTGACTGCGGATGATGCCATTCCATTGACTGCATTTTTGTTTCAGGCTCATAATAATGTGCCCACGTTTCGTCACCGGTAACAATTTTTGACAAAAACATTTCTCCTTCAACACCGAAACGCTCCAACAATTCAGAACAGAATGTTTTCCTTTGAACTCTGTGATCATTTGTTAGGCACCGAGGAACCCATCGAGCGCAAATCTTTGAATATCCGAGAGTTTTAAAAATTGCGATTGCACTTCCCTTGCTGACTGTAAGCTGCAATGCTAATTGCTGACTAGTGATACGCCTATCCTTACGAATAATGGCATCAGCCCGGTTTAACATGTCTGTGCTGGTAGCCGAGGCAACACGTCCAGAACGCGGTAAATCATGCAGCTCCACTCGTACACTTTCTGCAGCTTTAATTCTCTGAACCCAGCGACTAACTGTGCTCCTATCGACTGCAGAACATTTGTACACTGCACACAGTCGTTTATGAATGTTTGCCACAGTTTCTTTTTCCGCAACCAGAAATTCTATGACAATTCGCTGTTTGTAACGGACATTGTTGACAAGCTCCATTTTAACGGTTCATAGATTGCGTAATATTTTTCAGAATGCTGTGCAATTTGGTGCACATAATTGGAACATGTCATATTCCAAGTGTGCAAAATTTCATATTCCTATCTTTATTATTAGCCGAGAAAAAAATTGGTGTGCATTACTTTTTGACCTCCCTACGTAAAATAAAAAAAATTGGGGTTATGTTAAAAGACACAACAGCCTAATAAAAGTAATATTGGAAGGGAAAATACAAGGTAAAAGAGGAAGAGGCATACCAAGACTGACATGGACGAGTAACATCAAAAGATGGACAAGTCAGCCTATGATAATCTGCACCATCAAAGCAAGAGACAGAGTGGAATGGCGCTCCATGGTAGACTATCTTCGATGCGGAGACGGCTCTCAATGATGATAATGATTTTATAAATTGGTCATGTCGTATTATAAATATATTTTTTTTCTGCATATAACAGATGAGGTAACAAGAGACTCAGCTGCTAACTCAATGATTCCCCTTTTGTTTTGCGTGGCTTTCATTCTTTGGCTACGAGTGACTGGTTGGTCTCGAGGCAAGACGCCGGCCTCGAGACAGAGAGGTTGTGGGTTCAAATCCCGACTGCACCGTTTTGGGATTTTTATCTATGATTTCTCTCTGCGGCAACCACCCCTGGTCTCAGCAGGGAGGCCCTGCTTGAAACGTCAATTACTATTGGACAGAAAAAAATATGAGTACCTCCTAAGTCGGAGTTATCTGCCTGTACGGCGAGGGACCCTTGTACACGGCTGTCAGAGAAAAATGGATTAACACGCAAAATTCAGTTCATAGTCTCTAGGTACTTCGTCAGAGGAAAAATAAAAGCTGGCGAACGAGAAAAAAAAATTCTTTGGCTATCAATTGTATACATTTTAGAAGAAGCGATTAAGATGCCATCTATTGATAGAGTTCTAAACAAACATGTGTTGTTGCCTTAGGCCTAGCTTCAAAATGATCACTTTATGAGACGCTTCCAAATGCTTCTGGTCGCATGGTTGCATACTTTCATTGAAGAAAAGTTAAATATATAGCTTAAGCACATGGGTTTCGTGTAGTCTTGCGGTTATGGGATCAATTTGTAGCCAAGGCTTTCGACTATGTATTGTCGACATTGCTTCTTTATATAGATATCCATGATGTATTCAATGCGTTATGTATCGGGAATGTTAAAAAAATGCTAAACAGACGGCTATACATGACGTCACATGTTTTCAGCTCCAAAATAATAAATATCACTTTTCATAGATAAAACAACGTTAGAACTTTCCAAAGAAAGGCAAAGGAATGCAATTATGCAATTACTATATTTATATTATTTGTACCTTTATTCTATTTTTATTTTCAATACACTCATAAATTAAGAGTTATGTCGATCACGATATATTTTTTTCGCGAATCAACCGCGAAAGTCGACGAAAGGAATGACAAATGCTACTTTCTTTATAACTTTGATTGGGCTTAGAAACTAGTAATCTGTTTTATACCCCTTCGAGTTCGTCAACACACCTTGCATGTGACAAAAGAGAAATGGACGGCTAGGTTGTAGTTATTCGAAGGTCCCGATATCGTGGTACACAAATGGAAATTCATAATAGCTCAACCACCTATGCCAGAGGAATTAACTGAATTAATATCTCATCGAATATCCAAACAAAGAAAGGCAGCTCCAGTCCCAATCATAGCAGCTACAGCACACGCCAAAAGACATACAACAAAGTAGCACCGAAAGTGAACGCCGCTGAACTCTCCTTCGTCATACGATATCGTCATTCATCGTAAGTAATCTGAATATAGAAACACCATCCGGATGAAAAGAACAGCTCAAGGTGAGCACAGAGCACTAAACTCAGTAGCTCCGGCAGTAAGCAAAAATGTGTGCTCTATAAACTTGTCAGAGTCATTTTCATCACAAAGAAATGATTTATAAAATTGTCATATTTATATCGTAATAATGGCCTGTGGAATCATTGGAGAGTATATGACAAATTCCCAAAGATTTGTCACAAAAATTCTATAAAATATGATAAATATATAAAAATCAGCATCTACTTGGAACCACAATTGGTAACCACCAGAAGCAAATTTTTCCTTCATATTTCGAAATCACAGTTTTTAATATATCATTTTTACAAATGTTTATTCTAGTTTTTTTTTTTTTAAACAAATTTATAAAATTTAGAACAGCTCATTATGATATTATGATATTTTGCTACTTAGAGAGTCTAGGTTATACAGAAGTCGAGTGGAGGATTAAGGGGGAAGGGTAGGAAAGTAATAAATATTCTACCGCATAGATCATAGGCGATTCGTCCATCGAGGATAATAACTTTTGAATTTGGCCGAATACTTCTGATGTATGTTTGTCTTGTTATCATGACCATAATCATAATCATCATCAAGTACCGTGTCTGCTGGCATAGGTGATCATGTCTCTCCACAACTTACGATCTCTATTGTTATTTATCATTTCCGTTGTTGACCTTCTGTCAAGTCATTCACTTAAACTGTCTGATATCTTTTATCTTTGCTCTCCTCTATCTCCTGGTCCCTCGATTTTTCCAGTTGTTACAATATATTCCAGATGTTCCCTTCTCATTACATGACCAAAAAATGATGATTGTTTTATAGACGTCGATAATGAAAAAATTCACTGAGTGGAAAGATGTACATAAGAGTTGTATTCTTCCAATATATGTAACCCTATACCTGACACATGAGTCTAGTACCCTAGCCCTCCAGTCACGTGCTGTGCACCTCCTCCCCACCCCCCTCCTTTTGTAATTTGTATTTATCCCCCCCCCCCCCCCCCCCCCCCATGAGACGTCGGTCTCTGGACAGGAAGATACAGGGTTCGAGATCCGCCACAGGTGGTGAGAATTTGTCATTTCATATCCGTGGTTTCTTCCTCTGAATTGTGAGATCCAATGTCTTGACCTCTCTAGTGAGATCCGATATCTAGCCCTCTCTGGGTTGTGAGATCCGATGTCTTGACCTCTCTGGATTGTGAGATCCGATGTCTAACCCTCCCTGGATTGTGAGATCCGATGTCTAACCCTCTCTGGATTGTGAGATCCGATGTCTAGCTCTCTCTGGGTTGTGAGATCCGATATCTAACCCTCTCTGGGTAGTGAGATCTGATATCTAACCCTCTCTGGGTTGTGATATCCGATGTCTAGCCCTCTCTGGGTTGTGAGATCTATTGTCTAGCACTCTCTGGGTTGTGAGATCCGATGTCTAGCCCTCTCTGGATTGTGAGATTCGATGTCTAACCTCTCTGGGTTGTGAGATCCGATGTCTAGCCCTCTCTGAGTTGTGAGATCCGATGTCTAGCCCTCTCTGGATTGTGAGATCCGATGTCTAACTCTCTCTGGATTGGGAGATCCGATGTCTAACTCTCTCTGGATTGTGAGATCCGATGTCTAACACTAAGAAGAGATACATTATCTTATTTATGTGAATTTTCATGGAGCCTAATGAACTGACAACTATGCACTAAGGTTGTACACACAGTGCTATCGCCACAACGTGCGCAGGGTAGGGTCTTTTCAATGACGATTAAAAAAACAATAATAATTCAATGTTCTCATAGGTTATTGAATGGACGTCAGTTGTGTTTACAAACAATTGATTTAATTAATTCGGCCATCAATTCTTCCAATATACAGAAGACAGAACAAGGGAAATAGATATACGCTGGCAAATATGAAAACAACAAAAGAGATTTAGGGTAGGGGAAATGGGGGAAGATAAAAAGTACAAATATTGAATAAAAGAATAAAATAGTTGGGAGAAAGAAAGAATTAATTATGACATATAAAGTGTAAAGTAAAGGTTCCCTACACGTCTTGCTAGGCGTATGGGGAATATGGTGTTGGTGACCATATTTTTCTATGACCACAGTACATTTTTGGGTGATGTGGCCGGTATCATGCCAGGCCGCATTTACTTCCCAGAAAAATCTCTGGTACCCATTTTTAGAGGCTGGATGAACACCTGAGCCTTGTTAGTCTGAAAAATAATCCGCCACTGCTCGGATCGAACTCGGACCCTACTGGTCTAGATGAGAGCACACTAACCACTCAGCACCCGAGGCTACCATATGAAGTGTGAAACTGAGGAAAATGCATTACTACTATCAATCGATGATCAAATACACTAAGGAAAAAAAATAAAGTTTAAAATGATAAATTAAACACATGATGGCAGAGATGTTGATTAACGGTATTATAGACGTTTCATACTATAGTATTATAGCACTATATAGACGACATGGGAGCCGCGATAGCTCAGTGGTTAGTGAACTGGACCACAAAGGACAAGGGGTAGGGTTCGATCCCAATCGACGGCTTCCGGGTTCACCCAGCCTTAAATGGGTACCGGATTTTTTTCTGGGAAAGTAAAGCAGCACGGGCGTAATATCGACCATATTACCCCAAAAATAATGTGCTGAAGGTCTGTAAAATATAGGGTCACTATCACCATATTTCCCTATACGCCACTTGGCGTGACGGGGGTACTTTACTTTTTTACTTTTTATATAGACGACATCTCTGAAGTCAATACAATTAGCCGCCACATTCATTTGCTTTTCAGTCCAAATAAGGCTGGGGGAACATGGAAGCCGTCGGCCAAGATCGAACCGGACCTCTTGCCATTAGTAGTCCAGTTCACACTAACCACTGAGCTATCGCGGCTGCCAAAGTGAGTTGTGTATACATGAACAAATAGAAATAAAAACGTGTACACGTGAACAAATAGAAATAAAAAGGTGTACACATGAACAAATAGAAATAAAAACCATCTCTACCGTCTAACAACAACAAGGATATGCTTTTTAAGACTCGAGTGAAAACGAAAGGCAAGATGGACCGACAATGCAGGACAGAAATCCCGAAAACGTATTAATAACTGCTAGCTCGACACACTTGGCTCAGGATATAATATTGCAGCTCTACGTCACACTTCCCGTCACATGTGGATATGACTAGTATAAGAATAGCATGTAAATATAATTTATCTCATATATGATATAACAATGTTTTATTGCGCATGCCTGTGACGTCAAGTCGTCCATCAAAATTTCTTGTCTCTTTTATTTTTTTTTTCCGTTTTTCTATTTAATTATAGTGTTGCTCAATTTATTTCTTCCTTTCTTCTGTGATAATGACTCATACAGAACGAGTTCTGGGAGTCTGCTGTATGTGTATATTTGAAATTAAATGTAGCTGAAAAGTTAAACATGATCAATTAATAATATGTCTGTATAGTGTGATGCTCTAAATCCGTTCTCCTCCCTTTATGACGTTCACCTTACGGCCACTTAACGAGTTCATTGACCTCTTAGTCATCCGTTCTAAAAAGTACGTTATATGGGCTTTCTAGACCCATACGATGTTGGTTCATCAACCATATGATGTAATTTTTTTTCTTTATACATTAATATTGTCATTTTAAACCAAATCATTTTTTCTTTTCAATTTCTGCTAATATTAGATTGGTTATATTTATATTCACTATTAATTATAATGTTTTCATTATGTATAATTTAATTACTGTTATCTGGGAGCTGGGAATTAAATTTCGCTTTATCAGACACGCCAGGGATATACAACCCGCTGAAACGGTTAGATGTTTAAAATAAACAGAAAACAAAGAAACATCCATTTTTATTCCTACGGCGAAATAAAAAAAAAGGAGTCCATTTTTAAAAAAAATCTATGAATATTTAAAACATTTCAGGAAAACGTATTCTTGGAAGAATTAACATTGGCGCTTGGTTAGACAATAAAAACTAATATGAGATTGAAAGAATCAGGTTATAAAAATACCAGAAGAAAAGATAAATATTATCAACTTCGTTTCGCCAGTAAAAAAAAAAAAAAAAAGTAAAGTACCCCCGTCACGCCAACGCCAAGAGCCGTATGGGGAATATGGTGTTAGTGACCATACATTTTACAGACCTTCGGCACATGATTTTAGGCGTAATGTGGTCGGTATTACACCCGTGCCGCTTTACTTTCCCATTAAAAAAATGCGGCACCCATTTAAGGCTCGGTGAACCGGAAGTCGTCGGTTGGGATCGAACACTACCTCTTGTCCTTTGTAGTCCAGTTCACTAAGCTATCGCGGCTCCCTCGATTCGCCACTATTGGTACACAGGACGATTGTTAGAGGAGTATGTGTTATGATTAGGGTCTTCCACTTGATAACAATGATCATCGGACACAAGAGTCTAGAACTTCTGACCTATGTACCGTCTTCAGCTGAAAAGGACAAGGGATGGATGGATGGATAGATGATGGACGGATGGATGATTGATGATGAATGATGTTTGAATGATGGATGATGAATGATGGATGATGAATGGATAAATGATGGATGGATGATGGATGAATGATGAATGGATGATGGATGAATGATGGATGATGGGTGGATGATGGACGGATGATGGATGAATGATGTATGATGGACGGATGAAGGATGAATTATGGATGATGGATGAATAATGGAAGATGGATGGATGATGTATGATGATTGATGGATGATGGATGGATGAATGATGGATGATGGATGGATGATGGATGGATGATGGATGGATGATGGATGGATGATGGATGGATGATTGATGGATGATGTATGGATGATGGATGGATGATGGATGGACGATGGATGAATGATGGAAGATAGATGAATAATGGATGATGGATGGATGATGTATGATGATTGATGGATGATGGATGGGTGATGGATGAATGAAGGATGATGGATGAATAATGGATGATGGATAGATGATGGATGATGGAAGATGGATGAATGATGGATGATGGATGAATGATGGATGGATGATGGATGCTGGATACTGGATGATGTATGATGTATGATGTATGATGGATGGATGTTGGATGAATGATGGATGAATGATGGATGATGGACGGACGGATGGATGAATGATGGATGGATGATGGATGAATGACGGATGGATGATGGATGATGGACGGATGATTGATGAATGATGGATGATGGATGAATGATGGATGATTGATGGATGATGGACGGATGATGGATGGATGAATGATGGATGATGGATGGACGATGTATGATGATTGATGGATGATGGATGGACGATGGATGAATGATCGATGATGAATGAATAATGGATGAAGGATGGATGGTGTATGACGATTGATGGATGATGGACGAATGATGGATGAATGATGGATGAATGATGGATGATGGATGAATGATGGATGATGGACGGATGATGGATGTTGGATGAATGATGGATGATGGATGAATGATGGATGGATGATGGATGCTTAATACTGGATGATGTATGATGGATGGATGCTGGATGAATGATGAATGATGAATGACGGATGAATCCTGGACGGACGGATGGATGATGGATGGATGATGGATAAATGATGGATGGATGAATGATGGATGGATGGTGGATGAATGGATGGATGATGGATGATGGATGATGAACGCTGGATGATGGATGAAGGATGGATGATTGATTTTGGATGATGGATGATGGATGGATGATGGATGATGGATGACGAATGGATGATGGATGAATAATGGAGGGATGATGGATGGATGATGGATGATGAATGAATGATGGATGATGGATGAATGATGGATGATGGATGAATGATGGAAGGATGATGGATGAATGATGGATGATGGATGAATGATGGATGGATGATGGATGAATGATGGATGAATGATGGATGAATGATGGACGATGGATTTTGGATGATGGATGATGAGTGAATGATGGATGAATGATGAATGAATGATGAATGATGGATCATGGATGATGGCTCATGAATGATTGATGGTTGATGGATGATGGATGAATGATGAATGATGTATTGATAATGGATGAATGATGGATGAATGATGGATGATGGATGATGAATGATGGATGGATGATGAACGGTTGGAATGATGGATGAATGATGGATGATGGATGAATGATGTATGGATGATGGACGGATGGATGGATGATGGGTGATGAATGATGGATGAATGGTGGATGATGAATGATGGATGGATGATGGATGAATGATGGATGATGGATAATGGATGATGAATGATGGATGGATGATGGATGAATGTTGGATGGATGATGAATGATGGATGATGGATGATGAATGCTGGATGAATGGTGGATTATGAATGATAGATGAATGATGGATGGATGATGGATGAATGATGGATGATGGATGATGAATGATGGATGGATATGCTGGAGTAAGGTTTCAGAACCATCAAAGAACACAAGGCATGATATTTGTTCGTTGTTGAGAAAATATTAATTGAACAAAAATAGGTGTAAAGATAAATTCTGAAATTGATACACATTTGACATTTAAAAACATTGTAAATATGTAAAAAGAAATGCTCTTTTGAAGATTAAACATGCAGTTCACGACAGTTATTTATCATTTCTGTTGTTGACCTTCTGCCAAGTCATTCTCTTAAGCTGTCTGGTATCTTTTCTCTTTGCTTTCCTCTATCTCTTCGTCCCTCAATTATTCCAGTTGTTACAATATATTCCAGCTGTTCTCTTCTCATTACATGGCCAAACATTGATGATTGTTTCTTCCTAATATTGGAAATTAGCTCTCTTTTTGCTTTGGCCTTTTCCAGAACATTTTCATTACTCTTCTTAGCTGTCCATGGTACTCTCAACATTCTTCTGTAAAACCACATTTCTATAGACTCCAGTGATTTTCTTGTTTGTTGTCCTATTGTCAATGATTCACATTCATATGTTAAGACTAGCTCTACATAACGTTTAAGAACTCTTTTTCTTGTTTGTAATGTCAAAAATGGATTGCATAGCAACTTCCTCATTTTTTGGAAAGCTGCTTTTGCCTGAGCCATTCTGCATCTCACCTCTTTTGTACATCTTCCATCTGAGGTTAACAAAGTTCCCAATTATTTAAATTCATTTATTTGTTTTAATATTGTTCCACTTGTCTTTATTTTGCACTGAGGTGATGCCATTTTCTTTGTTGTTACTATTACTTCTGTCTTTTTGCTATTAAAGCTGTCTTTTATTTTTGCTTTCTTTCACAAAAACGTCCAACAATTCGTGTAACTCATTTTCACTCTTAGCAATTAAGACTGTATCATTAGCATACCTTACATTATTTATATTATGACCTCCAATTGTTATTCCAGGCATGCTCTTTACATATCTTAAAATAATCTCCCTATAAATATTGAACAAATCTGGTGACAGCACACAACCTTGTCTAACACCCTGTTTTATCTGTTGAAACATTCCCGATTGGTTTCCAGTTTTTATGGCCGCTGTTTGTTGCCAGTACATGTTCTTTATTATTCTTTGATCTTTGCTGTCTACGTTTATGCTTTCTAAAATTTTGATTATTTCATGGTGCTTTACTTGTTCAAATGCTTTAGTATAATCTATGAAACATAGGTATAGATCTGTTTTCACCTCTATGGCTCTTCTACTAAAGACTTATGATGTATATAGCATTGCGCGTTCCTTTACCTCCAACAAAACCACATCGCTAATTTTTGGACTGATTTTGGTTCGCACTTTTCGCATGATAATTCTTAGTAATATCTTAGTCATGTGACTCATAAGGCTTATTGTGCGATGATCATCTCATTCAATAGCACCAAATTTCATTGATAGGGCTATGAATATTGATTTGAGCAGATCGTACTATTTTATTTATGTGATGCATACTATTTTGAACTATCGTACTGTATTTATTACTCATCCGTCTATGTACTCTAAGTATATCTAGTTTTTCTTGTGGATTTCTGTGTCTTCTGCAGTTTTATTCTTATCTTTCCAACTACTGGTACACGGTCACTATTGTAATCTGCTCCACTTGCCTTGTTTTAACAGATGTTAGCCCATTCCTGAATCTTCTCTGTACCAGTATAAACTCAATTTGGTTGCGCAACTTTTTGTCAGGGCTTTGCCATGTCCATAGTCGCTTAGGGTGTTATTTGAACCAGGTTACATATAATCATTTCATTTGTCCTTGCCCAATCTATCAATCTATTCCCTCTATCATTCATCTCTCCAAGGCCATGTCCCCCATTCACATTTTGCATTTTAGCTATTCCTATCTTTGCATTGAAATTTCCTAATATAACAGTTATTTCTCGGGATTTACACTGTTCCATGGTCATCTCTAGCTCATTGTAAAAAGTGTCAATGTCTATTACTTGTTGGTGCATACACTTGAATTATGTTGATATTCATTGGTCTACCTCTCAATTTTACTAGCAGAATTCTACCTGCTACTGGCTAAAATACTTTTTTTTGTTTTGCTTCTTTTCTCTATCTAACATGATGCCTACTCCTCTTTCGTGTGTGGTTCACCCAGAGTAAATTACATTTCCACTGTCGCGTTGTAATAATCCCGCTCCTGTCCATCTCATTTCACATAGTCCCAAGATGTTCAATTTCATTCTCTTCATTTCTCGGCTGATGTTTTCTAGTTTGCCAACTTTGAATGCTGATCTAATGTTCCAAGTTTCTATTGCTAGTGTCTCTTTTTTTTTTATCATGCATACAGTAGCTTGATGACGATCGGGTGTCACCTGTAGCACATGACGCTCCCTACCGGACGAGGTGGCTGTGGGGTCCCTATTAATGTCGTTAGCTGTAAATATTAAGTTATGTTTTGCCATGATTATTCTAGGCAATATAAGACAAAAAGACTGTACTTGTCGGAGATCGCAGCCATTGTCTCAATACATGAGATCCTTTGCCTACCATCGCCGAGTGGGGACCATAACCGGCATCACTTGTCGGCTGCTCCCAAAACACCATCAACCACTTGCTCCAATGGGTTCACATAACCCTGATAGGGAGGGCTAAGCGGGATCTCCATCTTGCCCAAGGGTGTCCCGAAGACTAGCGGAGGAAAGGAGACGTCTTATTTCTCCTTTGGTAGGGCAGAACTCCGCTAACCACATCGAAGATGTATGCATGGTGTAATCCCTGCATTCGAGAGATTGGAAGTCTGACTGTCCGTGACCATAAATGATACCTATTTCAAACATCTAATCCAAGTTGCGTCAGTACACTTCGTTATGTATAAATTAGATCAGCTTTTAACTAACTCTCAGGCAGGCTGTCTTGGAATAATAACACAAACGGGCCGCCCCATTTAAAGTTTCTTTCTTTCTTTCTTCCTTTCTTCCTTTCTTTCTTTCTTTCTTTCATTTTTTCTTTCTTTCTTTTTTTCTTTCTTTCACCTAAATGACTACTAAATGAGTTCCCTTAGCCATTAAAATATTGTTAAGCAGGCGCAGTTGCACTGTTCTATGGTTAGCAGCTGAACTGTGATATTTGGACCTTTTGGTCCAACGCATCCGACTTCAGCATGAGATTTATTTATTTATTATTACTAAATCTGACTGGTTAGTCTGTTACTAGGGACACTTGCGAAAATGTTTGAGGAGGAACTGGAAAGCTACAGCCAAAATAAAAAGATGTTTTATACCTGCACTTTCAGTACGGGTCTGTATGAGGAGAGCAACAGAAATTGAAACCTAGAGACTATAATCGTTTCATCTCAATCTTCTGAAGGAAAACTGTAACAATATAGTCAAGAAAAAGAAAAAAAAGTTTAAAGGACGCAACCATTATAAGATGCGCATAGGTGAGCTAATGAGACCACGTACTCAGAAGATATCAAGAAACAATCAAAAGATATCTGAAAACAATCAGAAGATATTCATAAATACTCAAAAGATATCCGAAAACAATCAGAAAATATTCATAAACAATCACAAAAATTGTCATACAGCTGACTCTCAATTAAAGGCGTGAGAGAAGTAGACAAAAGACAAGCTGACGGACGGCTAGGGAAGCATAAATCAGTAAGTGGGCCAGACATTGGGCACTCTGTAATGGTAGGCCACAGATTCTACGAAACTGAGAAGCGTTGCTGCTGCCCTTCCCTAAGACATAAATAAATAAATAGAATGCAACGTGTACTCGTACACCCGCACTTACACTTACAAATACAGGCACGGAAAAACTGAGAAAGGCGTGTATAACCTGCTTTGTCTATCAGAACGCCTATGACGCGAACAAGACCAAAGAGGACTGACGTAACTCGCTTGACTCTATCAATCATCATTGCACTCTCCAATCTTTACTTTTTTTTTTTTTTAACTCAGCACTTTTGTGCAAATAATGTTGATATTACAGTAACACACTGACGTTCACTGTATACAATTTGTTTCGTGCATCATTTTGCCACGAGAGGCGATATGAAAGTTTATATAAGACAGTTTGCACGAGAACGGTGACAAGGGCATTAACACAGGGGCGAGGTATTTGAGTTTGTATAGCAGTTGATGCCATTGTGGGAGTTTGATTAAGAGCGATTATATAAGAAATGGTTCACAATGACACCGATTCAAAAGTATATACAAAGTTCGTGGCGTATGACTGGAGATAAAGTTTTATGACGGGGAGAACTTGTGGGGGGTGCTGCATATTCTACTCACAAGTAGGTTTATGTTAAGACATCGGCGTTTTATTTTGCTTAAAACTAACGTTTAAGAGAGTTTGCAGGATGAAGGATGATTTTTTTCTTATTCGCGGTATGATAACTTCACCGTTTAGCTTGACATGAAAGAGCAGTAGTGATATCCACATTATGACCATGTTATATTACAACTCATTTATGTGTGTGTCAATTACATGAACACCATAATATGTTCAAAGGCATATGTAAACGTGTAAAGCGATAATGCACCTAGTAACGGAGACCCACGTGTGTCCATGGTAGGTGTAATTAAAAACTGAAGTTGTAGTTAAGGTCGTCAGCCTGCGTGGGTGTAATATTTATTAAAAATTATATTACCAGACTGTGTGGGTCGACAGACACAGAGTCAACAAATATTTAAATAAATATTAATCAACAGACACGTGGACGGATAGATACGTAGGCGGGTAAAATGAGTACAATATATATATATAAGAACACTCATTCTCAGATCCCATTAGAGAAAAGAGAAGAAAAGAGCAGCGATCAAGAAGGAGCAGAGACACAAAACGTAGAGTTAGCAGAGAAAGGCAGCGATAACGAGCAACAATTAGCAGAGAGCAATAAGAAATGCTACGATTACTAATGAGTTACTTATTTGGTTAACTGATTCAGTGCAGACGGTGTTTTTTTTTTTAAAAATCAATTTAGCGGTAGATATTTCCGAGACAAAATGTGTTTCATTTTTTAAATATTAATATACATGTTTATATTTATCTACACATATTATATATGGATTTTTAGATAATTAAACAAGGGATTCGATTTAACAACCACTATCAAGATGATACAAGACATATACAAAGAATATGATTTGATGATGGTTTACACGAATCAAGCTGAGAATGATGCACTCTGCGGCTAAACAAACGTGACTGAATTCGGCATGGCGCATGGTGCGTCGAAAAGTACGGAAATAATTATAGTTCGTTTCAAATCACTTGCCCAACTTCAAAACGCTATTGCTCAGAAACGGTTTGTTAAATACTGTTGAAATTTTCCAAATGTTATTAGAATGCAAAAGACCCTTTAAATGTATATTTAACAAATATCTTGCAGCTGTAGTTTTCTTAAAGCGGCGAATTTCTTTAATGTTTGTCAAAATTGTAAATTGTGAACCCCTAAATAATAGAAATTACCGTAGTTGCTGGTCTATGATTAATTTTCACTAGGTAAAGGCGTGGCCGTAATGGGGAAATAACTGAATAAGGAAAAACACCAGGAGAATTATTGTCTTCTCAGTTCGAGGACGGACGATAATATCAAGGTATACCTGTATGCCCAATTTTCATAGTTGTGTGGTCCTGAAAAGGACCGTTTGTTGAACTAATTTAAG
Organism: Megaustenia siamemsis; assembly: GCA_032433765.1. Taxonomy (NCBI): domain Eukaryota; kingdom Metazoa; phylum Mollusca; class Gastropoda; order Stylommatophora; family Ariophantidae; genus Megaustenia; species Megaustenia siamemsis. The sequence continues at coordinate 69,635,976 of JAVIAB010000047.1, read as the reverse complement.
GTAATATAGGGGCCAACATTGTGGGGGCTATATACTTTCATTCTGAATCAGACGAGTCTAAAAGATTAATAACTGTTTGGGGTTGAATATTCCACAAACCATCATTTTTCCAATATTCCTCTTCCTGTTTTAAGACGTTGTCTTCACATTTAGCTCAATAATCTTTGTCTATATTTAATAAATCGAGATTAGCAAGAGTCTTTACATCGCATATTTTGAATGTTGTATTTTCATCTGCCACTTGTCCTTTTAATTTTGCCCAGATTAGTTCTATTGGATTTAAATGAGCATGGTAAGGTGGCAGCCTCAAACTTATATGACCGTGCTCTTGGATAATCTTATCTATTTGAAAAATCTTTGTCCTTTGTTTTTGCTTTACTAGAGATAGTAATTCAGGTTTTAAGTACATTTTATTAAATTGTATGTGCTCCTTTGTGAGCCATATCTTAATGGCATCTTTTGTACTGGATGACGTCTGGACTTTATCTTCAAGTGCAACAATGTTGTGGTACGCTGCATTGTCCATTATTAGGCAAGATGGTCGATCTAGTGATGGGAGAACAGAATTTTCAATCCAATGTCTAAATATGTGACCATTCATCTCAGAGTGATAATCCCGATTGTCTATGGATTTTGAAAGAAAAATGAGCTCTGCATTCTGTATTAGTCCATGTTGTCGACTACCTGCATGAGCAATTATCAAGCGCTGTCCTTTGCTGCTAGGTATTAATCTCTTAATCTTTCCATCTGATGACTGCCATTCCCTTTGGTTAGTGTGGTGAGCATTGATCCATGTTTCATCCAAGTACACAATATCATAACCTTGCTTGCGCACCTCTTTTACTTCACGTAAGTACTCGCTTCTCATGACTACTATATGTGGCTTCTCACAGATGATGTTTCGTCCATTGGAATACTCTCTGAATGTAAAGCCTGCAGCTCTAATATTCCTCCATAATGTAGACTTTGATATTTCAATACTGTTGTTCTTTTTCAGCGAAATTTTTAATTTTCTTATTGTAACAGTTTCATCCATACCCAACATTTTGCGAATTTCACTTCTAATAAGTTCACTGTCGAAATTATCCAACATTTTTGCTCTTGCTTGTGATTTTGTATATTTTGAACATTGACGGTCACGTGCTTGAATCCAGCGATTAAATGACCGTTTAGATAAATCCAAAATGTGTCTTGTCCTATTCTCAGGGTTTTCTAAAGAATGAAATAATCTTCCTCGTTTAGCCTCTTTGCAAAAATAGTCATACATTTTTATTGCGATGTTTTGTAAACTGCAGAATTTCATTTTAAGACTCATGATAAATGTTACCGTTCCATGTCTCCGCCTATGAATGAACGGAAATGGAGCGCACAATTTGTCGTGTTTTTACAAGTGTCTAATTGTGTCAAAAAACCACGTGAAGGCGTGCAAACGCGTCAATTTTATTGTGTATGGATTTTTACTCGCTATTTTTAACTTAAAATACTGTAAACATTAAGTTTTGACTACATCAATGGGTCGTTATAAATTTATATAAATCAAATAAGCAACAATAATAACCAAATGTTTTTTTAAAATGAAATTAATTCCCTGTTGGGTTCTAATCATTATAACTTTACATGCAAATTTTGAACAACTTACAACAAGTGGTTAAAAAGCTATCGATTTTAAAAGTTTGGCACGAGTTATGAAACAAGCTATAATAAACAGCAGATGTATTCAGTCCACAAGAGAACTAGTGTTTGGACATCTAGAAATGAGTTATGTGATTGACTGATTATGTGAGTTGGTGGTTATCCATTCCGCCCAATACTTTGATTATAATATTGCTGACTGTACTTTATAATGTAATCACTTGTGACTATATAAATGCAATGATATTAAGTAAATAAATATGTTTTCGTGTAATGGAACGCCTCAAGCATTTGTCTGACTGTCAAAAAAAAAAAAAGATGTTATTTGCATGTGTTAAAGAAAGACGAATGGTTTATATAAAGAACAAACAAGCACGGCACGAAAGACATTATATTATATTTTTAAAATACAAATAAGTAGATATCGACACAAAGTCTTATGTTCATCGGTGCAACAAGATCAAATTAGAAACTCTCTTTACACATCATTAAGAAACGTTTTACAATTATATAGAGATAATGTGTTCGAAGATGTCATTATGACAGTTTTTACAATTCTGTTGATATAATGTGTTTGAAGACGTCATTATGACAGTTTTTTTACAATTCTGTTGATATAATGTGTTTGAAGACGTCATTATGACAGTTTTTACAATTCTGTTGATATAATGTGTTTGAAGACGTCATTATAGACGTTTTTACAATTCTGTTGCGATAATAATATGTTCAAGGGCTACTTTATGGAAGTTTTTACATTCTTCTTGAGATAATATTTTCATGAGCGCCTTTAAGACAGTTCATAAAAGAGCATTAAACTTCGACATTGCTCAAGTCAAGTATCACGGTTATTGAATGTTTGTGCAACAATTATTATACTTGCACCTTATTTGAGAAAACTTAACAAGTTCACCATTGAGCCAATTCCAGGTTGCATATGGGGAGGAGGACACTAAGTGGATGCGTTCTAAATGGACACCGTTATGAAAATGTTCAAGAATGTCTTGTTAATAATAGGTCTTCCATAAAGCATTATTTCGAGAGCTTCCTCGAAGGAACCAAACCATCACGTGGTAACTTTAGTTGCTGCTTCGTGGCAATATTGGTTACTAAGCGTCAGTTCTTGATGACCCGGAACCAGTTCCCGGTAATTGGAAACCGTTACGCAGGACGTGATAAGGAGACCCAGATACAGTCAAAGTGAGTAGAGCTTGAATTGATGCAGCTGGTTCATCTTCCCAGGAGGCAATTCTCTCAACCGCCGCCAAAGGCTGATCAAAGAAAGTATCAGGATGCTAAAACTGTAACTTTGTATAAGAGGCTGGCATTAGTTGTAATATTAAGTCAAGTATTAAATAAATTTTTGAAAATGTTGAGCCCAACTGTGAAGTTTTAGTCTTCATGTCAAATTCTGAAACACCTTTTGATTGAGTCGATGGGAGAAAAGAATATAAGTGTTAGCACATTTGTGCAGTCATTTCATGTTAGAAAAATAGACGAATCGTTAAAATCATTGGTTAAAAAATCGTTTAAAAAATACATGTTAAGAACCTATAAATAGAAACATGCACTTGTTATCTAAAGACGAAGTCTATATTAATGTACATGACAGGGACAGAGACGCCGGACAGCACCAGTACTGAAAGATGTCAGCGACTCATAGCTGATGGCTTCGATGAACCAGAACTATTGAGAACTTGCTGTAATTCTTGTCCGTGCCCATAAAAACAAACAAACCAGTCTATTCTGGCTAAGTGATTAGGGTTCCAGGGGGAAGGCAAACCAGTACTAAAAAATGCAGTGCTGAAGTCGGGTGTGTTGGGCCAGAAGGCGTAGATACCACAGTTCAAACCACAATACAACGCATACAAGCCCACTTTAACGTCCGTTTAAGGGCAGATGATGAAATCATGGGATGAACGCAAGCAACCGAGACATGCTCATGACAATAGCCTAATGATTGTTGGGGTGCGATCAAATAAATGAGAGATAACAATTTTCGAGAATCGTCATCATCATCAATTACCATGCCTGCTGGCATATTTGATCAAGCTTCATGTATTAAAAAACACCCAAGGCTTCAATTATTTTTTTAGTTATATTTTCTTGTCCAGAAGCTTTTCCTGTTTCATATTGCGCAAAGCCTCTTCGACTTCTTTTAGTATTTCTGGTCCTACCACATTATCCTTTATATTTACTTCTGTTCGTTCATCATCATAAAGATCTTTAATGTATTCTGTCCATCGTTCCCTTATGTTTTCTTGTTCAATCAACTGTTCTCCTTCCTTTGATCTTAAACGTCCAGTTTTTATTGCGTTTTTTTTTCTTTCTTATAATTCTTCAATTTGTCTGTAAATAGCTTTGACATCTCTTTTTTGTTGCATTTCAATCTCTGTGCATCTGTTTTAGCCATGCTGCTTTTGCTTCATTACATTATATTACGATTTATTTTTTTTTTAAATCTCTCATACTCATTTTTGTTGTTCTTATTTCTCCTTCTGTATCCATTGGTTGTAAAATGTCACCTGTCTTGCATTTCTTTCTTGAATTTACCCTCACTGGTGATATAAACTCTTTTGATGTTTGTTGCATTGATTCTTTAGCATTTATCACTGTTCATCAATGCTTTGTAACTTCTCTATTGCATTGTACCGATTCTGAATTGTGTTGTTATATTTGTCTTGTAACCTCTTGTCTAATTTGAGTAGATCTAAATTTAACACGATATTTACTGAGGTTGTTGTAGATTTTTCACATTATTGTTAGTTACTGCTATTGTAGAGTTTCTCGTTGTTGTTAGTTACTGCTATTGTAGAGTTTCTCGTTATTGTTAGTTACTGCTATTGTAGAGTTGCTCGTTATTGTTAGTTACTGCTATTGTAGAGTTTCTCGTTATTGTTAGTTACTGCTATTGTTGCTCTCTTGTCAGGTCGGGTAATTTTACCTGCTACTGTATGCAGTAAACAGTGCAACCTGTGTATGCCCTGCTGCCTTGCAGGTAAGCTCGGGAGAGTAAAAGGCTAAGGGAGGGTACCCAGAATTAAAACAACCCCACTGCCTTGTGGGTGAGACTTTTTAGTCAAAAGCTAGCGGAGCCAACCGTAAACAAACCGACGGAAGGCAATGATCACTGTCGTAACTTCTTTGTACTATCATGAATTGCCACAACAATAGAAATCACAACAAAAAAGAGGTGAGATGCAGAATGGCTCAGGCAAAGCAGCTTTCCATAAAATGAGGAAGATACTATGCAATCCATTTTTTGACAATATAAACAAGAAAAAGAGTTCTTAAATGTTATGTAAAGCCAGTCTTAACATATGGATGTGAATCATTGACAATAGGACAACAGACAAGAAAATCACTGGAGTCTGTAGAAATGTGGTTTTACAGAAGAATGTTGAGAATACCATGGACAGCTAAGAGGAGTAATTAAAAGTGTGCTGAATGGGGTCAAAGCAAAAAGAGAGCTAATTTCCAATATTAGGAAGAAAGTGTCATCATTTTTTGGCCATGTAATGAGAAGAGAACAACTTGAATATATTGTAAAAACTGAAAAAATTGAGGATAGAGGAAAGCAAAGATAAAAAATACCAGACAGCTTAAGAGAATGGCTTGGCAGAAGGTCAACAACAGAAATGATAAATAACTGTCGAGATCGAAAGTTGTGGAGAGACATGATCACCTACGCCAGCAGGCCCGGTACTTGATGATGATGATGATTTTAAAGTTTCTTGTTATTGTTAGTTAATACTATTGTAAAGTTAGATTTTATTGTTAATTAATGTTATTGTATAATTACGTAATGTTATGTTTTCCTCAGTCGACAAGCGGTGTAATATTACTACGGCAAGACCAAAATATGTTCAATATATTCAATTCTTCGTGGGGTGCCACAAGTCTGATCCACACTGCGCATCTCTGCTTCTGCTGTCCACCGCATTGTTGTTCTTGATCACAACTCTTTGTTTTCATCTAAAGATGACATTTTAGTTCTAATCTTGGAAATATAACGCAGTTTATGGATGAAGATGTCTTAAACCTAGTACATTTCTCTCATTCTTCAAATTGATATTTTGCGTGGAAGTGGTTTCAATTTGTAACACCACATACAAAACTTCATATTCTTAGCTCATGTCAGTTAATATTATGGTTTTATTTGAAATGTTAATTCACGAAACTAAAAGGTAAAAAAAAAAGTAAGTAAAGTACCCTCGTCACGCCAAGTGGCGTATAGGGAAATATGGTGTTAGTGACCATATATTTTACAGACCTTCAGCACATGATTTTTGGGGTAATGTGGTCGGTATTACGCCCGTGCTGCTTTACTTTCCCAGAAAAAAAATCTGGTACCCATTTAAGGCTGGGTGAACCCGGAAGCTGTCGGTTGGGATCGAACCCTACCTCTTGTCCTTTGTAGTCCAGTTCACTAACCACTGAGCTATCGCGGCTCCTAAAAGGTTAAAGATTTACAAATTTGAGAGTTTCGAATGATGCCATATTCAATTTTGAACCACAAAAGCTTTTAAGGTACAGTTTCTTCTAATCATTTTGTATAATGGAAGAAGCATGAGTATTTTATCTTCCTAGAAAGACAAATGTGAGTAAATGAACTAATGTATCACTAACAAACAATTGTGATCTTTAATCTTTCCTTCAAAGCTTACTGTATTATGATTGTCTCTAAATATGTTGCGAATAGATTCATCAAGATGATAATGTTAGATGACAAAAACATGCACATCCAGTACTTGAGGACTCACGACACTCATTAGCATCTTGGCTGAAATGCAGTCAGCCATGAGTCGCTGACTCATGGCGTCAGGCCCTACTGTATCAAAACTGACCAAGATCCTACTCTTCAGGTTGACCTCTCTTCAGACTGGATAGCCTAGCCAAGCGATTAGAAATCGAAGGGGAAGGCAACGTGGTACCAAATATGTCAGTGGTGAGTTAAAATGCAGGTATAAAAGATCACTGAAAAACAAAAATATAATGCTAGTACGTCTACTTAACGTTATTTTAAATGTTCACATTGTAGAGAAAACGATGTTCATGGCTGAAGGGGTTGGAAGGCCTGCTGCTTTCATGAGTCTTCCTCATTATTACCTGTACCCTTCAAGACCTAAACAACATCTGAGAAAGACAAGAATAAAAAACTACCTGTTAATAGACAAAACGTGTGATATCTTAGAGGCCTTGAGATTGTTAAATTATTTTTTGTTAAATACGTTCTAATAACGCAGACAAGTGTGCAAATATTTAACAATGTCTTTAGAAATTAATAATTTTATTTGGTTATTTGGTTATGGAAGGCCCCGGTATCACTGCAAACGAATTAAAATCCATAATTGCTCAACCGTCCGTGCCAGTGGAATCATCCGAATTACTAACTCATCTCCAAAACAAAGAAAGGTAGCTGTAGTCCCCATCATAGCAGTCTCAGCACACGTCAAAAGACATAAGCGAAACTGCACAGAAAGTGAACACAGCCAACTGTTCCCTGCCATACGATATCATCATTCATCGTAAACAATTGGAAAATCGAAACATGATCAACACGGATGATACACACAGCTCACGGTGTGCACAGAGCACTTAACTCAGTAGCTCCTGCAGCAAGCCGAACTTGGAATATGCGGAAACTGCAACAAGGAACGCTTTTCAGACACAGCAATTAAAAGTTCCTGATGCCTAACCGTCATATTGACCGGTATTCCAACGATGACGTATATTGAATTGCAATCAACACAGAACACACTATCACGCACACTGTAGAGGATTTTAGATCACATGCATGTACTCCGCTTCACTGGGGAAGTTCCCAACAGTGGAACTTTTTATCTATACACTGATCTGCATTGGAAAGATAGAATTAACCATCTTTCCGGCACAAAATACGTAACAGCAAACGTTGACGCAAACATGACCGCGCCATCTTGAAACCGGAAGCCCAATTAATAATTTAATTGTTAAACTATTTTAAGTATGTATTTAAAAATAGCATATTGTTATGCAAAATATACAAAAAGATCTTCAAAACTTCAAATGACGCAAATTCACGACAATGAATACATGCCATTCATAAAATATACACAATTCACATCATTTTTTAAGAAAAAGAAAACTTTACTTAATTTCAAATTTACGAATGAACAATTAAGCTGACATTAATGTTATTTTGTGTCATCATCAGGTCGCATATCCTTTGCAGAACGTTGCATTCATCACCGCCCGTCAAAAATAATCTCTGTCTCTAGCCAGGTCTTCAACTTCTTCTGTTGTCATGTTCAAGGTCTCTTTGATGTCTTGAACCATCTACTTCTTCACCTACCCGTGACGCTTCGTGTTATTGTGTATAATATTATAATATACATAAAAGGTCTCATTTTCCCTAAGCAATAATACTTTTGGAACGCTCAGTATAAACTGATGTTTGATTAAAGTAAATAAAATGTCCAAAGCCAAGATGTAATTTAAAAGCCTCTTTGATGGGGCCAGATGCCAGCTCTTTCTCACCATCCCTAGGAACCCAAGATATATCCATCTCCTGAAGCCATAGGTACACCACTGTTTTGTGTTACTTTAAATCATAAACATCTCAATAAGTCCAGGATGTACTCCGTCTTCTCAAGCTATATCTACCTGAATGTGTGGTGTAACTCTACTTCCACAATAACTATAGACACACACAATATGCCCAGTCTTCTTAATCCAGTTTCTCTTATGTGGACTCTCAACATCTCTAGGTACCAAGGATAATGCCCGGTCTTCCGAGGGCATAGATACGCCACTGCAGCTTGTAACTCCACCATTTCACCAACCAGAATATTTGTTAGTTCGTGACTACCGAACCCATGAGTTTACATTGATGCTTATGGAAGAGAGTGAAGACCGCCAAAACACATGTAAGCATATCCAGGCCAAAGGTAAACGTGTTCTGGTTCCTTTCTTAGACATCCGCTCGCAATTTTGGCGCTAAATCACACCACCCCGTGAGTCTATAAAGCGAGGAAGCAGATGGGGAGGATATGCTCTCTTTCCATTTATATTCTGCTTTCATTCTTAGCATTTTCTTTATGTCCGTTCTTTACATAACAGTTATCATCAAGTACCGGGCCTGCTGGCGTAGAAGATCATGTCTGTCCACAAATTTTGATCTCGACAGTTATTTATCATTTCTGCCCTTGCCCTTCTGCCAAGCCATTCTCTTAGGCTGTCTGGTATCTTTTCTCTTTGCTTCCCTCTATCTTCGTCCCTCAATTTTCACAGTTGTTACAACATATTCCAGTTGTTCTCTTCTCATTACATGGCCAAAAAATTGTGATTGCTTCTTCCTAATATTGGAAATTAGCTCTCTTTTTGCTTTGGCCTCTTTCAGAACATTTTCATTACCCTTCTTAGCTGTGCGTGTATTCTCAATATTCTTCTGTAAAACCACATTTCTACAGCCTCCAGTGCTTTTCTTGTCCTATTGCCCATGATTCACATTCATATATTAAGACTGGCTCTACATAACATGTAACATAAAAGTTATATTAAATTATAAAAGAATCCTCAAGTAACCCTGGAGAATCGCAGTAAGCATCACATTTAAAACAAAGATAAAAGTACACTGTCATACAGGGAGACATTGTGAAGTTATATTTGAAAGACGAAAGCAAAAACAATATGATAACTTCTGGGTCAATTACAGGGGCTCTATAGGCTCTAAGAAAATGAAGTGAAACATTCATCGAATATACACAAACTTGTCATCTCAAAATTATACTTATGCTACCAGTGCCAAGGGAGCCGTGATAGCTCAGTGGTTAGTGAACTAGACTACAAAGGACAATAGGTCGGGTTCGAACCCAACCGTCAGCTTCCGGTTCACCCAGCCGTTAATGGGTACCAGATTTTTTTCTGGGAAAGTAAAGCGACACGGGCGTAATATCGACCGCATTACCCCAAAAATCATGTGCCGAAGGTCTGTAAAATGTATGGTCACTAAAACCATATTCCCTATACGCCACTTGGGGTGACGGGTCACTAACACCATATTCCCTATATGCCACTTGGCGTGACGGGTCACTAACACCATATTTCCTATATGCCACTTGGCGTGACGGGTCACTAACACCATATTTCCTATACGCCACTTGGCGTGACGGGTCACTAACACCATATGGCCTATACGCCACTTGGCATGACGGGTCACTAACTCCATATTCCCTATACGACACTTGGCGTTACTGGTCACTAACACCATATTCCCTATACATCACTTGACGTGACGGGTCATTAACACCATGTTCCCTATACGACACTTGGCGTTACGGGTCACTAACACCATATTACTTCTACGACACTTGGCGTGACTGGGAGGCTCATTACTCTTTACCAATGCCAAACAAGTATGGTCAAGGCAAAGGAACGCATATAAATGCAAAGTTGCTGTATGTGTTGTATGTTTGTTCCTGCTGAAGACCTGTTGAGCCGAAACGTCGTTTTAATTTGTGTCGTCCACTTATTACGTAACCCTTAAACATTCTCTTTTTTCCTTCATTTTTCCAGCGCCATACAGGGCAGACACTGAACCTAACCATCGCACATTTGGGAGAGCGAAAACGGCTGCAGGAGTGACCAGAAGATACACAATCAGTAATGAGGAAGAAACTGCACAGAACCAATCTAGGATTATATAAAGTAAAGGTTCCCTTCACGCCTTGCTAGGTGTATGGGGAATACGGTGTTAGTGACCATATTTTTCTATGACCACGGCACATTTTTTGGGTGATGTGGTCGGTTTCACGCCAGACCGCCTTTACTTCCAAGAAAAACCTCTGGTACCCATTTTTAGAGGCTTAGTGAGCTCCGGAGCCTTAGAATTATATACATAACCAAAAATAAAATAGATTTTCCGTCTGAAAAGAAGTATCTTTTTTTTTCCATATCATGCAAAGCATAAGTGATACAAGGCGAACGGCGCAAAGATCAAGGCAGGGGCATAGATAAAGATGGGCATGGGGTAAAACATCAACGAACCTCACAATAGCCAGAAGTCAAAATGATTGGCTGAGGTCGTGAGAAGCGCGAGAGCTTAAACTTTTATCTTCCTCAAAACACGAACGAGTGCAACACGAATAGAAGAGTATCCACTTGTGGGATTTACCGGGAAAATTACTAGATTGGAGAATAAAAGCCTCGTGTCCAGCGCAGACGCCAGGAGGTAACAAAAAAAAAGATGAAACAAACTGTTTATGACTGACAGCTTATAAAATATATTGATTGGTAGGGGGGAGGAGGAAGGGGTGAACAGTAGATAGAAACAATTGGAACCATAGTGGAATATTATTCAATCATCATCATCATCATTATCATCATCATCATCATCATCGAGTGCCTTCTCCGCAAAGAAGGTTGGCTACCATGGATCGCCATTCTACTCTGTTTCTTGCAAAGATGGCGCAGGCTGTCATAGATTGACTTGTCCATCTTTTGATGTTACTCGTCCATGTTAGTCTTGGTCTGCCTCTGCATATTTTACTTTGTATTTTTCCTTCCAATATTACTTTTATTAGGCTGTTGTGTCTAGCTACAAAATATATAAGTACCCACTGGACATACAGTGATAGGATTATACTACTCTAGTTGAAAGCAAAACCATTCGACATAGCAATAATACAGACATATGCACCTACTCAAGACTACACAGATGAACAAATAGAGGCATACTATGAAGACCTAAATAAAGTTATGAAGCAAGTGAAATCTTCAGACATCTTGATTGTAATGGGTGACATGAACGCTAAAGTAGGAAAAGGTAGATATAAGACAATTATAGGAAATCATGGTTTAGGAAAAAGAAATGACAGAGGAGAAAGATTAATACAATTCTGTGAAGAAAACAGGCTGATAATATGTAACACCTACTTTGAGCAAGAGAAAAGGAAACTATACACATGGAAAAGCCCTGGAGATAGGAAGAGGAATCAAATAGATTACATAATGATAAAAGAAAGGTTCCGTAACAGCGTAAAGAAAGCCAAAACCTACCCAGGAGCAGATATTAATTCTGATCACAATCCTGTAATGATTAAAATGAAAGTCAAACTAAAGAGACAAGCAAAAATCTAATTCATCAACAAATCCACTCGATATAACAGCTTTAAATCAAAAAGATATTAAAGATACCTATACAATACAAGTAAAGAACACATACCAGAAGCTGCTAGAGGAAGGAATTTAACAATACAGAAGAGAAAATCCTGATGAAAAAGTAACAACCAAATGGCAATGCATAAAAAAAGCATACAAAAAGCCTGCGACACCTTACCCAAAAGAGAAAAGAACAAAAAAACAAAAATGGATAACTAATACCATCTTAGAAAAAATGGAAGAAAGGAGACAAGCGAAGAACACTGTCCAATACAATAAATAGATAATGAGATACGCACAATGTGCAAAAAGGCAAAAGAAGACTGGCTCAGCCAAAAATGTATAGAAATAGAAACTATGGAAAGCAAACAAGACCTAAGAGGAATGCACACAGAAATAAAGAGAATGACTAATAAAAATAAAAAAAGCCACAGAAGGTGGATGCATTGCAGACAAAAAAGGAAAAATGCTAACGGACAATAAGGATATCATAGATAGATGGCAGGAATATATAACATAACTATTTCATGATCAAAGGGACAAGAAACCAGTTATAAAATGTACATCAGGCTATAAAATCTTAAAATCTGAGGTGGAAAAAGCTATAAAAACAATGAAAAGGGGAAAAGCAGCAGGACCTGAAAACATACAGATAGAGATGATACAAGCACTTGAAGATTTTGGCATTGAAGTGATTACAGACATATGCAACGACATATACCACACAGGATACATAACAAATGAATTAAAAACATCAACTTTCATTGCATTGCCTAAAAAGAATGGTGCAGTTGAATGCAGTGACTTTAGAACAATAAGCCTAATGAGCCATGTTACAAAAATCTTGCTAAAAGTTATACAAGGAAGGATTCAGAATAAAATCAATACTGAATTAGATGAGCAGCAATTTGGATTTAGGAAAAATAGCGGGACAAAAGAAGCCATATTCTGCATGAGAACATTAATCGAAAAATACACAGAAGTAAACAAACCAATATATGCCTGCTTCATAGACTACACCAAAGCTTTTGATAGAGTACACCACAAACAACTTATAGAATGCCTAAAAGAGATACATCTAGATGACATGGATATACGACTAATATGCAATCTATACTAGGAGCAAACAGCAATAATAAAATATAACAAAGAGTTCTCTACACCCATTGATATAAAAGAGGAGTAAGACAAGGATGCATCCTATCACCAAGCTTGTTCAATCTATACACTGAGCAAATCTTTAAAAACATCATAGAGATGCCAGGCCTACAAATTAATGGAAAGATAATCAATAACCTAAGATATGCTGACGATACTGTACTACTAGCAGAAAATCCTAAAGACCTACAACAATTACTTAATGAAATAAACACGACAAGCAAAAATATGGACTAGATATGAATATCAAAAAGACTAAAACTATGATCATAAACAAAGAAAATACTCAAAACCCACAAGTGGATATCAAAATTGAAGGAATAGACCTTGAGACAGTTCAGAACTATAACTACCTTGGACATACTATAACCAGTGATGGAAAATGTACACTGAAATAAACAAAAGAATAGGAATGGCAAAAAGTAATTTTAATGTCATGAAGGACATACTAACATCAAAACAAATAACACCAGAGCTAAAACTAAGAATAGCAAAATGTTACATCTTCTCAATATTCCTATATGGTGCTGAAACATGGACATTAGACAAGAAAACAGAACAGAGAATTGAAGCCTTTGAAATGTGGATATATAGAAGAATAGGTAGAATTGGATGGAAGGAAAAGAAAACAAACGATGAAGTCTTAAAACAACTAAAATGAAAAGAGAACTTCTGAACACAATTAGAACAAGACAAATGCGATTCTTGGGCCATGTTTAAAAGACACAACAGTCTACTGAAAGTAATCCTGGAGGGGAAAATACAAGGTAAAAGAGGCAGAGGCAGACCAAGATTAACATGGACGAGTAACATCAAAAGATGGACAAATCGACCGATGACAACCTGCACCATCAATCCAAGAGATAGAGCAGAATGGCGCTCAATGGTAGCCAACCTTCGTTGCGGAGACGGCACTCAATGATGATGATGATGTGTCTTTTAACATGCCCCAAAAATGTCTTGTCTTAATTGTATTTAGTAGTTCTATTTTTATTTTCAGTTGTTTTAAAACTTCATCGTTTGTTATCTTTTGTTTCCACCCAATTCTACCTATTCTTCTATAAATCCACATTTCAAAGGCTTCAATTTTCTGTTCTGTTTTCTTGTCTAATGTCCTTGTTTCTGCACCATACAGGAATATTGATAAGATGTAACATTTTGCCATTCTTAGTTTCAGCCCTGTATTATTCAATACAGCTAAATAATATAAAATCATGTCAAACTAAGGATAAATGAAAATTGTGTATTTTCACTATTTCTATACGTATGTGTATGATTGAGAATAGCTCATAAGGCAAGGGACGTCCAGACTCTTATTGCTTCATCACACAACCCGTCAGAGGAGCATTTTATAAATATTTTGGCCAACCAAAGATATGTTCAAAAGGTGCAATCAAGTAGGGAAAAAAAGGGGGAGACGTCCTGTCCACACAGCGATAACAGCGATAAGCTGCAGCTGTTATTTTGATTAAAAGAGAGAACTAGAAACAATAAAATGTGTCTTGCATTGGACTCCGGAGGAAAGACGGGAGAGAGGCAGACCAAGGACAATACTTTGTTCTCTTATCTTAATGTCCATGGAATGAGATTCACTAAAATTAGGAATTTCCACATCAGCTCCACCTCATATTTCAGTTTCCCCAAAAGTGCACTGACTTCGTTCACAATTTTTGTTGACAGGTCGAAATCCGTCTATGCCTTAACGGCTGCACAGGCGGCGATTTTAAAGGGATAATCTGGCAGGGGGTCAGAGGACAAAGAGCTTAACAGTGTGGGTCAGACACTGAACACTATGTCGATGGTAGCCACGAACTGCACGAAGTGAAGACATACAAGATAAGTATACATGTAAACGGGGACAAGTACACATATAAACGGGGACAAACACAGGTATAAACGGGAAAAGTACTCAGATAGGCTGAGACAAGAAGTACACATAAATGCCACGAAGACATGCAAACAGAGAGACGGAAACATGTACACAGATAGTAGGGACAAGTACACATTAAGACGTGGACAAGTACACAGATAGAAGGAACAAATACACAAACAGAAGGAACAATTACACATATAGAAGGGGACATGCATACACATAGACGGGGGCAAGTACACATATAGACGTGGACAAGTACACAAATAGAAAGGACAGGTACACAGATAGATAGGGACAAGTACACAGATAGTAGGAACAAGTGCACAGATAGAATGAAGAAGAACACAGATAGACGGGGACAAGTACACAGATAGACGGGACAAGTACACATAAATCCGTGGACAAGTGCAAATATAGAAGGAACAAATACACACATAAAAGGGACAATTACACATATAGAAGGGGACATGCATACAAATAGACGGGGGCAAGTACACATATAGACGTGAACAAGTACACAAATAGAAGGGACAGGTACACAGACAGATAGGGACAAGTACACAGATAGTAGGAACAAGTACAAAGATAGAAGGAACAAGTACACAGACAGACGGGGACAAGTACACAGATAGACGGGGACAAGTACACAGATAGACGGGGACAAGTACACCCATAGACGGGGACAAGCTAAAATTAAATGTATTATCAGGCTGGGTAAGCTAGGTGTATTAAATTAAATCTACCAAGACGGCAAAGGTCAAGGTAAACAATGTTCCGTCACATGAAGTGTCGCAGCTGAAATGAAGTATCAAACTTCCTTGTACTAGGTCAAATTCTTATGGGGGGGGGGAGAGGAGGGGGGGGCGTGCTCTTAATCTTGTTGTTTGTATCTTCCTCATCTATGAGTCACTTCATTGTCTTTTTTCCAGCTGGGTCGAGTCTATAGCCTGGGATGAACACATTATCAAAGTGGCGTTTATCCCATTTCAAGGGGTTTTCTTTCTTTCTTTCTTTCTTTCTTTCTTTCTTTCTTTCTTTCTTTCTTTCTTTCTTTCTTTCTTTCTTTGTACTTTTTTTTTTTCTTTCTTTCTTTCTTGCGTTCAGGGGATGATTACTTAAAGAAATTAATTGAGATTGTCGTCATTAATCCCTAAACGGACGTTAAGCAAGCGCAGATTCATTGTGCCGAGGATTGCAGTAAAAATGTGATATTTGCACCTTTCGTCCCAACATATCCGACTTCAGCACGGCATTTTAAAGTATGGAGTAGCCTTCCCTATTCGATTCCTACTCACTTGGCCAGATTAGACAGGATAGTCTGTTTCTAGAGGTACCGTAAAGAGGTGGAGTAGGGTCTGGATGGTTCTGGTTCACCGAACCTCGTGTAATCCATTAACATTAGGTCGCTATCTTCCAGCTCTGCTGATGTCAGGCGGCTTGTCTCCATTTCAAATGGGGAGGAAAGGTTACCGATAGATTAGAAAATGGAGGCTGCATTTATAGTACTGTCGCCCCGTAGTGTACAGGTCCGTGTTTTTATTTCACCCCTAGGTGGAAAGAGGGAGAGAAAGTTTTGACCCTGTCATGGACCTAACCCACGTCTTTCCTGTTTGGAAAGACACAACGGCTTTTTTCCATTCAAGGGCTCACTTTGTGACAGAATGGAGCAGGGATTGAACGGCAATAATATTTATACCCTCGTCGTGCTACCTATCTATTCATTTATTTTATAATAAGTGTGTTATTGGTCGTTCAAATCTAAATGTTCACGATTAACATGAAATATCTCCTCTTTCCCTGCACTTACAAACTTGATTTTTTGCATCTGGCCTTGTTTTTCCAAGGTCCCACCGATTTCACAAATTTAATGATGTAGGAAGTATGCTTCATCATGAAGCAGCACTTTCCTTTGATCTCAGTGAATTTACGGATCTTTTTGCTCCTGGAGAAAATAATTTACCGTACATTAATGGAAATCAGCTTCTCGACATAGGCGTCTCTACACAACTTGAAAGTTGGAGGCGTTTATCAACTGTTTACTTTCTATTGTTTACTTTCTTTAAATACTATGAGAATGTCAATGTTATAGCCTTTACAGACGGTCTAAAACAAATCAGTGTATAAACAGTTCCATTAATGAAAACTATTTAAACAATATACAACAAAGAATACATTTTTAAAAATTAATTATCCGTTGCGAGCGATAACGAGCATGACATATCAAGCAAAGTTATTGTTTATGGGTACGCATGTGACTAAAGAGTCCGATGTAAGCACGGGATCCTCTTCACTGTAAAGAGCTACATTGTTCGTTTTATGTCTTTCCATGTGACTCATTATTTTACGTAAACAAGACATATGAAAGTGATTTAGTTTCTTTGCATGCCTGCAGTACACATATCAAGAATCTTTACATTTTCAAAACGTTATCAACTTTAGCTAAAGATTGATCATGCGGACATATAAAAACGTCCATTATTATTTCATTTATTCTGAATCAGAGGAGTCTAACATATTGATTACTAATCTGGGCTGAACGAACGATAGTCCATCTTTTTTCCAATAGTCATTTTCTTCTTTTAAGACATGATCTTCACATTTGCACCAAAAATCTTTGTCAATCTGTGATAGAGCAGCATATGTCAGTCCTTTTATATCGCATAGTTTAAAACTTGTATTCTCAGCTGCCACCTGCCCTTTAATTTTTTGCCAAACGAGTTCAATGGGGTTTAATTGTGGATGATAAGGGGGCAGTCTCAAGCACGTATGACCATGCTGTTGAATGATTTTGTCTATTTGGAATACTTTGGTCTTTTGCGATTTCTTAACAAGTGACAGCAATTCAGGTTTCAAAAATCCCTCGTTAAATGGAATTCCTTCCTTTCTTAGCCAAATCTTTATAACATCTTTTGTACTGGTAGATGTAGGAATTTTGTCTTCTTCTGCAACAGCGTTGTGGTACGACGCGTTGTCCATTACCAGACAGGATGGTCTGTCTAGAATTGGAAGAAGAGTATTTTCAATCCACTCTCTAAATATATGGCCATTCATCTCGGTGTGATAGTCCCTGTTGTCAGTATAATTAGAGGTGAATATAAGTTCTGCATTTTTCACCAACCCTTCTTTTCGGCTGCCTGCATGTGCCATTATAATACGCTGTCCTTTTCCAGTGGGTACACATCTTTTAATACTTCCATCTGATAACTGCCATTCCTTTGCACTTGTGTGGTGAGAATTTATCCAAGATTCATCTAGAAATACAATATCATAACCTTGGTTACGCATTTCCCGTACTTCACGTAAATATTTACTCCTCATAGAAACTAAGTGCGGCTTCTCGCAGATGACATTTCTACCACTATCGTACTTTCTAAACGTAAAACCGATGCTTCTAACAGTTCTCCATAATGTTGTTTTCGACACAACAATGTCATTTTCTGCTCTCAGTCGAATTTCAGTTTTCTTAAAGTCACAGTTTCTTTGGAATCGAATATTTTACAAATTGCTCTTCTAATCACTTCCTTGTCAAAACTATCTACTACTTTCTTTCTTCCTAGCGTCCTAGTCTTGATTGAACTGGACACTCCGTTAGCTTTAAGCACTTGTTTGAAAAGCGTTTGCTTATACCCATGCGTGAATAGTTCTCTTTTCTGGCTTTGAGATGCTTCGATACAGTTTTCCACGCTTAGCTTCTATGCACAAATATTTATACACCTTTATTGCCACTGATTGCAATGTAAGGAACTTTACTTTTATACCCATTGACTAACAGATCACAAATTTAACGAAATTACCCAATAATTAGGATACGCCGTTGCACATAAATCACAACAAAACGACAGGAAATGGGATGCACCGGATATAAAATTATAACTATGACGCGTTTTATGTGTTTTTTAGTGCTTAAAACAGGGAAATTGGCGCGCATTACGTTCAAGATGACAAGTCCGTGGGTGCTCACTCATATGAAGCGGTAATTCCTCCAAATATATGGTTTGACCAAAATGCCTTAAATTTGTATACTTCAAATAAAGAATATTTAAAACTATACGTTTGTTGGTGAGGAAATGAATGTACTTCTTGGGACCAAAAATCACAAGACCATATGCAAAATTTCAGCATTATCAATCAATTGGTTGCAGAGATATGGAATTTTAAACACCTTCAAAATATTTTGAAACGACCTATAGTAAATGAATACTCATCTTATGGGTTTGCAACCCTGACCACGAATGCTGCTTTTTTTTTTTTTAAAACAATGGTTTGTATATAGTTGACTGAGGACAACCCATTGGCCCTTAGATACAACACTACAGACAAAACTATATGGGCCACTGCAAGAATTACAAAAGACAGTACAATTTATACAGGAAACGACATTGCAGATTTAGACAATGCTTCGGGTGAACGAAAGATAGACAGACGAGCAGGCGGGCAGATAGACAGACAGACAGACAGACAGACAGACAGACAGATAGACAGATAGATAGATAGATAGATAGATAGATAGATAGATAGATAGATAGATAGATAGATAGATAGATAGATAGATAGATAGATAGATAGATAGATAGATAGATAGATAGATAGATAGATAGATAGATAGATAGATAGATAGATAGATAGATAGATAGATAGATAGATAGATAGATAGATAGATAGATAGATAGATAGATAGATAGTGGTTTAACCAATTTGGCTGGAGTCCAGCAGCTGACAAAAATGCGAGAACCTCCACAGAGTCCATATACATTAATGCACTAGACAGGTCAGGCTACGTGATTCATGCGGGGCGAGACAAATTATGTAGAAAAACAGATAAATGCTGCAGCCGGCAGCTGAGGCCTGGCAAACCTGACCCACCACATCAACGGAGCTACTTGTCTGTCCTGCCCTCCTGTGGGTTGGATACTGGGTCAAGTTCACGTTCAGCTAATCCCAATAATATTTAAATTGCATAAACATCTTTTAATATAACCAAGTTTAAGATGTTATTAAATTAGGCACACATAACGGCAAATCATAAAGATGCTCACCACATAGAACGTACTATTATTTTCAGATTCCTACATGACGCAACTGACAGTAGTCGCATTTAGAGCATTCGCGGAATCTGAGAGATAGACATTTCGATAGGGAGCAGACCTGTAAAACAGAAGCTACATAAGTGACCACTTTACATAGAGGGCAGACACAATATATTCATAATGGAATCTGTATTCAATACACATGAATCTTGCCTCCCATAAGTGTGGACACACAATAGATGCATTCATTCAAGCAGAGCATATTTATTCCTACCTTGTGCTATCGATGCCAACATGTTCATTGATGACTAAGAATAAAAAAAGGCTTGCTACCACAGAGACGTACAAAGGACAAGAGGTAGGGTTCGATCCCAACCGACGGCTTCCGGGTTCACCCAGACTTTAATGGGGACCGGATTTTTTTCTGGAAAGTAAAGCGGCACGGGCGTAATACTGACCACATTACCCAAAAATCATGTGCCGAAGGTCTGAAAAATGTATGGTCACTAACACCATATTCCCTATACGCCACTTGGCGTGGCGGGGCACTTAACTTTTTTTTTTTTTTTTTTTTTTTTTTTACCACAGAGATGTGATGTTCGAGAAGAGCGTTTGCAGTGACCATGAAAGACAGAATTCTCCTATCACATAACAATCAACAGATGCAAAATAAAACGAGCACAGTTGATGATAGATCACAACAGCTAGGACTGAAAATAAATAGAGATAAGACCAAAATTATGAAAATTAATGCAGTATGCAATAACTAAATAACACTCGGAGAAATACCTCTACTAGACGTACAATCTTACATATATCTGGGCAGTAATATAAACAAAGGAGGAACAGAGAAGGATACAAAAATAAGTAAAGCATGTGGAAATAATCAATATGCTGGAGAAATTAAACATTGATGCCAAGGATCTGCGAATCATTAAAAAAAAACATGTACTGGCAACAAACAGCAGCTATACGAATTAGCAACCAAACAGGACAACTCCAACATAAAAAAACAAGGAGTCAGACACGGCTGTGTTCTGTAGCCGGATTTATTTTCACTTTACAGTGAACATATTATGAGATCTATAGTGGACAGAAAAAATTGAAGTCAACGGTCACACATAAATAATTTGCGATATGCGGATGACACAGTCTTAATAGCAGAAAATGAACTATAAGAAATGATAGACATAATAGTAAAAGAAAGGACAAAAAGGGTCTCAGTCTGAATAGTAAGAAAACAGAAGTAATGGTAATATCAAAGAAACAATCATCACCAGCATGCAGCATAAAAATAAACAGTACAAATCTGAAACAAGTACAACGTGTCAAATACTTGGGCACAATAATAACATCAGACAGAAGATGCACCACAGAAATAAAAAGCAGAATAGCAGGCCAGAATAGCATTTCAGAAAATGAAAAATATCTTATGCAACAAATCTATGTCAATAGAAGTGAGAAAGAGAATTCGTCGATGCTATATAGAACCAATTATGACCTATGGAAGCGAATAATGGACAGTAGACAAACAAATGAAAAGACGATTAGAAGCCACAGAGATGGGATTTCTCAGAAGAATGTTGAAAGTTACATGGACAGTTAAAAGGACCAATAGAGAAATTTTCAAAGAGGCCAACACAAAAGTGAACTCCTAAAAAACATCTGAAATAAATAATCAACATTTTTCGGGCATATCATGAGAAGAGGATGTTGGAATACTTGGTTACAACTGGCTAAATAAAAGGAAGAGATCACGGACGGCAAAGAGAGAAAATACTGGATAGCTTGGTGTCATGGCATGGAAAACAGTCAACAACAGAACTGATACGATGCACTGTAGATAGAAAAATGTAGAAGGACATGATCGCCTACGCCAACCGAAATGGACATGATGATGATGATGATGACCAGTCAAATACCAGTGGATAAAGAGATGCAGAGAAAAACGATGGCGCTGGATAGGATACACACTGCGGAAGCCAACTGTGAGTATTACACAACAGGCCCTATTTTGGAATCATGAAGGAAAAGACAAAGAGGAAGACCAAAATATTCTTGGGGAAGACAGATGGAAGCAGAGATTAAGATGATGGGGAAGACAGGGAACGATCTTTAAAAATGGCAAGAAACAGAACGACTTGCAAAGTGTTTGTTGAAGATCCTCACAGGGAGCTGACAGGTATAAAATGAAAGACAGAACCAGTAATGATATTATACGAGATAAAGAGGACATTTAATCAATCCTAAACTATATACATAAATAACAAATAAACGGTTTGCCCATATAGAAAGAATGCAATGCAAATCATTACCATCTTCTTCTTCTACCTTTCTAGCTCCCAGTGGAGCATAGGTCTTCAACAAACACTTTCCAAGTTGTTCTGTCTTTTGCCATTTTTTAAAGATCATTCCATGTCTTTCCCATCATCTTCATCTCTACTTCCATCTGTCTTCTCCAAGAATTCCTTGGTCTTCCTCTTTGTCTTTTCCCCTGGGGATTCAAAAAAGGGCGTGTTGTGTAATACTCTCAGTTGGCTTCCGTAGTGTGTGTCCTATCCAGCGCCATCGTCTTCGCTGTATCTCTTTATCCACTGGCGTTTGACTGGTACCTTTCCATAATTCTATGTTAGTGATTTTGTCCTACAATTCATTACCATACAAAGCATATATTAAAAGAGGTGATGGAAGAAGAGGCCAGTCCAAAATAAGATGGACAGATAACATCAAAGAAAAGATGCAAAAATATAAATTGGCAATGGCTGAAATCGCCAGAAGGGCGAGAATCAGAATTGTATATCTCCCTCGATACCCGAATGGAGTACAAGAGAAAAGAGAAAGATTAAAGACATTGACGTTTTACCTTCTATATCCCGTCAGTAGGAAAGATCGTCAAGAGTGCCTTCAGCAAAAGCTAAGTGGGGGGTGCAGGGCAGATAATAAAAACTGCAAGGGTAGACTATGACAAAAATGAAATAAATGATACCGCCCTGATGCTATCACATTCAACACATCTTCCTTCTGGACAAGTTAACAAACACATCTATCCTTATACTACAGCCTATCTCCAAACTCACGTCAACAGAGAATGATGATACCTGTGTCACAGTCGACACAGACAGGAGAACAACTCTAGACGGTTTCAAAAACGAACAACAAACTTAATCAAAATTATTGCCACGATGTGAAGGTTAATGATGACTCATAATCTTGTAACAATGCTGAAGCAAAGATGAAAAGGAAGGAAACCTAAAATATTCACTTAAACATCATTCCTTATTTAACACAACATTCGTACATTAAGTCGACGGATCTGCCTCATCGATTGCACATGGATTACCCCCATATGTGCTCAGATATCCTTCCCAGTATGCCCTTCAGGTTAAAAGACTGACGACTTCAGTTCTGTGTTGACTTGTTATTTATCTGTGTCTCTCCGCGTAGCACTCCTCTCTTACTTCTCTAGTTTGGGTCTTATGTTCATGTAGTCTGGGCACGGCTGTATATTGAGGATCATTTTGGATCACTGGCACGCCTCGCCTCCCTGAGGGCATTCAGAATATCAAGCAGGTCAATTTAATTTCCGCTTTTCACGGCAAACGTTTAGGTAAATCTGCTCAAAAAGATCAGCTCTATCTTTTCCTTTCACGCCTATGCGTCTGTTTCTAGCCACGAAAACAAACCAGATCACAGTCAGTTTGAAGTTCTCTAGTGACTCCGCTCATTGGCCTCGAGCCTAGCCTCTTTCGAAAAGCACAAGTTATATCTGAAAGACTTGGTTGATTAAAGGAAGAAAAAAAACCGCACATTCAAAAGAAGGTATGTTTTATGTGGAGACAAATAATAATAAATGAATATTATTATAGAGGGAAACTTCCGAGGAGATAATCAGCGAATCAATTCAGAGGCAAGATCGCCTCGATCCTGCTTTGGTCCATACTTTTTTCTGTTGTTGATTATTTGTCATTTTTTCCGAGTGCTGTAAACATACCTCTTCCTCTGAATTGATTCGTATGTTTTATGTGAAAGGTTTTATAAGGAACACCAAACAATAGATTAGGAAAAGCAGATTATATATATAATTTGTAACGAAAGTAACATGAGAATGTACCATGGCGGCAACTCATCATTATCATTGAATGCCGTCTCCGCATCGAAGGTTCGCTACCATGGTGGAAAGGCGAAGGCGCGCCTCACAGCAGCAGCGCTGAAAGTTGTCAGCGATCCACAGCTGATGGTTTACGCCAGGATCGGTGAACCAGAACCATCCAGACCCTGCTCCACATCTCCGTGGTGTCTCTAGAGCTAGTCTGGCCAAGCGAGTAGAGATCGAAGAGGGAAGACAAACCGGTGCTAAAAAATGTTGTGCTGAGGTCGGATGTGTTGAGCCGAAAGGCGCAAATATCACAGTTATACTGCAAACCACAACACAACGCAGACACGCTCACTTAACGTCTTTTTAAGGGCGGATAACGAAGAGGTATATTCCTTTAGTCATCGGGCGAACGCAAGCAAGCAAGCTATGTCTCTTGCTTTGATAGTGCAGGTTGTAATATGTTGACTTGTCAATCTTATGGTGTTACTCGTCCTTATTAGTCTTGGTCTGCCTCTCCCATTTTACCTTGAATTTTCTCTTCCAATATTACTTTTAGTTGGCTGCTGTGTCTTTTAACATACCCAAAAATAGCATTTGCCTTTTTTGAATTGTGTTTAGTAGTTCTCTTGTCATTTTTAGTTGTTTTAAGACATCATTGTTTGATTTCTTTTCTCTCTATCCAGTTCTTCCTATTCTTCTATAAACCCACATTTCAAAGGCTTCAATTTTTCTTTTTTTCTGGTCTGATGTCCATGTTTCTGCACCATACAGTAATGTTGAGAAGATATAACATTTTGCTAATTTTAGTTTTAGCTGTGGTGTTATTTGTTTTGATGTTAGTATATTTTTCATGGCAATGTAATCACTTTTCGTTTTTCCTATTTTTTTTCTTCAATATTATTATTGCGGCAATTATAATTTAGTTATACAATATGTACTTCGGGATCTTTAAAGTTCTAACAATTGACTGGAATGCGTTCCTGCCCGTTCTAGTGAAAAAAGTTATGCATGCAGCAATTGTTCTGTGGGTCTTGCCTTTGTTTGTGCGGCAAACTTCTCCTTCAGTCTGACGATTGCTCCCATTTTACTGGGTCACCGCTAAGAGTTGGATTAGTATAGTACATCGATCAGTAGTAGTTGATCGACTGGTCCTGACCTCACACAAGCCGTGTGTCTGATGTGATTGGTTAATTGCTTTAAGCTCGGAAAGTGATCTGCTTCCAATAAGTAAGCGCCACCGACGCCACCAGCTAGCGATTGCACTGAAGATGGTTTCGGCTCAGATGCACGAAAATCCGTAACAGTTTCGAAGACTGTAAAACAGAGAAAAGGGGGTAGGGCATTTATGAGCAAATGCACTATAATATTCGATATTAGAAAATCATCATCATCATGTGCCGTACCGGTTGGCGTTGGCGATCATGTCCTTCCACAATCTTCTATCCACAGTGGATAGTATGAGTTCTGTTGTTGACTGTTTTCCATGCTATGACACCAAGCTATCCAGTATTTTCTCTCTTTGTCGTCCGCGATCTCTCTTTCCTTTTATTTTGCCAGTTGTAACCAAGTATTCCAACTTTCCTCTTCTCATGATGTGCCCAAAAAATGTTGATTGCTTCTTTCTGATGTTTTTAAAAGAGCTCCCTTTTTGTGTTGGCCTCTTTGAGAACTTTCTCATTGGTCTTTTTAGCTGTCCAGGGAACTTTCAACATTCTTTTATTATCATTAGAAAATAGCATTCGAATTTAGAGACCACAGAAAGTTTTTGCAAATAAGAATGTTAAGAATATTGCGAACAGCTAAAAAGAGTAACGAGAACGTCTTAGAAGAGTTTAAGATAGAGAGGCAGCTTATTATAGTTCGTTTAGAAATTCGTGCCCATACAGTTTATTAATTATCTCGGAAACTGATGAATTTCTGTAATACTTTTTCATGAAATCTTATTTTTTCACCGACCTTATGTCTGATTTTTTCCCCTACTGTCATGCATTTAGGAAAGATGCTTGCTTTTTAGAGGTAAATAAACATTTTAATGATTTTCTCGGTTGCCCTAATTTTTGTAGGATTTTACAATACCCACATTTGTTGTAATTAACTAGCCGTTTAAAAAGGCAAATTTCACATGCTCTCCACACAATATTAGCATCATCTTGTGCTCACTGAACCGTAACTTGTAAGACGCAATCCAATGATATGTTTGTTAGAAAATTAACATAATTATGTAAAATCTAATGTTTAGAGTACACGGTTTGATATTTTCCTAAAATTATATTAAAAAAAAACAATTTGTGTAAAATTCAGACTACCTTTGTACTTAAATGTTATAAAATCTTAAAGTCGGTGAAAAAATAAGATTTCGTGAAAAGAATTACAGAAATTCATCAAACAGTTTCCGCGATAAATGATAAACTCTATGGGCACGTATTTCTGAACGAACTATACCTAAAAAGGACAACACTAATTTTTTGGTCCTGAAATGGGGAAGCGATATAACTTCTAGTACAGAATTTTACACCCGTAAACATCAAGGATAGATAAGAGAAATTGAGAGAAAAATACCAGAGTGTGAGAATAATATGAACTTGATGAAGAAGTCCACAGCAGAAACTGTAAACAACTGAACAGACAAAGAGTTTATGGATTGACATGATCCCCAGCAGACATGATACATGGTACGACTTTATAATAATTTAATGTGATCATCATTATTGAGTGCCGTCTCCACATGGAAGGTTGGCTACCATGGAGCGCCATTCCACTCTGTCTCTTGCTTTGATGGTGCAGATTGTCATAGGCTGACTTGTCCATCTTTTGATGTTACTCGTCCATGTTATTTTTGGTCTGCCTCTGCCTCTTTTACCTTGTATTTTCCCTTCCAATATTACTTGTATTAGGCTTTTGTGTCTTTTAACATGATCCAAAAATTTCATTTGTCTTGCTCTAATTGTGTTTAGTAGTTCTCTTTTCATTTTTAGTTGTTTTAAAACTTCCTCGTTTGTTTTCTTTTCTTTCCATCCAATTCTACCTATTCTTCTATAAATCCACATTTCAAAGGCTTCAATTATCTGTTCTGTTTTCTTGTCTAATGTCCATGTTTCTGCACCATACAGGAATATTGAGAAGATGTAACATTTTGCTATTCTTTGTTTTAGCCCTGGTGTTATTTGTTTTGATGTTAGTATACATCAAAAGTTAGTTTTCATGGCAATGAAATTACTTTTTGCCATACCTATTCTTTTATTTATTTCAGTTGTACATTTTCCATCACTGGTTATAGTATGTCCCAGGTAGTTGTATTTGATAGAAGTGTGATAGAAGGGGCATAATGCTGGGCATGGGAAAAAGTTGAATATTTATAACAGAGTGGTTTCCCTTGGTTCCAAGTTCCATGTTTTTTAAAACCGCTCAAGTTACACGATCGGGGATCGCTGAGATGAACTTTGCCTCGTTTATGTTAACATTCTATAGGTTGTAAGACTGTGAGTTTAATAAATTCTTCTATAGTAGCGTCGGTTTTAGGCGTTATAATTTGCGACAAGCAAATAGCGATAGAGATGTCGATACCACGCCAAAGGACCTTAATAATGCTTTTGCTAGCAGTTATCTTGAACGTTCTGAGATACGCCACAAATGTAGTTGTACATGGCGCAGACACTAGACCTAGTAATCCTCTGGAAGTGACTTCTCCTGCAGGAACTTTCAAAGGCACTGCACTTCTGTCGCTTCAAGGACATATTTATTTAGGATTTTTAGGCATTCCTTTTGCCCTTCCACCAGTCGGTGCACTCCGATTTGCAAAACCCAGGCCTTATCCGAAAATCGAAGTAAGTTTATAATTTTATTAATTCCATATTTAATGAAAATTAATGCAATAATAATTTTTTAAAAATGTATCATAAAGTCCTTGATTTACCTGTCTCGGTCTTCCTAGATGTAGTTATCTTTATTTCGTTGTTCATTTGTGTTCTCATTTTCCGAGGAAGATCGCATGTAGGCCGAAACATAAGTATTCTGTTGTGTTCCATATTTGTAAAGCTGTCACTAATACTTACACGTATTAGTATTAGTGTACGTTACACCCACTACTTGTTTCTACTAGCAACTTTACCGCAGCACTCAGTGACTCATGCACTGCAATTATTTGCATGTTCTCACCCTATTATCATAAAGAATACCACACCACTAATTTATTAAATCTAAAAATAATGGGTAGTTTACGAGTTTAGCATCGTATGTATATTATCTATGCTAAACGAATGATCTCCCTTGATTGGCCACACATATTTGAATGTATCAACGGCTTCTAATAAAACACTAGATAACATACCAGTAGAAGTAATAGCAGCAGCAGGAGAAACATGAGTTACATGGCTGCATAGAATATTCAATGCAGCATGGCACCAACAAAAAAGCCCCTGAAGACTGGCAACAAGAAAATTAAGGTAGCAAGAGAGACTGTAATCAATATATAGATGTATATCACATCTCAGCCATGTAGGAAAGTTATTATTATTATCATCATCATCATCATCATCAAGTACCATGCCTGTTGGCATAGGTGATAATGTCTCTCCACAACTTTTGATCTCAACAGTTATTTATCATTTCTGTTGTTAACCTTCTGCCAATCCATTCTCTGCTGTCTCGTATCTTTTCTCTTTGCTTCCCTCTATCTCTTCGTCCCTTAATTTTCCCAGTTGTCACAATATATTCCAGCTATTCCTTTCTCATTCTTCTTCTCCATCTTTCCTCCATAGCCATTGGCTTCGAGGGGAGATACAATTTGTGATTCTTTGCTCTTCTGTTGGCCTCTTCTGGTGTTATCCCTCCTAGTGACTCTAGTATTCCCTTTATCTATCTCTTTCTCGGTCTTCCTCTTAATCTGGCGTTTTTGTAGCATTTGTTTATGGCTCTTTGAGTCACTGTTAGTTCTTTTTGTCTTGTCATGTGGCTGAACCAATTTATCTGTTGTTTCTTTACATATTCAATGGCTGGTTCAATTTCGAGTTTCTTCCTCAGGTCAGTGTTTCTTACTCAGTCCCTTGGGCTGTTTCCTGTCATTCTTCTGACACATTTCATTTCGGTGGTCGTTATCTTTCTCATTGTTCTAGATTCCAGCGTCCAATTCTGGCACTGATAGCACAGAGTTGGTAGAGAAATTGATTTGTATATTGCCCTTTTTGCTTCTGTAGTTCTTGCTTTGTTTTTCAATAGTGTTGATACTTGGCCTGTAACTTGGCATGCTTTGTTACACCGTCTCTGTCTCTTGGTTATTGTCTTGTGTTGACGTGCTACCCAGGTATTAAAAATTTTCTACTTTTTCATAGTCGTATTATCTATTAAGATGTTTAGTTTTTCTTTCTTTCTCGCTATTGCCATTACTTCGGTTTTGCCATTACTTCAGTTTTGCATGGCCTCATTGCATGGCCAAAAAATGATGATTGTTTTTTCCTAATTTTGGAAATTAGCTCTCTTTTTTCTTTTGCCTCTTCCAGAATGTTTTCATTACTCCTCTTAGATATCCACGGCATTTGTAAAATTCTTCTGTAAAACCACGTCTCTACAGTCTCCAGTGATTTTCTTGTCCGTTGTCCTATTGTCCATGATTCACATCCATATGTTAAGACTGACTCTACATAACATTTAAGAACTCTTTTTCTTGTTTCAATTGGCAAAAATGGATTGCATAGTATCTTCCTCATTTTTTTGGAAAGCTGCTTTTGCCTGGAAGGCAACAAAAAACCACTGTCATAACTCATTGTATAATCATGGGTCACCACAACTATAGGAATATTATACACCAAAATTATGGAGAAAAGGCTGAGACCAATAATAGAACTACAGTTAAGCGATTCTCAAACGGGATTCTGAAAAAACAGAGGATGTTCCGACTCACCTTAAAACAGCTAGCAGTAAAGGTGACAGAACACAATCAAAATTTGTACATACTTTCATTGACCAAAAAAAAAGCATTTGATTGAGCAAACAGAGAACGACTGCGGGAGATGCTAACAACATCTGGAGTAAGCCTACATCTAACCAACCTAATTAAACATCTCTACATCAACAGCAACTGCACAGTCTGAAAGTAGCAGGTTACACAGACCACTTCAAAGTTATTATTAGGAGTAAAACAGGGGTGTGTACTATCCCCCGTATTGTTTATTACATACATGGACTGTATATGCAAGATAGTCAACCCATCAGAGACAGAGGCAGTCAATGAGCTGATCATCTTATCAGACACTAACATATGGAAAAATAGAAGACCTACAAGAACACTTAAATAGATTCAACAGCACAGGCACTTACAATGCGAAAATCAAAATCAACAAAACAGAAGTCATGAATATTGCAAAAGAGAAACAGAACATCAACATAACTATAGAAGGCAGACAACTAAAGCGAGTACAGGAATTTAGATACCTAGTAAGTCTATGAAGAATATCAAAAGAACTAAAACTATGATCATAAGCAAAGATAATACTCAAAACCTACATGTGTATATCAAAGTTCAAGAAATAATTTTAATGCCATGAAAAATATACTAACATCGAAACAAATAACACCACAGCTAAAACTAAGAATAGCAAAATGTTATATCTTCTCAATACTCCTGTGTGGTGCAGAAACACAGACATTAGACAAGAAAACAGAATAGAAAATTGAAGCCTTTGAAATGTAGTAGATTTATAGAAGAATAGGTAGAATTGGATGGAAGGAAAAGAAAACAAACGATGAAGTCTTAAAACAACTAAAAATGAAAAGAGAACTACTAAACATAATTCAAATAAGACAAATGTGATTTTGGGCCATGTTAAAAGACACAACAGCCTAATAAAAGTAATCCTGGAGGGGAAAATACAAGGTAAAAGAGGCAGACCAAGACTAACATGGATGAGTAACATCAAAGATGGACAAACAAGCTTATGACAACCTGCACCATCAAAGCAAGAGACAGAGCAGAATGGCGCTCCATGGTAGCCAACCTTCGTTGCAGAGATGGAGCTCAATGATGATGATGATGATTTTGAAATGACTTTTATAAGTGTATGCGCCTTCCAAGCTGCAGTGGGATTGGTTTTTATAATTAGCTTTAAGTTAGGGATATAATAAAGGACAATAAGTTCACTAAGCCTTTAATGGGTACCAGATTTTTTTTTCTGGGAAAGTAAAGTAGCATTGGCGTAATACCGACCACATTACCCGAAAAATTATGTGCTGAAGGTCTGTAAAAATTATGGTCACTAACACCATATTCCCTATACGCCATGAGTGTGACAGGGCTCTTTACTTGTTTACTTTAGGGACATAATGCAAACCAATTCAAAGCATACAGTACACAATTTCCTTGTGTCTGAAACCAATCGTAAAGGCACAGTGTTTCAAATTTTGAGGATTTTCTTTGCCTTGAACTTTTGGTCACATGCTTGGAGTCTTAAAAAAATCATAGGTAACACAAAGCTGACCGCTTCCATCAGGATTAGTGAGCAATGCTAATCAAGATCTTGTTTCCCCTGCCCCTGGTGGACCTGGTGACAGATTAACCAGTCTGGCCTAGCGAGTAGGAAATGAAGAGGGAAGGGTGACCAAGCGAGTAGGAAATGAAAAGGGAAGGGTGACCAAGCGAGTAGAAAATGAAGAGGAAAGGGTGACCAAGCGAGTAGGAAATGAAGAGGGAAGGGTGACCAAGCGAGTAGGAAATGAAGAGGGAAGGGTGACCAAGCGGGTAGGAAATGAAGAGGGAAGGGTGACCAAGCGGGTAGGAAATGAAGAGGGAAGGGTGACCAAGCGAGTAGGAAATTAAGAGGGAAGGGTGACCAGGCGAGTAGAAAATGAAGAGGGAAGGGTGACCAAGCGAGTAGGAAATGAAGAGGGAAGGGTGACCAAGTGAGTAGGAAATGAAGAGGGAAGGGTGACCCAGAGTGAGTAGGAAATGAAGAGGGAAGGGTGACCAAGTGAGTAGGAAATGAAGGGGGAAGGGGTGACCAAGTGAGTAGGAAATGAAGAGGAAAGGGTGGTCAAGTGAGTAGGAAATGAGGAGGAAAGGGTGGCCAAGCAAGTAGGAAATGAAGAGGAAAGGGTGGCCAAGTGAGTAGGAAATGAAGAGGAAGGGTGGTCAAGCGAGTAGGAAATGAAGAGGGAAGGGTGGCCAAGTGAGTAGGAAATAAAGAGGGAAGGGTTACCAAGCGAGTAGGAAATGAAGAGGGAAGGGTGGCCAAGTTAGTAGGAAAAGAAGAGGGAAGGGTGACCAAGCGAGTAGGAAATGAAGAGGGAAGGGTGACCAAGCGAGTAGGAAATGAAGAGGGAACGGTGACCAAGCGAGTAGGAAATGAAGAGGGAAGGGTGACCAAGCGAGTAGGAAATGAAGAGGGAAGGGTGGCCAAGTGAGTAGGAAATGAAGAGGGAAAGGTGACCAAGTGAGTAGGAAATGAAGAGGGAAGGATGACCAAGTGAGTAGGAAATGAAGAGGGAAGGGTGACCAAGTGAGTAGGAAATGAAGAGGGAAGGGTGACCAAGTGAGTAGGAAATGAAGAGGGAAGGGTGATCAAGTGAGTAGGAAATGAAGAGGGAAGGGTGACCAAGTGAGTAGGATATGAAGAGGGAAGGGTGACCAAGCGAGTAGGAAATGAAGAGGGAAGGGTGACCAAGCGAGTAGGAAATGAAGAGGGAAGGGTGGCCAAGTGGTAACACACTTCTGGACAAGAGTGTCTTTGATTCGAATCCTGCCATATGTCTATGAAGAGGGAAGGGTGGCCAAGAGGTAACACACTTCTGGACAAGAGTGTCTTTAATTCGAATCCTGCCATATGTAGTTGGAACTTTTTTCATTGAATGTGTAGTTTCATTATGGCCTTACACTCCCCCTGGTTTCTCAGGAATAAGATCCCATATAGCCCTATTTGTGAAAAATAGAAGATCCTGTGTGCACTCTATGTATGTTAAAGAACACATAGTTGACTAAGAGTTGAAAACACTAGGCCGTAAGAGCTGCAGCCTGTGTAAAATTGTTAAACAATTAAAATCTAAGGCTTAAACTAAACTAACAATACAACACACCCATGCCCACTTAATGGTGCATGCTGAAGACGAAGAGGGAAGGCAGCCTAATATCCAAATGTGTCATACTGACATTGATTGTGTTGAATCAAAAGGAACAGATTTCACAACTTGCTGTAAACCACAGTGCAACCTGTCTACACTCATATGCAGGAGAAGAGGAAGAAAAATTGTAGAATTAAGTTATGTAATAACCAATACAGTTTAAGATTAATAAGAAGTGAATTGGACTTAGCGCTGTCTTTATATAATAATGAAATGTTTCTAGATGTGCTGAAGAAAATACGTAGATGCTTCTGTTTATGTGTACATATTAAGACCTTAAAAGGGATCCAGATTACTAAACTCTTCTTTATTTTTTTCTTGTGTTCGCATTTTAGTGTTTACATATCAGACATTTTTTTATTTTATTTGTACTATCAACCCTTACGTATGCGTGTGAAAGCTGGAAAACAACAAGAGATATAGAAACAAAGTTGAACGCATTCGAAAATAAATGTCTAAGGAAAATACTTGGTATAGAATGGAACGAATTCAAAACAAACGAGGAAATTGGAGAAATCGCCAATCAACCACTAATATCTTCAGTAATAAAGAAAAGACGATGGTCATACGTTGGACATGTGATGAGAAGAGATAATAATCGAATAGCAAAGCAAGCCCTCATATGGGAAACAACAGGTAAAAGAAAAAGAGGAAGACCCAGGGAGACACTGAGAAGAACATTGATGAGAGAGGCAAGAGCAGCAGGAATCGGCTCCCTCAATGAGATAGAACTGTTTGCACAGAACAGAGACAGATGGCGAGATTTAATAAAATATCTTTAAAAGAAACTGCTAGAACAAAAATTCATATAGGAGAAGGTGTATCTTGGTCTACGCCCTATGGGCCGGTTACGGCTCGAAAGGTCAATAGATAGATATCAGACAAGTGCTTGTGATAAATCTGATTATTGTCTGGATGTTATAAATGCAGCTTTAATTGCTACTCTGAGTCTATGGGTCAATTCAATGTATCTTTCTAGCTGGTCAAATATGTGGTACTTTGATCATTTAACCCTTATGTGCTTATTAGTGTACCTGACAGCCAAAGATTGTGTATGTGTTTATTCAGTTTTGTTGTGACTTGTATAACGCCTGAAGATATTAGTTTGTCCTTGTTGGTAATGTGTATCTTAGTTATCATTAGGATGATTTTGTCCTCTTTTGTTAACCTGGATAACTCTTCTTATATCATAAGATGATGTTGTTACATTGTACTTTTTGCTTATATTCTCTTCCTTTTTTGGCTAGTGCATCTGCTTTTCATTCCCCAGTATCCAACAGTGTGTTAGTATGCACTATAGTTATAGTTCTAATTTCGACAGATGAAACTGAATGAGACAGGAGAATAATATTTGAATTTATTGCACTTTCATCTCATCATAGTTAGCATTTGGGTGTAAGATGTTCAGAAGTTGAAAATGCCAGGAACTGTTTTCATTGTTGATGGATTTGATCATCTTGTGACTCTTTAGACTTAGACTCTTCTTATGTAAGATTTAAGTTAATAAATTATCTCATCTTATTTTTTTATTTTATTTGTAAGCAGAAATAAGGAATAGAACTTGACAAATTGGTAAATACTACTTTTAAAAGTAAAAGATAATCATGCATGTGAGGATGCTGCTGTTGTAAAAGTTAATCTACTAACTTTGTTTTACACTTACAAAGTTTACTACTAACTTAACTTTAACTAATTTAATTTTTAATTACTAACTTCTGTAAAATACGACGATCATCATTTTCAAGAGGACATGAACTTCTGGTATATGGTGGATAGTCGGCGGGAACAATTGAAGGCTATGCATGAAAAGTGTTCCTTGTTGCAGTTTCCTCATATTCCAAGTCCGGCTTGTTGCAGGAGCTACTGAGTTAAGTGCTCTGTGCATACCGTGAGCTGTGTGTCTCATCCGTTTTGATCATGTTTCGATATTCCAATTGTTTACGATGAATGATGATATATGACAGGGAACAGGTGGCTGTGTTCACTTTCAGCGCAGTTTCGCCGTATGTCTTTTGGCATGTGCTGAAACTGCTATAATGGAGACTACAGTTACCTTTCTTTGCTTGGGAGAAGAGATATTATTTCGGATGATTACGCTGGCATGGGCGGTTTAGCAATTATGGATTTTAATTCATTTGCAGTGATACTGGGGCCTTCCATAACCAAATAACCAAATGTTCAGAAGTTATTTGATCAGTGGTTCAGTAGTACATATATGACATATGTGTTATAGAAGAGGGAAGGAGACTGAGATACAGCAAATAAACTGATGTTATTGGCAACTCATAGCTGGTTGTTGGCGTAAGTTTCAAAACATAGCTGATTGAGATCATACTTCATCTCTGAATAGTTGTCCTGAATATATGCCACTCAATCTGACCAACAAAAATTTTATGGTTATAGAGGGAAGGCAAAGTTTATCTCAGGAATGTGCATGAACAAAGTTCAACTTATCAGACTGAAGGGTTGAAATATCACAGCTCCACTGTAAACTAG
This sequence comes from Megaustenia siamemsis, assembly GCA_032433765.1. Taxonomy (NCBI): domain Eukaryota; kingdom Metazoa; phylum Mollusca; class Gastropoda; order Stylommatophora; family Ariophantidae; genus Megaustenia; species Megaustenia siamemsis. Next base: position 69,600,452 of record JAVIAB010000047.1, on the reverse strand, counting down.
GGAGCCACGATAGCTCAGTGGTTAGTGAACTGGACTACAAAGGACAAGAGGAAGGGTTCGATCCCAACCGACGGCTTCCGGGTTCACCCAGCATTAAATGGGTACCGGATTTTTTCTGGGAAAGAAAAGCGGTACGGGCATAATACCGACCACATTACCCCAAAAATCATGTGCCGAAGGTCTGTAAAATTTATGGTCACTAACACCATATTCCCTATATGCCACTTGGCATGATGGAGGGTACTTTACTTTTTTTTTTTTTTAACTGTAAACTGTTAAAGAAATCCTATATGGAAAGACAGCCTTTGACAATAGAATCAGAGGAAGACCTCACTGACATTACAGAGATGTCTGCAAATTTAACATTAGGTTGATATGAACATAACCAACTAGGAAGAGTTTGAAAAAGACAGGTCAAGATGGAGGCAAACAATAAATGCTGACCTGAAAGCATGCACAAAGAAAGAAAAAGCAATCTCGAACAATATCCCTCCAAGGACACTGAAACCATTGTTTCTGGAAACTACTATGCTGAATTAGTGCCATCTATAATTTTTCTTATAACCCTTTTATTTGTTTGTACTTGTGTATCACATATGTTTATTGTTATCAATCATCTTCATTTCCCTAGTTGTAAAATTTATCATACTTGTTCTGTCTTGGTCAGAATATTTATGATGCCAGCCAACCACCCCCTATTTGCATACAACCTGTTGGGGTAGATCTGGGCAGCCCAGCTCAAGAGGATTGTTTATACTTAAATGTCTACACCCCAGAAAAAAATATTGAGGTTAGAAGAAAATGTTACAATATGTGAGTCATTCAATTGTTTATCTAGATAACTTAATGCAGTCCCTAGTATTGTCTTGTTTGTATATTTATTATTGTCCATTATGAACATTAAACTTTTATTTCTGAGATAAACTATCTCTACAGTTTCTTTTTTGCTCATTGTATCAACAATTGGACATTACAAAGCAATTTCATCCCTTGTTTTATCTATCAGTTACTTCTTTAAACCTTGTGGCTTGCCTTCATCTGCTATCCATTAGTAGTCGTATGGTAACTTGAAAGAATTAACTGATTTATTAAGTCTGAAAGAAGTTTAGTACATTCAATATAGTATAAATAATCCAGAAATGATCACATCGTTTCAGACCATAGCTGAAGAAGAGTATAATGGATAGACTGGCAATAATTACATTCAGTTTAATAATACACAAATTCATATTTTTGTCTTAATTTTAAACTGATACTCAACACATTGTGATATTATTCAGGGTTTACTCAAGTCATGAAAAAATACAAAACACATTGAAATTGGTAATAGAGATTGTGTATTTGTTTTTAAATGGTCTAGAAAAGATGATATCATATACTCACTGATAAACGTATATCCTCATATAAAATACCTCATTTGCCAAATACACTCAGTCACCGAGAGCCTAGTTGGCATTGAGCTAGTGCAGCTGCCTGCCAACCTGAAGTTTCAGGGTTCAAATACCACCCGGACCACCCAGCCTCTTTCTGAATGAATATCAGAGATATTCTCTTGGAAGGAACGGCAGCAAGCAAGGAAATTGGCCACCCCTTCATTTAAAGCTGTGGCCTAGTACATGGAAGTCACTAACACTTCATTACCCAGTGGCAATTGCTCTAGGACTCATCTTTACCTTTTCCCAGTTACTAGCCAAACTGCATTAATTAATGCATTAAATAAGCTGATAATTGTTCATATCGTAGTCATAAGCTAAAAACTTGAGATTTTTAGAAACAGGCTAGCACTTTTTAAATGCTAAACTGATGACTGACATAATAAACATGTCCTATATGTACAAATTAGGGAGCAGCGATAGCTCAGTGGTTAGTGAACTGGACTACAAAGGACAAGGGGTAGGGTTCGATCCCAACCGACGGCTTCCGTTTTCACCCAGCCTTTAATGGGTTCCGGATTTTTTTTCTGTGAAAGTGAAGCGGCACGGGCGTAATACCGACCACATTACCCTAAAGATCATGTGCCGAAGGTCTGTAAAATTTATGGTCACTAACACCATATTCCCTATATGCCACTTGGCGTGACAGGAGCACTTTACTTTTTTTTTTTTATATGTACAAATTAGAACAGGTTATTTGTGTTCAGGTGTGAAGGTGCATGTAAGAAACAGGACTGAAAGCTGCCAGCTACTCTGCTTGGTGAACCAGAACTATGCAGATCAGACTCCACCTCTATTTTTTTGCGGTGCCACTAGAAACAGCCCCATATATTTTAGAGCAGTGATCTCTCTGCAATATGTTCCACTTTGGCACGCAAGGTTTCTGTTTTTGAGATTGTGGTTCTGCCCTATGTGCTGTCTTCGGCTCGAAAGGACAATAGATAGACTAGAAACAGACTAATCAGTCTAGTCTGGCCACTGAGTAGGGATCAAGAAGGAAGGCAACCCGATACTCAAAAAGTCCTTGCTGCAGTCAGATGTTTTGGGGAAAGAAGCAAATATCACAGTTCTACTGCAAACCATGGTAGAATGCAAATACACCCATTTAAGGTCCTTTCATGGGTGGATGATAAAGAGAGCCATGAATTCTTTCAGTAGTCATATGGTGAATGCCAAATGGAAAGAAAGATTTGTATTTGTTATAAGTTGCTTTTATACTTGGTAGATAAAGAAACAACAAAAATGTTAGTATGTTCCATTTTAATATATATTTTAAAGTGTAATTCAACAATTATATGTCTACCAGGGTAGTGTGTGTACCATTCTGATAACCATTTGGTTTTTCAAACTGATGATGATTTTATTAAAAAGACCGAACAAATGTATGTTTCAGCTAAAATAATCAACTCTGGATGAATGTAGTTTGACTGAGATTAAAACTATTTTGATGTATTTTCGGATCTTTGTACAGACTTTAATGTATCCACTCTGGTTTTTCATTCTAAGTTCTTTTCTGCCTCTATATAGGTTATTTGTTGCTTTTTTATATAGTTTCCAGTTATGTTTTTATGGTTTAAAACAGTTGTTTTTTTCCCTGTCTTCATACTTGTATTTCTGTCTTCACACCAGTATTTCTGTCTTCACACCAGTATTTCTGTCTTCACACCAGTATTTCTGTCTTCAAACCAGTATTTCTGTCTTCACACCAGTATTTCTGTCTTCACACCAGTATTTCTGTCTTCACACCAGTATTTCTGTCTTCATACCAGTATTTCTGTCTTCACACCAGTATTTCTGTCTTCACACCAGTATTTCTGTCTTCACACCAGTATTTCTGTTTTTGAGAAAGTTTCTGTGATGACTAGAAGAAACTTGGAGCATGAATGTTTTAAAAAAATTTTTTTACAAATGTTTTAATTAATTTTTTAGACTCTTAACTGCATCTTTGTCTTCCTTACTCAACTTAACTGATTTGGTGAAAAGTTGTATGTAATTTCTGGATTGTTATATAACTGTATTCTGTAATCTGATAAATGTTAATTTATATTTTATGTTGTATTTATTTCATGACATATTCATTAATTTTATTGCCAACACATGCACACACACCCAATTTTATATTTTATTACAAATATGAAGTTATTATTATAACAATAATTATGACTACAAAGAATTTATGGCAGTTGTTTTTCCATTGCCTTTCATTGGTTTATTTACAGTTGACATTACTGGACCGTTGTGCTGCCAATGCCAGACCTGGACCCTAGATGCAAGAACAATAAGAAAAATAACCTCTACAGAGATGAAATGTGTTAGACGAATGACAGGAAACAGTCTGAGAGATAAGATCAGAAATGAAGAACTGAGAAAAAAGCTAGGAATTGCCCCCGCCATAGAATATATAAGGAAACAACAGATAAAATGGTTTGGCCACGTGACAAGGCAGAAAGAACAAAACACAACACAACGAGCTTTCAACAAACGTTGTGAGAACACCAGACCAAAGGGTTGACCACGAAAAAGATGGGTCGATGGAATATTAGAAGCACTAGGAAACATAACAACAGCAGAGGCGAACAGAAGAGCAAAAGACCGCAAATTATATCTCCCCTCGACGCTGAAAGGCAGATGAGGAGGGAAAGAAGAAGAAGAAGAGATTACTGGACTAGCTAAAATGTCTCACTCACAAGCCAGTGGGGTTGTTTTATTTTAGTGTCACCTCACTTAGAATTTGCATCCTCAAGCATGATAGCTTTTAGTTAGTGCTGTCTACTACATGAATTTAGATGCTTTAAATGTTGAGAGCAAGGATTTTAGAATAATAAATAACATATACTGTCAACTAAAGCAGCAATAAGGATTGGAAATCATTGAGTGCTTCAACAAATAGAAGAAAGTGTTGGGCAAGGGTGTGTACTACATACCCGATTTATTTAACATGTGTAGTGAAATTATAAATATAATTAAATAGCAGCAAGAATCAGATCCCTCAATGAAATAGAGTTGCTTGCACAGAACAGAGACAAATGGTGAGATTTGATAAAAGATCTTTACAAACATTGAAAACTGCTAGAATAAAAATTTAGATAAGAGAAAGAGTATCTGGGTTTATGCCCTATGGGCCGGCTATGGCTCGAAAGGTCAATAGATAGATAGATAGATAGTGAAATTGTATAAAAATCCGTAAAGAACACACCAGAATATCAGGTGGTGGCCATAATATAAACAATCTGAGATGTACTGATGATTTATTGTACAGTCGGCGAGAGGTGTTCAGGTCTGACTTTTAATTGATACGAGTGAAAATTAGTCACAGAAAAGACTGATAGTATATAAATGGCAAATAAAAATAGGTAAAAGACAGGAGCAATGGCTACAGCAAAAAAAAATATATATCTCAATGCACAACTAAAGTAAATGTAACTTATTTAAAACAGGTCAAAGAAATTAAAATACCTAGGAATAATATTCACTTTAGATGGTAAATGTACAACAGAGGTGAGGTGCAGTGCAGAATAACTTGGGCTAAGGCTGCATTAAAAAAAAAAAGATTAGAAAGATATTAGAATCCATTTTGTCATTGGAAATTAAAAATTAGTTCTTCAAAGTTGTAGAGTGCCCTTCTTGATATATGTCCAATTAGACAACAGACAAGAAAATTGTTGGTTAGCCACAGAAAAATGGTTTTACAGAAGAATGTTGAGAGTAACATGGGCAGCTAAAAGAGTAAGAAGGATATTATATTCTAAAAAAGGGCCAAAGCAAAATGAAAACATAAAAATATTTCCAGCTGAAAGGAAAAACAACTGTAATTTTGTAACCATGTTATGAGAAGGAAACAAATGCTGTACATTGTGACAACTCGAAGAATTGAGTTAAGAAGAAATAAAGAGAAACAAACAAACAAAAATACAAGATGGTTTTAAGAGAATGGTTTAGTAAGAAGTCAAGAATAGAATTGACAACAGCAGTAGAGATATAAAGCTGTGGAAAGACATGATCACCTACATCAGTAGACACCGCGCTTGATGATGTGTGTGTGCGTGTATGTATGTATATATATATATATATATATATATATATATATATATATATATATATATATATATATATATATATATATATATATATATATATAGATAATGTTTTTATGTATTAGGACAAGCAAGAAGGTGATGTTCTAAAGAAAGTGTTTGTGTACATTCATGGTGGTTCATTCTTTATGGGCTCCTCTCGAGAATACATGCCTGGGGATCTAGTTGCCTTGGTATGTTCTCTATTTTTGTTTCTAATTTACCTATATTTTAACACCTGACCCATTTGGGTTATATGACTGCATCACACTCAGAAGAATATTTATTTTTAAGAAAAAAAAACTAAAGGTCCCTCTGGCATATGGGAAATATTTTTTTAAAGGACATATGATGTTGGTGTCCTTATCCATATCCCGTGTCCCACTTATGGATGATTCAGGTCAAAATCATGTGCTGAAGGTCTGTAAAATTTATGGTCACTAACATCATATTCCCTATACGCCACTTGGTGTGACGGGGGTACTTTACTTTTTTTTTTTATGGTAGTAACTTTAGATTAAGTATTCTATTCTATTCTATTCTATTCTATTCTATTCTATTCTATTCTATTCTATTCTATTCTATTCTATTCTATTCTATTCTAATCATTGAATCAGTTTCACTGCAGTTGGGGCATCCCCATATCCGCAACACCGACCATCCCAGCATTTCTTTAAGCAGAAACAGTCTTACTGTTCCTGTACGGTGTTGATTATAGATATATCAGCTTTTTCCCCCACTAAGCACTCCGGATCAACCAGATTCTTTTTCCACCTTTAGACTCTTAAGTCTCTCAATATATGTATCATTGTCCCACCCATTGTCCCCCTCTTCTCTTAAGGAATGAAGAACAAACTTAACGATGTCCTCTTTGTCGAGAGCAAGGCAACAGTGTCAGAGCTGCCAGTGAGCTTATTGGCTATTTCTTTGACATGAACACCAGTGTGCCCTGGACAGTGCACCCATTTTAATGCATTCACTTTGGAGTCATCCAATAGCTGCATCCTCTCTGTGGCAATCCTGCCACAAACACTGTCTGTCGATCTTCTGTAGCATACTTTGCGAGTCAGTTACCAAGACTGCGTCATCCACATTCTGTGTAACCAACCATGTTATTGCTGCCATTGCTGCTTCTATCTCCAGTCTCATGCTGGACACAGTAATGCTACATTTGCCAGATTCCCTAGCCACTTCTCTGCCACGTTGGTATGCCACAAAAACCCCAACCGCTGTGATGTCCACGGTATACAGAAATATTCATGTAAATGATCAGATCCTGAGGTGAAGACACATTTTCAATGGATTCTCTTATAACAACGTCAGTGGCTCCATAAGCCCAATTGCGACACTCCCTATCAAGCTGAATGCTTACTTTGGTTAGCCCCTTTTTCTCCACTGTTACTTCTATCCAATCCTTGTCAGTCTTAATGTCATTCAGATCACATACTCTCCATATGGACTCCTCCACCTCCGCCATCCAGGATTTTCCATGCTTGCCCTTGGTCTCAACCAATTCTAAATGCAAGGGTTGATTAATATTCCTTACCATGTTCAAATTACCCAGGACCTATGCAGATCTATGTCATACTCTAATGCTCAGTAAATCAAGTAAGTACCTCATTGAATAGAAAGGTGCATCTGTGGTGCATCCAAGAACTGCCCGCAGGCCCTCATTCTGAACCCTTTCCAACCTTTTGATCTGAATTGATGAGAGAGCATATCCAAACCATAATCCAGTACTCAGAGCACCACAACCTGCATGAGCGAGAATAGTAACAATTGCTGGAGGTTCACCCTGGCCATAATCTTGATCACACTGATCCCTCTCCTTGCTTCTCTCTCTGTGATCAGGACTCAATCAGAGTAGGACTCCAGACTCTCACACGAAGACAGCTGTCTGTTTAAGCCTGTTAGATCCACTCCGCTTGAATACCTGTTAAAACGTTGCACTGTGTTCTGCACCAGTGGCCCAGTGCATCCGATTTCAGCCAGCATTTTGTTCAGGTTTGCTTTCCTTAGCTTTTGATTGTCCCCAATCTTCCTGCAAGGTAGCAGATGATCTTTTCTGTAGGGGGATTCTGCCCTTAGATGGTCGGCCCTCCCAGGTTTACGAGCACCATCTGTCCGAGTCACTAGAGGTGACTAACACAGACATGCGACTTGGAATATGAGGAAACTGCTACAAGGAACACTTTTCATGCACAGCGTCCAACTGTTCCCGCCGCCTATCCCCATAAACCGGTAAGTCACGTCCTTTTGAAAATGATGATCATCATAGCACTTGATGATGTTAGGCCATCGTTGATGACTCCAATTCCGAACATATAGACACACAGTTAGTCGTCAAATTATCCCCATCACACATCAAACAGCAGACCATAAGATTTGTGCACGGCCGGTTTAGGGAACCATTACGATGACTTTAGCACACAACAATGTCGCCAAACACACAATCTCACTCCCTTTAGATTTCTGTCTGATTACTCTAGTGTAAGCAGCCTACGACGAACAAAACACGAAGCAAATTCCCCAAAGAGACAAAACTGCGGCTGACGAAGTAGTTTACATTAATGTGTAACATGGAAATAACTTGCGTCAAAGAATTCCAACAACGGTCATGAACAGCACCAATGTGACGTAAAGTGCAGATCAAGTCTAGACAGTGGAAAGTCTCATTCACAACACTTGATTTGTCAAAAATGGATTGTTGTCAGCCTACGGCCTCGCTTTAGCGACACAAATATATTAAGTATATCATCATTTTGACTTTAACGCAGAAAAGTGCAAAGGAGATCCTAAATTAATTAGACCCTGGGTGCACTTTCTGCAGCGATCGAGAGGACGTGGACTAGATCTGCCATCTTGGGGATGGATCCTTGCCTTATCAATGACATTGCTCACATGTTGATTGAAAGAAAGGGACCTATCAAATGCTATTCCCACATACTTAATTGTCGAACTCCTTATGATGGTTATGGATATGGTTAAGGAAGGCCCCGGTATCACTGCAAACGAATTAAAATCCATAATCGCTCAACTGCCCGTGCCAGTGGAATCGTCCGAATTAATATCTCATCTCCTGAACAAAGAAAGGTAGCTGCAGTCCCCATCATAGTAGTCTCAGTACACGCCAAAAGACATAAGGCGAAACCGCACAGAAAGTGAACACAGCCATCTGTTCCCCGCCATACGATATCATTATTCATCGTAAGCAATGACTATATATATTGAAATATGATCAAAACGGATGAAACGCACAGCTCACAGTGTGCACAGAGCACTTTACTCAGTAGCTCCTGCAGCAAGCTGGATGATTGCACCACTGCAGCTTATAACTGGGAGGGTTTCTTTAACTGTTCAGTTGTTTAGTGTATATCACATTACTGAAGCCTTTACTTTAGATTAAAATAAAAGTTCTATAAATGGTTTATTAATTTAGACTGGAGATTTATTTTTTTCTGCAGGTTAGACTATCTTACACTTATTTGCAGTTATGCAGTGAAAGCAATTTTTAGACTATTCTTGATAGTTAAGATTAAAGATACTGGCCATGGTAAATCAAGGGACCATTGGTGTTTCCACACAAAATAGAATTATTCTGTTAATTAGTGCATCACACATGATAAAGCTGACAGAGACAATCTGGAAGGAAATATTGGAAGTAGAATTGAAACATTCTGTTATTTAGTGCATCGAATATGATAAATAAACCAGAGACTTCCTTTATAAAGCTGACCAGAGAAAATCTGGAAGAAAACATTGGAAGTAGACTTGAGACACTCTGAAGGATGACCACAAATCTTGTAAAATGGAAAGATGTTGTTGCCCAATAAGTTAAAACAGTTGTGTCTATCATTGAGTGCTTTGTTTTGTCTGTGTTCTGTGACAAGGAGAAGAATGAAAACTTCAATAATTATGTTATTATTGAAACTAACATCCTATCATTTGGTCTACAGGGGGATATTATTGTGGTGACTCTCAATTATCGGCTTTCCTGGTTGGGCTTCTTGAAAGGTAACACTTCTGAGCTGCCAGGTAACCAGGGAATGTGGGATCAGCTGATGGCATTACGTTGGGTTAAGAGCAACATTCGATTTTTTGGAGGAGACCCTGATGACATCACTGTTGGTGGAAACTCCATGGGAGGCGAAAGTGTTTCAGCACTGAGCATTGTTGCTCATGGCAAGGGATTATTTACTAAGGTTTGTTTGCAAGTTTTTAAATATTCACTTTAGTGGTGTGGGGCTGCATGGTCTAGAGGTAAGATGTAGGCCTCTAGACAAGAAGGTCCTGAGCTCCATTCCTACTACAGGCGGTGGAAAATAAAAAAAATAAAATTCATGATTTTACCCTCACCTGGTCTCTGGGTAGTGAGGTGTCCGATGTCTAGTCCTCTCGGAAAATGGCGAAAAACACAAGGTTCCTTGTGCATTCTGCATACGTTAAAGAACCCTTGGCAAGTGGAAATCGAAAAGAGTAGGCCAAAAAATGGCCCATGTTTGGGCGTAATTAATAGGAGAAATCTACCAAAAATGTTAAAAACTCTTGACAATAAAAATATGGTAACTCTAAAGTCAGAGAATATCTGCCTGTATGGTGGAGGACACCATAGCACATGGCTGCCAGTGTGAAAGTAAAAAATAGTGATATTCACGCAATAGTGACATTCAGTTTCTCAGGACTTCGCTAGAGATATAAAACTGGCGAACGCAAACAAAACTTTAGTGGTAAGCACATTGTGGAAGACTGTTGTACTTCCATTGTTTGATGTTACATTTGAATTGTAAATCTTACAGTGCAGTAACCTGATTCTGTTATGAGAATGGAGATTGAGACAGCAACTTCTGCTCAAGATGGATGCGTTGAGCTGAAAGAAACAAATATTATAAAAATAACTATCTTTATAGCATTTTCCCATTACTGGGGTTAGCCGGAGGGTTTTGTAGGACCAGAGAATAAAGACTGCTTATCTAGTGCAGTCAGCGAGAGGTGTTCGGGTCTGACTTTTTATTTCACCCCAATAGAAAAATTTTTGACCCTACAGAGATTCAAATCCACGTTCTCTTGGTTTGGAGCCTGACAAGTTATCAATTTGGCCACCTGCTCTCCCAAATACCATAATTTACTGTAAACCACAATATGCAACTGTGTCCATTTAATGGCTTTTTAAGAGTAGATATGTAAAAAGAGTAATTTTCAAGTGAATGCGAAGGAAGAAGAAAAGACGTGTCTGCATCATTAATGTGCTTTTATTTGTTGTGTTTTTAGTAGGACTTTTGTCTATAGAATTCTGAGGAGGCAATCTGATCATCTGAAGTGGAAAGATATCAGGCAAGTGTTTCAACCATTAGCGTCATGACATAAAGGGTGAACTCATAACTTTCACTCCGCATTTCATGCTGGAAGATCATAATGCTTTACGCATGTAATAAAAGAGACTCCAGTGTGCGCACACTTTTTTTTACTTTCTGCTCATACCCTGTTGCAAATTTCTGTCATGGCCTTAAACTAGAACATTGAATGCTACAGCTGCCTGAGGAAAATATTCACATTATTTTGCCCCCAAAAAGTAGGCAGTCAAGTATTGCTTAGAGGAGGTGCAGTCAAGAAGGAAGACACATAGTGATAACAGGCAGACACTGAAACTAGACAGATCTTATACTCAGATGAGATCCAGAAACTACATGATCATAAGAGATCTATAAACAATGTGAGTAGAAGAGACACAGAAACAATATGAGTAGAAGAGACGCAGAAACAATGTGATTAGACGAGATCCAGAAACTATGTGATCAGAGGGATCCAGAAACAATGTGATCAGAAGAGACCCAGATAAACTATGATTAGAAGAGATTCAGGAACAATGTAATCAGAAGAGATCTTGAAACAATATGATCAGAAGAGATCTTGAAGCAATATGATCAGAAGAGATCTTGAAACAATATGATCAGAAGAGATCTAGAAACAATATGATCAGAAGAGATCTTGAAGCAATATGATCAGAAGAGATCTAGAAACAATTTAATCAGAAGAGATCTTGAAGCAATATGATGAGAAGAGATCTAGAAACAATTTAATCAGAAGGGATCTAGAAACAATATGATCAGAAGAGATCTAGAAACAATATGATCAGAAGGGATCTAGAAACAATTTAATCAGAAGAGATCTTGAAGCAATATGATCAGAAGAGATCTAGAAACAATTTAATCAGAAGAGATCTAGAAACAATATGATCAGAAGAGATCTAGAAACAATTTAATCAGAAGAGATCTAGAAACAATATGATCAGAAAAGATCTAGAAACAATATGATCAGAAGAGATCTAGAAACAATTTAATTAGAAGAGATCTAGAAACAATATGATCAGAAGAGATCTAGAAACAATATGATCAGAAGAGATCTTGAAGCAATATGATCAGAAGAGATCTAGAAACAATATGATCAGAAGGGATCTAGAAACAATATGATCAGAAGGGATCTAGAAACAATATGATCAGAAGAGATCTAGAAACAATATGATCAGAAGGGATCTAGAAACAATATGATCAGAAGGGATCTAGAAACAATATGATCAGAAGGGATCTAGAAACAATATGATCAGAAGAGATCTAGAAACAATATGATCAGAAGAGATCTAGAAACAATATGATCAGAAGGGATCTAGAAACAATATGATCAGAAGAGATCTTGAAGCAATATGATCAGAAGAGATCTAGAAACAATATGATCAGAAGAGATCTAGAAACAATATGATCAGAAGAGATCTAGAAACAATTTAATCAGAAGAGATCTAGAAACAATATGATCAGAAGAGATCTAGAGACAATATGATCAGAAGAGATCTAGAAACAATTTAATCAGAAAAGATCTAGAAACAATATGATCAGAAGAGATCTAGAAACAATTTAATCAGAAGAGATCTAGAAACAATATGATCAGAAGAGATCTAGAAACAATATGATCAGAAGAGTTCTAGAAACAATATGATCAGAAAAGATCTAGAAACAATATGATCAGAAGAGATCTAGAAACAATATGATCAGAAGGGATCTAGAAACAATATGATCAGAAGAGATCTAGAAACAATATGATCAGAAGAGATCTAGAAACAATATGATCAGAAGAGATCTAGAAACAATATGATCAGAAGAGATCTAGAAACAATATGATCAGAAGAGATCTAGAAACAATATGATCAGAAAAGATCTAGAAACAATATGATCAGAAGAGATCTAGAAACAATATGATCAGAAGAGATCTAGAAACAATATGATCAGAAGAGATCTAGAAACAATATGATCAGAAAAGATCTAGAAACAATATGATCAGAAAAGATCTAGAAACAATATGATCAGAAAGATCTAGAAACAATATGATCAGAAAAGATCTAGAAACAATATGATCAGAAGAGATCTAGAAACAATATCATCAGAAAAGATCTAGAAACAATATGATCAGAAAAGATCTAGAAACAATATGATCAGAAGAGATCTAGAAACAATATGATCTGAAGGGATCTAGAAACAATATGATCAGAAGAGATCTAGAAACAATATGATCAGAAGAGATCTAGAAACAATATGATCAGAAGAGATCTAGAAACAATATGATCAGAAGAGATCTAGAAACAATATGATCAGAAGAGATCTAGAAACAATATGATCAGAAAAGATCTAGAAACAATATGATCAGAAGAGATCTAGAAACAATATGATCAGAAGAGATCTTGAAGCAATATGATCAGAAAAGATCTAGAAACAATATGATCAGAAAAGATCTAGAAACAATATGATCAGAAAAGATCTAGAAACAATATGATCAGAAGAGATCTAGAAACAATATGATCAGATAAGATCTAGAAACAATATGATCAGAAGAGATCTAGAAACAATATGATCAGAAGAGATCTAGAAACAATATGATCAGAAAAGATTTAGAAACAATATGATCAGAAGAGATCTAGAAACATTATGATCAGAAAAGATTTAGAAACAATATGATCAGAAGAGATCTAGAAACAATATGATCAGAAGAGATCTAGAAACAATATGATCAGAAGAGATCTTGAAACAATATGATCAGAAAAAATCTAGAAACAATATGATCAGAAGAGATCTAGAAACATTATGATCAGAAAAGATTTAGAAACAATATGATCAGAAGAAATCTTGAAACAATATGATCAGAAAAGATCTAGAAACAATATGATCAGAAAAGATCTAGAAACAATATGATCAGAAAAGATCTAGAAACAATATGATCAGAAAAGATCTAGAAACAATTATAAAAACCGTCATGCAGTAACTCCAGAGGAAACATGAAAAAGAAACACATAAAGGACAATCTGAGAGAGAACGGATACAAATAAAGATAAATGTTGAGACAAATTTGGGGCACCCTTTAAAGATTGGCCTTTGACAGTGTTAAATGTAAGAACATTGGTCTTGGCAAACAAATGTCAGAAGTCTGCTGTATTGGTCTGTGGTTGTGGAAGAAGATTACGTGAAATATTATGTCCAAGAAAAAAAAATACTGTTTGAATAAATTTATTTGCTTGCTTGCTTGCGTTCACCCTATGACTGAAGGAATACACCTTCTCATCATCCGCCCTTAAGAGGACGTTAAGTGGGCATGTCTGCGTTGTGTTGTGGTTTGCAGTAAAACTGTAATTTTTGCGCCTTACGGCCCAACACATCATACTTCCGCATGTTAATAAATTTAATTTTTATGTTAAATTTTAAATGAAGAGTAATGCCTGTTTTTTTTGTTTATTTCAGGGTCTTATTATGAGTGGTACCATGTTTACCTGCCCATCTACTCATGGCTCTTCGGACATTCTTCTAGACCTGTTAACAGAACGTGTTGGATGTAAGCTAGAGAGCACTGAATCTACAGTCAGATGTCTCAGAGAGTTGCCTGCTGAGGCATTCATCCTCCCCTTTGAGGGTAGCCTGACAAACAAATTCACTACAATTGATGGAGAATTTTTTCCATCCTCAATCATGGATCTGATCAGAGACAAAGATTACCTTGAAAAGGTTGGGTTCTACAGCAGAGATTACATTGTCTCACTAACAAACAATGAAGGTGCAATTGAGTTCTTTGGGCCCTTTGACCTTGGGATAGGTATGTAGCTTGCATGTATCATTTTTAGTAAGAGCAGGTATTTGTCTTTTCTCATTGAAGTCTTTAAAAAAAATGTTTGAGAATTGACTCAACAACAGATTATCAGTAACAGTTTGTGAAGGCAAGGTGCTTGGCAACAACAGAGTTGGAAGCTATCACTGACTCATAGCTGATGGCTTGTACCAGGATCAGTGAAACAGAACCATCCAGAACTACTCCACCATTTCACTGTGCCTTTAGAAACAGAGTAACCAGTCTAGCCTGACTAAGGAAGTAGAGATCGAAAAGGAAAGACAACCAAGTACACAAAAATGCCATGCTGAAGTCAGATGTGCAGGGCTAAAAGGTACAAATATCATAGTTATACTGCAAACCTCTGCACAAAGTATCTGTGCACACTTAACATCCTTTTATGCATAGATGATGAAGTGGTCTAACAATTCCTTTAGTAGTCACCAGATGAACACAAAAAAAAAAGTAACAGTGGTGTACAGTACTTTGTCTACAGCCAGTAGTTGGCTAGTGTCACCTTCAGTATGAACTTTGAAGTGACTGTTGTATTCTTCAATCTTCCCTGGTGGCTGAATCGATCACAGATGTTTTTAAAAACATCAGATGCCTTGAGCAAGATTTGAACACAAGTTAACTGGTCAGCAAAGCAGTGTTCTTCATAATTTCACTACCGCTGCTAGTCTTAAAGGTACACAATCTTAGTAGGTGATGCAAAGATTTAGTTCTACAGTTTTACATTATCTCTGTACACATCCGTTGACATAAAACTTAATAAAGAGCTTCTAAAAAAAAAAGGTCAAACCCCCCCCCCGCGCCCCAGTTTTCCTGAAAAAAAATCCCCAGTATCCATTTTTCTGAGGCGGGGTAAACCTCAATGCCATATTCTCCTCCAAAATTCTCTTCTTTACCCTCCCCTTGTCTATGGTTAGTGAGATAGGAGTCCCTGTGTGCACTCACGCATGTTAAAGAACCTTTGACATTTTAAAGTTGAAAAGAACAGGTTAAAAATTGCCACTGTCCAGCCAAATATTGTTATGAAAATCTCCTAATGACACAGACAGATGTGTCGGACCAAAAGGCACAAATATCATGGCTTTGTGGTAAACTAGCAATACAGTGCATACACACCACTTAACGGGTGAATGCTAAGAGGAAGAAGAGAACTTAATGTTTTTTTAAGAGCAGACGATCAAGAGTAGCAGTTAGGGTGAATGCAGCAGAAGAAGAAGAAAGAGACTTAAAGTTTCTTGCAAAGTCCTAAATGAGAGCTAGTCAGTAAGTATTAGAGTATTTGATTGAGAAAATCTTCATACCCACAACACTTTTGCCATAATTATCATCCAGTACCATACCAACCAACATAAGCTGTCGTGTCTCTCCATGATTTTCTGTATCATCATCTCTTTCAGTCTTTTGACTAGCCACTTTCTTTCTTTTTATTTACTGAAGTTTATGCCTTATACATAAAATAATCAGAATAGAGTTGAACATTTAATTATCACTTTTATACTGAAATGAATAGATTTGATAAATGTAAGGTGATTATTCTTTGTTTCAAGAATTCTTATAATTTTTTTTCTCTTTAACAGATCCAGATAAAATTTCAGCTAGTTTCTTGAGCCAAGTACTCCACATCCCTGTCCCAGTGTGTGAGAGAATTTTGACCTGGTACCAACAGCCTGGCCATTTCTCCTTTAAACCATCCCATGATATTATTTGTGATAATATTATGGTTCTTCCAACACACAGATTTTTGGAAGCTGCATCAAATAATATAAGTAAATATCAGTTTCATGTTTCTGTTACTTCTTCTTCTGCTGTCTTACAACTCCCTGTGAAGCACTGGTCTTCAATAAATACTTTCAACTCCCTGTGAAGTATAGGTCTTCAACAAATACTTTTAACTCCCTGTGAAGCACTGGTCTTCAACAAATACTTTCAACTCCCTGTGAAGCACTGGTCTTCAACAAATACTTTCAACTCCCTGTGAAGTATAGGTCTTCAACAAATACTTTTATCTCCATGTGAAGCATAGGTCTTCAAGAAATACTTTCAGCTCCCTGTGAAGTATATGTCTTCAACAAACACTTTCAACTCCATGTGAAGCATAGGTCTTCAATAAATACTTTCAACTCCCTGTGAAGCATAGGTCTTCAACAAATACTTTCAGCTCCCTGTAGAGCATAGGTCTTCAACAAATACTTTCCAAGTCTTCTTGTTTGGTGCTATTCTTTTAACCCTTCCTTACGATACCTATCTGTGGCATGCTTTGCTACATTGTAATACAAAATACTTTCCATTAATTGTTACATTAGGAGCACTAAAAAATAGTAATTTCTTTGAACTTTTGATGCACAAATGTGTGTTTATCAATTACACACAGAGAGAACTCAGAGTTCCTGTCTCAGATTGATTTATGACCCAGAATTGGCCGCTTGGACTGGATGTGTTATTTCATATATTCAGATGGATGCACTACATTTGTCAGTGTGTTCGGCTATCTCAAAGCGTTATTTGCTGAATTTCCTGATCATAGAGAGTTGTTTTATATCGCAGATGACCGAGGAAACTTCCCTGGTCAAAAGGAAAAAAAAAAAAAAACGTCAAATTTCTTGAAATTTGGCCAATTTTTTTAGTACTATAAGATCATATCTCACAAAATGAAGGAAAAAAGGAAAAAAAATTCTACATCAATAGAAACAAATTAACACTCAGGGATCACAAGAAGTAGTAATTAGGAAGGTCAACGTTGGGGAAGGGGGGTGGGTGTGTAATGTTTGAACACAGCAAAGTTACAAATTTTGAAGAATTTGTGTTTTGATGCAGTAATTTTTATCATAGTATCGTAATCTAATTTGGATTCAGGAAAAACAGTGGCACAAAAGAAGCCATATTTAGCATGAGAACATTGATTGAAAAGTACATAGAAGTAAACAAACCAATATATGCCCGCTTCATAGACTAAACCAAAGCTTTCGATAGAATACACCATAACCAACTTATAGACTGCCCAAAGGATATAAATCTAGATGACACAGACATACGACTAATATGTAATTTGTACTGGGAGCAAACAGCAATAATAAAATATAACAAGGAGAACTCTACACCCATGGACATAAAAAGAGGAGTAAGACAAGGATGCATCCTATCACCAAGCTTGTTCAATCTATACACTGAGCAGATCTTTAAAAACATCTCAGAGATGCCAGGCCTAAACATTAATGGAAAGATAATCAATAACCTAAGATATGCTGATGATACTGTTCTACTAGCAGAAAATCCTAAAGATCTACAACAATTGCTTAACTCTTTCAGGACCAGAACAGGAAACAGGAATTTTCAGATTTGGACCAGAAAACTTGATTTTTTTCCCTGTTTCCATAAATTTTACCATATACCTTTTTCATTTGACTACTTCACACAGTAATTAAGATAAATGTGGCATGTGTTATATATCACTGGAAAGGGAAATGGATACAGAAAATGAAAATAGCAATATATTTCTGATATGTCATTATTTAAAGGAATAGTTATATTTTAAAAAAAAGAAATATTCAAGGTATATAATTTTAAATTTAAAATATTGTATTTCACTTACCCATTTCCATCCAGATATGTGTTGCTATCAATTTGTCTTGAAATATTACACAACATAATCCAAATTCCTCGAAAATAAAGTTTATTTGATGAATTTATGTCCACAAATAACAAAATTATGCACATTTTTATAAATGATCCCAGAATTTAAAAATTTCAAATTTTTTTACATCACAACAATATTATTTACAAGTCAAGTTTGTTATTTTTATTGACACATATATGTCACCCTTATGTGAAAAGTCTGTGACGGTGGATGGAGGCGGAGGAATCAAGAATGATCAACGGCCCAGAAAGCGAAAACAGCAAAGTGTGTGGTACACAAGAGGCATGTTCAGAACACGAAAGACGAACATGGCGACCACCGTGAAAGAGATTGGAGCCTCATCACGTACCAGTCCAGAGGAAGCCATGGAGAGTCGGAGAAATTCGAACTTATGTCGGAGGAAAGATCTTAAAATAAGTACTTGGAATGTTAGGACTCTATATCAACAAGGGAAATTGGAAAATCTAGTTCAAGAAGCAGAACGAATAAATATAGATATTTTAGGCATATCAGAGACTAGATGGAAGGAATGTGGGTACATTGAAGACGAAAAATATACATTTATATACTCAGGAAACACAACAGAACATCAAAGGGGGGTAGGAATACTGATAAAAAGAGAGCTACAAAAATATATAAGTACCCACTGGACATACAGTGATAGGATTATACTACTCAAGTTGAAAGCAAAACCATTCGACATAGCAATAATACAGACATATGCACCTACTCAAGACTACACAGATGAACAAATAGAGGCATACTATAAAGACCTAAATAAAGTTATGAAGCAAGTGAAATCTTCAGACATCTTGATTGTAATGGGTGACATGAATGCTAAAGTAGGAAAAGGTAGATATAAGACAATTATAGGAAATCATGGTTTAGGAAAAAGAAATGACAGAGGAGAAAGATTAATACAATTCTGTGAAGAAAACAGGCTGATAATATGTAACACCTACTTTGAGCAAGAGAAAAGGAAACTATACACATGGAAAAGCCCTGGAGATAGGAAGAGGAATCAAATAGATTACATAATGATAAAAGAAAGGTTCCGTAACAGCGTAAAGAAAGCCAAAACCTACCCAGGAGCAGATATTAATTCTGATCACAATCCTGTAATGATTAAAATGAAAATCAAACTAAAGAGAAACAAGCAAAAATCTGATTCATCAACAAACCCACTCGACATAACAGCTTTAAATCAAAAAGATATTAAAGATACCTATACAATACAAGTAAAGAACACATACCAGAAGCTGCTAGAGGAAGGAATTGAACAATACAGAAGAGAAAATCCTGATGAAAAAGTAACAACCAAATGGCAATGCATAAAGAAAAGCATACAAAAAGCCTGCGACACCTTACCCAAAAGAGAAAAGAACAAAAAACAAAAATGGATAACTAACACCATCTTAGAAAAAATGGAAGAAAGGAGACAAGCGAAGAACACTGCCCAATACAATAAAATAGATAATGAGATACGCAAAATGTGCAAAAAGGCAAAAGAAGACTGGCTCAGCCAAAAATGTAGAGAAATAGAAACTATGGAAAGCAAACAAGACCTAAGAGGAATGCACATAGAAATAAAGAGAATGACTAATAAAAATAAAAAGCCACAGAAGGTGGATGCATTGCAGACAAAAAGGAAAAATGCTAACAGACAATAAGGATATCATAGATAGATGGCAGGAATATATAACAGAACTATTTCATGATCAAAGGGACAAGAAACCAGTTATAAAATGTACATCAGGCTATAAAATCTTAAAATCTGAGGTGGAAAAAGCTATAAAAACAATGAAAAGGGGAAAAGCAGCAGGACCTGAAAGCATACAGATAGAGATGATACAGGCACTTGAAGATTTTGGCATTGAAGTGATTACAGACATATGCAACGACATATACCACACAGGATACATACCAAATGAACTAAAAACATCAACTTTCATTGCATTGCCTAAAAAGAATGGTGCAGTTGAATGCAGTGACTTTAGAACAATAAGCCTAATGAGCCATGTTACAAAAATCTTGCTAAAAGTTATACAAGGAAGGATTCAGAATAAAATCAATACTGAATTAGATGAGCAGCAATTTGGATTTAGGAAAAATAGCGGGACAAAAGAAGCCATATTCTGCATGAGAACATTAATCGAAAAATACACAGAAGTAAACAAACCAATATATGCCTGCTTCATAGACTACACCAAAGCTTTTGATAGAGTACACCACAAACAACTTATAGAATGCCTAAAAGAGATACATCTAGATGACATGGATATACGACTAATATGCAATCTATACTGGAGCAAACAGCAATAATAAAATATAACAAAGAGTTCTCTACACCCATTGATATAAAAAGAGGAGTAAGACAAGGATGCATCCTATCACCAAGCTTGTTCAATCTATACACTGAGCAAATCTTTAAAAACATCATAGAGATGCCAGGCCTACAAATTAATGGAAAGATAATCAATAACCTAAGATATGCTGACGATACTGTACTACTAGCAGAAAATCCTAAAGACCTACAACAATTACTTAATGAAATAAACACAACAAGCAAAAAATAGGGACTAGATATGAATATCAAAAAGACTAAAACTATGATCATAAACAAAGAAAATACTCAAAACCCACAAGTGGATATCAAAATTGAAGGAATAGACCTTGAGACAGTTCAGAACTATAACTACCTTGGACATACTATAACCAGTGATGGAAAATGTACAACTGAAATAAACAAAAGAATAGGAATGGCAAAAAGTAATTTTAATGTCATGAAGGACATACTAACATCAAAACAAATAACACCAGAACTAAAACTAAGAATAGCAAAATGTTACATCTTCTCAATATTCCTATATGGTGCTGAAACATGGACATTAGACAAGAAAACAGAACAGAGAATTGAAGCCTTTGAAATGTGGATATATAGAAGAATAGGTAGAATTGGATGGAAGGAAAAGAAAACAAATGACAAAGTCTTAAAACAACTAAAAATGAAAAGAGAACTTCTGAACACAATTAGAACAAGACAAATGCGATTCTTAGGCCATGTTAAAAGACACAACAGCCTACTGAAAGTGATCCTGGAGGGGAAAATACAAGGTAAAAGAGGCAGAGGCAGACCAAGATTAACATTACGAGTAACATCAAAAGATGGACAAATCAACCGATGACAACCTGCACCATCAAAGCAAGAGATAGAGCAAAATGGCGCTCCATGGTAGCCAACCTTCGTTGCGGAGACAGCACTCAATGATGATGATTGACACATATGTACTTATTGTGTGTGATATTCCCTAAAGCATGTTTTAGCGCACAGATGTGGCTTATCTGGACAACCTGTACAATAATAGCTGCTTCATTTTCTTACTTTCCGCTGCTCTGAACAATGAACACACTGCAGGTCTTTCCCATCAAAATCAATGAGATGGATGGCACCCTGATATCTCTGCGGCTTCGTGTTCCATTTTTTCCCCGGCTTGGATAAATCAACTTGAAGAAGGTTGTTAGGAATAGGTGTCTCTGCTCCTACTATGCTACACAAATCATAAATAAGCAGCTCCTTGAAATCTGCAAAAGGCATATGCTTTTCGGTGTTAGGGCGGCTCAAGTTATATAAAATATGAGCATTGAGTTGTGTGATCTCAATTATCCACATAAATATTTTCTTCCACCACTTGACTGTCTTCCTTGTGTGGTTCCCATAATATGAGATCATCTGGTCTACTCTGTCACATCCATTCATTGAGTGGTTGTAGCTATGGATGGGTGATGGCTTCCTGACTTGACTCCTACCTTCATTTCTGATCTCAAATGTGACACTTCCATGTGTTGTCA
Source organism: Megaustenia siamemsis (assembly GCA_032433765.1). Classification (NCBI taxonomy): domain Eukaryota; kingdom Metazoa; phylum Mollusca; class Gastropoda; order Stylommatophora; family Ariophantidae; genus Megaustenia; species Megaustenia siamemsis. The sequence goes on along the minus strand of JAVIAB010000047.1, from coordinate 69,578,313 downwards.
CCAATTGGCAGGGCTTTTTGGATTTTTATCCCTCCAGCTGACACACATAACTTGCTCCTCATAATTGATGAACCACTTTGCCTCATTCACTGATATTTTTTTATTTTTGACTTCTGCTGGAAATCCGCGTCTGTTTGAATTTAGCGTTCCAGTGTAGTTGTGATTTTTCTGCCGCAGAAATTGAACAAGTGGCAGGGAAGTATAATACCGGTCAGCAAACAAATGATGATGATCTGTGATGCCTTCCAGTAACTTGTCGAAAACTTTGACAGCATGTGAAGAATGTGGGTCTGTTTCAGGCCAGTAAGCTGTGTCCGTACCAAAATATACCAGGAGGTTGAAAACGTATCCGGTGATTGAGTCGCAAAGTCCGTATGATTTGATATGATATTTTTTTGGCTTACTGGCATTGTACTGCTTGTACTTAAATCTTCCCTTGTAGCCTATAACCATCTCATCAATGCAGATATTTTCAAATGGATAAAACGCTTCTTGAAATTTTTCGATCAATGAATTGATGAACGGCTCAATTTTACATTTTCCAGCCGCATCAGGACCAACCGCATGAAGCATAGATTGATAAATGAGTAAAAATCTGGTCCGACTAAACATGCACCTAAACCAAGGACTACTTTTAAAAGATTGAATGGACCAGTAATCCTTTATAGAATTTTTTGCATTCATTCCCATGGCAATCATGACTGCCAGAAACTGAAAAAAAGTATTACGGTCCAGCGGTGTCCATTTAGCAAAACTGGAATACCTGCGTGCAGGAGTACTCAATTCCATTTTTTGCTGAGTATAATTGTTGATATTTTGAATAAGACTGTCAACAATTGTGTCAGTCAACAGGCTCAGAAAATACTTGGAAGGTGAAGCATTTTCTGGAAGATCTAACTTACATCCAGAATTTATATTTTGGAAGCTAGATTTTCCTATGGTATCGCCATCTCTGGCTTCATGCCACCCATCAGCAGGCTTCCTAGCCACATCTGTCCTGTCAGCTTTGGCAGACAGAATAGTATCAGTTTAATCATCAGAATCACTGCCACTAAATTCCTCTGAGTCACTGATAGTGCTGGACTGGAGGCATCGACCAGCTAAACCTAAACAAGAGTTAGCGAGTCTTGGTTTCTTGCCACTCGACTTACCACTACGATTATCATGACTATCACCACAAAAACTCTCATCTGAATCTGAATAGTCCATTTCTGATTCACTAAATAACAATGTTTCGAACATAGATCTCGCTTGTTCTGCACTATATCGTTTTGGGCGAGATGTACTGCAAGAACTACCAGCAGTGGGCGTGGCCATTTTGTGATAGAAATTTCAGAAAAATAAACAATGAATATAAATGAATAATTTTTAAAGAATCAATCGTCGAAACACGTTGGTCCGCACCGGAAGTTCAAGGAAAATAACTCTCACGACCGGAAATCAAGTATTGGTTGAAACAAAAACGAAATTCGGTGAAAACGAAACAAATATTCAGCTACATCCAAAATGTCCGACATATCGGTGTTGTCCAAACGGATAACACAGAGGACTCGGCATCGGACCTGAAAGAGTTAATGCGATAAACATAACAAGCAAAAAATATGGACTAGAAATGAATATCAAAAAGACTAAAACTATGATCATAAACAAAGAAAATTCTCAAGACCTACAGTTAAATATCACAGTTGAGGGAATACATCTGGAGACAATCCAGAGCTACAACTACCTGGGACATACTATAACCAATGGATGGAAAATGTAAAATTGAAATAAACTAAGAATAGGAATGGTAAAAAGTAATTTTAATGCCATGAAAAATATACTAACAACAAAACAAATATCAGCAGGGCTGAAACTAAGAATGGCAAAATGTTACATCTTCTCAGTATTCCTGTATGGTGCAGAAACATGGACATTAGACAAGAAAACAGAACAGAAAATTGAAGCCTTTGAAATTTGGATTTATAGAAGAATAGGTAGAATTGGGTGGAAAGAAAAGAAAACAAACGATAAAGTTTTAAAACAACTGAAATTAAAAAGAGAACTACTAAATACAATTAAGACAAGACAAATTAAATTTTTGGGCCATGTTAAAAGACACAACAGCCTACTAAAAGTAATATTGGAAGGGAAAATACAAGGTAAAAGAGGCAGAGGCAGACCATGACTAACATGGACGAGTAACATCAAAAGATGGACAAGTCAATCTATGACAGCCTGCACCATCAAAGCAAGAAACAGAGTAGAATGGCGATCCATGGTAGCCAACCTTCGTTGCGGAGAAGGCACTCGATGATGATTGATCGTAATCTAGGGTTAAGATAGGTCCATATTACTTCCAAGTTTTGTTCATCTCTACCTCCGTCTGTCCTCTCCAAGTGTATTATTTGCCCTTAGACTTCCTCCCTGAGGAAATAAAATATAAAATATTTATTTCCATGTAAACTTGAGCATACATATATCATATACTTCTTCTCTGCCCTTGTATTATTCAACACCAATTAAACTTGATGAGTCTTTCCTCCTTTTACCCCCGTCACGCCAAGTGGCGTATAGGGAAATATGGTGTTAGTGACCCTATATTTTACAGACCTTCGGCACATGATTTTTGGGGTAATGTGGTCAGTATTACGCCCGTGCTGCTTTACTTTCCCAGAAAAAAAAACCGGTACCCATTTAAGGCTGGGTGAACCCGGAAGCCGTTGGTTGGGATCGAACCCTACCCCTTGTCCTTTGTAGTCCAGTTCACTAACCACTGAGCTATCGCAGCTCAAACTTCATGAGTATATAAAAAAAAAAAAAAAAAAGAGATGCCAAAGTCTGATGTTTCGGCTGAGAATAGGACATGTCACAGTCTATCATCATCTAAACAGACTAAATCCTTTGGTTGAACCAAATTGAACCACTGCAAAAACTTTGAGAAAGCCGTGGACTTGTTAATATATTGTTCCCATCAAATGGATCTGCCATGTCAGTGACTTCCCACATATCTAGCCATTGACAATACACTCTTATTGCCAGTAGACCAACTGGTAGATATTCAAAGAAGGAGATGTTTAGATAGTTTATTTTTTCTTTAGAAAAAAGTGTGCTATGGTGCATAGATTTTGTGCTAATGTTGTACACTGACAGAAATGAAAACACCTTGTGCATATTAACAGATTTTCTTAACTGAAAATTAAATGCAGGCCATTGTAACTTTCAATAAGAACAGAGAAAACTACAGAGCAATTGTTGTGGGAGCCAAATTCCTAGAGGGACAAGCTAAATGATGATGAATTAAATATATTTCTTATTCATTTTGACGTTTGTTTGACCAATGTTTCTCCAAAGTAAAACAATATGATTTATATAAAATGTTAATGATTTTTTAATTGTTATAAAAATTGTCTTTATCTTTGATTACATTATTTGTAAAAGCAGCACGAAACATTGAATGAGCTTTGTGAAGAGTGACCTTCCAGTTAGTATGAGAACCTTAGGTACATTCTTTTGTTTAGAAAACCTTAAGTACTTAATTGTATTGAGAAAACCTTGTGTACTTACTTTTATTGAGAAAACCTTAAGTACTAATTGTAGTGAGAAAACTTTGCGTACTTACTTGTATTGAGAAAACCATAAGTACTTAATTGTATTGAGAAAACCTTACATACTTACTTGTATTGATAAAACCTTAAGTACATTCTTGTGTTTAGAAAACCTTAAATATTTACTTTTATTGAGAAAACCTTAAGTATTTACTTGTATTGAGAAAACCTTAAGTATTTACTTTTATTGAGAAAACCTTAAGTATTTACTTGTATTAAGAAAACCTTACGTACTTGTATTGAGAAAACCTTAAATATTTACTTTTATTGAGAGAACCTTAAGTATTTACTTGTATTGAGTAAACCTTGCGTACTTACTTGTATTGAGAAAACCTTATGTACTTAATTGTATTGAGTAAACCTTATGTACTTGTATTGAGAAAACCTTATGTACTTACTCGTATTGAGTAAACCTTACGTACTTACTTGTATTGAGAAAACCTTAAGTACATTCTTGTGTTTAGAAAACCTTAAGTATTTACTTGTATTGAGAAAACCTTAAGTATTTACTTGTTTTGAGAAAACCTTATGTACTTACTTGTATTGAGAAAACCTTACGTACTTACTTGTATTGAGAAAACCTTACGTACTTACTTGTATTGAGAAAACCTTACGTACTTACTTGTATTGAGAAAACCTTACGTACTTACTTGTATTGAGAAAACCTTACGTACTTACTTGTATTGAGAAAATCTTAAGTACTTGTATTGAGAAAACCTTACGTACTTACTTGTATTGAGAAAACCTTAAGAATTTACTTTTATTGAGAGAACCTTAAGTATTTACTTGTATTGAGAAAACCTTGCGTACTTACTTGTATTGAGAAAACCTTATGTACTTACTTGTATTGAGAAAACCTTACGCACTTACTTGTATTGAGAAAACCTTAAGTACTTACTTGTATTGAGAAAACCTTACGTACTTACTTGTATTGAGAAAACCTTACGTACTTACTTGTATTGAGAAAACCTTACGTACTTACTTGTATTGAGAAAACCTTAAGAATTTACTTTTATTGAGAGAACCTTAAGTATTTACTTGTATTGAGAAAACCTTGCGTACTTACTTGTATTGAGAAAACCTTATGCACTTACTTGTATTGAGAAAACCTTACGCACTTACTTGTATTGAGAAAACCTTAAGTACATTCTTGTGTTTAGAAAACCTGAAGTATTTACTTGTATTGAGAAAACCTTAAGTATTTACTTTTATTGAGAAAACCTTAAGTACTTACTTGTATTGAGAAGTATATGAAAATATTTTTCAGGGACTGATCATGAAAGAAAGGGAAAGTCATACTTTTTGTATTTTGATTATCTACCCTCATACCTACCATCTAGCATTGAAGGCATGGCTCATGGTTTTGATTTAATGTACCTGTTTGACATGCAGCCTGATCAGATGTTGCAGTACTACTACAGACTTCACACAAGTGATACATTCTCTCAGGAAGATTTTCAGATAAAGAATACCTACATTAGTATGCTGACTGATTTAATGAGATTAGGGTAAGGAATTGTTCTTAGCATTACTTATCATCCTATACTACTGCCTATTTAAATTATCAGAGAGAGAAAGAGAGAGAGGTCAGTGTAAAATAACAGCTTCAAACAAACTACAGAAAGAGTAATCTTTCTTTTTCATTTTGCCAAAGTCAAATGCAGCGTCTAAGCACCCTAAGGTTGCCATGCATTTGCAAGTGGATCCCTAATCACTGTAGAATACCAGAAAGTGAGAAAGCAGATCATCTGGCAAAAGAGGGCGAAACAGGCACACAACCAGATGCACCAGTTACATACTACCAGAAGAAACAGATAATCAAATCAATCAAGCCCCAAATCAAGACGCCATAATATGAATAGATGGAAACAAGTTATCATTATATGCTCCAGAAAAGGACACAATCGACTCCATAGTCACATGTATACAAAATTTAAGGTTGGCACCTCATCCATGTGGACGGGCACCCCGGGCTACTGAACACATATTTCAAGACTGTGCTAAAAATATTCTTCTTCTTCTTCTTTCCTTCCTCATTTGCCTTTCAGCATCGAGGGCTGATATAATTTGCGATCTTTTGCTCCTTTGTTCGCCTCTGCTGCTGTTATGTTTCCTGGTGCTTCTAATATTCCATCGATCCATCTTTTTCGTGGTCGACCCTTGGGTCTAATATTCCCACAACGTATATTGAAGGCTGGTTGTGTTATGTTTTGATCTTTCTGCCTTGTCACATGGCCAAACCATTTTATTTGTTGTTTCTTTATATATTCTATCCTGGGGGCTATTTCTAGCTTTTTTCTCAGTTCTTCATTTCTGATCTTATCTCTCAGACTGTTTCCTGTCATTCATCTGACACATTTATCCTGAATATATTAGATTGAGGAAAACCCTTTGACCCACAGATACAACACTACAGACAAAACTGTATGAGCCACTGCAAGAATTAAAAAAAAACTGTCAAATTTATAGAGGAAGCAACATTGCAGATACAGACAATACTTCAGGTGAACGAAAGATAGATAGAAATGCAGTGTCTGAGTTGAAAGCAGCCATAAGATAAATACCTGACATCAGTTCTCTCCATAATTTTAGACAGTTGGTGAATGTGGTGTTAGAGTGTATTTTTTAATGACCAATAGCACACATTCTATGGGCGATATGCTCGTTACCACACAACTTTCCCAGAAAATCACAGGTAACTTCTAGTATCTTTATTCACTTTCTGTTGTTCACCTAATGGCTACTAAAAGAATGCATAGCCTTCTTCACCATCCAGCCTTAAAAGGACAATAAGTGAATGTATATGCGTTATGTTGTGGTTTATTTGCTCCTTTCTGCCCAACACATCTGACTTCTCTGCATTTGTGGGTGCCTGGTTGCCTTCTTTATTCATTTGCCAGACCAGACTGGTTAGTGTGTTTCTAGAGGCACAAAAAAAGAGGTTGAGAAATGTCTGGATGGTACTGGTTCATCAATCCAGGGGCAAGCCATTAGCTATTAGTCAGCTCTGCAGCTATCAGTCACATATGTAGCCTTGCATTAACATAAATGAACTGGAACCGATAAAGACCCTACATTACTTACCTCCCATGGTGGCACCAGAGTCAGATTGACTAGTCTGGCTAAATAAATAGTGATCAAAGAAGAAACTCTATACTTAAAAAACAATATTCAATGTTAATGCAGAATGGGAGAAGGTTATGGCTTGATATAAGTCATGACAATGCAGCTTAAGCCCATTTCATGCTCTTCAATTTTGAAAGTAAATTGGGCAAGACAGCAATGAGGCCAAAGACAGCTGATACTACACATTCAATGAAATTAATAAACATGATCTATGAAGCTGACTACGAGTCCTCCCTTTGGAGTGTGTTCAAATACCATTACAGGTTGATAATCTCCATGCACATTTTTCCAATTTACTAAATGAAAGTTTTATTGTAAGAGTACATAGTTGAGAATATTGAGCAGACTCAGAGATGTGATTACTTTTTGTGTTTTAGTATTTATTTAACAAAGTTACATAGATGTTTTTAGTACAGGAGAAGGTTTATTTGTTATGTCATTATAATTTAAATTTAACTGAAAAAAATATATATAAATTTTTGGTGGTTTTATGGCTATAATTTTAATTATCTCAAATCAGTTCACAATCCAAACATTTATAGATACATATAAGGAACACTTTTCAGACATAGCCTTTAATGGTTCCTGCCACCTATCCACCATATTGACCAGAAGTTCACGTCCTCCTGAAAATGATGATCGTCATTTAAAAAAACAATGTATTGCGCTTGATGAAGCTAGGACATCACCCTGACTCCAAATCCAAACATATGAAACACAGTTAGTCATCGGACTATCCCCGTCGCACATCAAACAACAGATGGTAAGATCTCCCTGCAATGTGAATTTGTGAAATTATGAATCCCTCCTGACTAACATGAACCTCCGGGAGTAACTCCGGTGCTGCAAAGTCATATACAAAACTCCATTCTGCCTTTCACTATTAGCCATTCCACTATGGACGTTTTCGGGATATACAATTAGAAGGTATTTGGTGTAAACCACATTTGTAAAGATCATGTTTTTCTTTCTGATGATTTTTTATTTTAGAGTAAGTGAGATCCACATTTGGAATGATTGGGTTTTTCATTTTAATGATCTCTGATCTCAGAGTAAGTGAGATCCACATTTGAGATGATTGGGTTTTTCATTTTAATGATTTCTGATTTCATAGTAGGTGAAAACCAGTATCTAATCACATTGGAGATTTATGATAAAAAAACAGGTCCTGTTTTCATGCTTTAAGAGAACCCTTGGCAACTGAAAATTACTGAGTTTTAATGGCAGCTACAAATTAAAAGAAAAGGCTGTATGCCACTGTTTGGCCCAGATTAAAAAAAAAAAGTAAAATTTCTTTCATCTTTAGAATAATTTACTGACTTTCTGAAATTATTCTGACTGGGTCTTGACATTGTGGAGTTTGTACACTGCTGGGATCCTCCTGTGTGTTCAGGAGAGAGACGTCTGAGTGTTGTGGTGATGATCCTAAGACTAAGACACTGCAAGTGTGCACACTCATAGGAGTATTAAATATGTTTGTATCAGTTTCTAACTCATTTTTATTTTAATTGCAGTAATCCAAGTGTGACTTTGTCAGAAAAATTTGACATCCAGTGGCCAACATTTGATCTTCAGTCCAAACTTAGCCTCAGCTTTAGTGCTAAGCCCTCCGTTAAACCATCTCCTATCGAGGAACGCTGGGACTTTTGGAACACTTTGTTTCCTCAGTATCTGAAAGATTATTCCAACTCCATTAACAAGCAGGAACTGTAGGATGGCATGAACATGTATAACAACTTATGGGATGGAGACAATAAGGTCATGGCTACTTGTGTCCACTGCCTTGTAGTTGTGTTTGGTAATGACAGATTAAATGTGACCTATTAAAAGCTCTACAGATGAATGTTACATGTTGCAAAAATGTTTCTCTATTTGTACCATTTTTAATTGCTCAAATGTAAATTTCACAGAATATTCCAGATACAAATTGAGACCAATTTTACTTTGAATTTTTACATTATTCATTGGTTATCATCGCACACCAAACATGTTCATAGGTGCTGAGATGCCCACCTCAGTATGTCCTGCATCATCTAGCATCTCATGACTCTGTGTTGATTGATAAGTCCTCTTATGTGCCCATTAAGCCTCTCATTTCTCAATTTTACTTTGTTGAGTATCAAAAATAATTTATTTTAATTCGAGGGGAACATAGACTGCAAATATAGGCATAGATTCACATAAGTAGATTATTATATATGGATAGAAGTTATTAATTTAATTTTAATAACTTGGACCATCATAATGTTCTTGTGACTGGTATTGCAATTTTAAAAAGACAACAGTGTGACGTATAATTTCAGGCAACTGAATTTTAACTGACATAGAAAACCCTTAAAATAAACATAAACAGCTGCAGCAATGAAAAATTGATAAATGTAGACTGTAGCACAATTTGTTGTAGGAATAAAAAATACTCTGCTCTTTTTTTTTATTGGTCATATGTTATAACACTAACAGAGCAATGAGAATTACCTTAATTAAGCTTGCAAAGGCATTTGATAATATGTCTGTATTTTGTCTCTTAGGCATTTTGTGTTAATTTATGTTGTCAATACTGTGTTAAGTACACCAGCTTGGTATTATTTTAGATTTTATATAATGTTTTTATGCGATTACGTATTTTAAAAATAATTATTTATTACATTCATTATTTTAAAATTTTAAACAATTAATTTTAAAAACTTTGAACAATAAATTTTTGTGTTTGTTTACAATGAAAATTGTAATACTGTTTCAGGTGGTTGTTAACTTATTCCCTTGCAATATGGCTGATCAAAAAGTGAATGCATTTTATGTCTAAGAATATTTTTGAATTAATTTTTTTTGTTCTTACACAAATGATTTATGGAAAACAATATAATTAGTGTACACAGAAAATTAAAATATTTGGCCTCAACTTTGTTTTAAAAGCTAGCCAAACTTCACTTAATGCCTTTCATCTGCTAGTTGGTTGGTTTTTTCAGCATGAGTCCACTTGTACTTAACTTTCTTAATTGTTCAGCTTGTGAGAAGATTATGTTGATAATTGTTCAATGTGTTGGTAAATACTGGCCTAATAGATCATTTAGATTGATTTCAATCAGGCCACTGTAGACTGAGTGACATTCTATGAAAATGTCTACATCCCCACTGTTTATATATCGAGTGGGTCTACAGATTCTAGAACATGTTTTTTGAACATGTGAGTTTTACAGAGAACTAGCAACCAAATTCTAGCACCAAGATAGAGAGTTTCCATACAAACAAAAGGCTACTAGTGATGACCTCCTGCTAATGACTGGTTTCAAAGAGGCTACTTGTCTTTCCAAATGTTTTGCTGAGCATAGGAGACTGAACATTGAAGAAGAAATAGAAAAAAAGTTATGTTAGCTCAATATATTAAAGATGATATACTAAAACTGTAGAAAGATTGCACATCATTCTTAAGTTTGAATTTAAATTACATTTTTCCTAAATACATTTTTACTTTTAACAAATATTTGAAGTTTATATAAAGAATTGTAAGGAGCAAATGGTAATTGATACAGAATACAGAAGTATCCTGGGTTTATGTGCTCTATATTCTCTTTGTTTCTAATAGATGGACATAATTAAGAAATGTTAATATGTATTTACACTTGGCATTTACAGCTTATTGCACAGTTTAAATTTTTTAATCAGATCATAAATGGCCACAAATGAAGCATTGTCAGGTATGTTTTGTTATCAATTATGTTTGATATTGTCTTTTGTCTGTCTTTTTTTTACAACCATTTTCAAACTTATAAAGACATCATGGAAATGACACATTTCAACATCAATGGATATTTAATGACTGAAGATAAACTCATGAAACTGTATTACTGACAGAAAATCCATAAGAACTACAACTATTATTGAAAGAAATACATAATAACTACAACTAGTTAAAGATATAAATAAAAAAGCAGAATATGGATTGGATATAAAGATTTAGAAGACTACAAGCTATGATAATATACAGAAGATAGCACACAAAACCTACAAGTAAATGTCGAAGTCTATACATACATGTTATAACAAGTGATGAAAATGAGAGACAGTAATAAATATAAATAATAGGATTATCAAAAAGTGATTTTTTAATAGCCAGAAACAAATACTCACATTGGAGCAAATAACACCAGAAATAAAACTGAATAATAAGCAAAATATAAATTCAACATATATGTATAGTGCAGGATCATTGATACTTAATGAAAAAAAACCCAGAAAATTGAAGCATTTGTAATGTGGATTTATAGACGAATGAGAAGAACTGGATAGTTGATGAAGAAAACAAGTAATGAATTTTTGAAACAGCTGATAATGAAACTTTAATACAATTTGAACAAGGCAAATGAAATTTTTTGGAATTGTAAAGAGACATACCCACGAAAGTAATCTTGGAGGGGAAAATACAAGGTCAATGAAATGAGACAGACAACATCAAGAAATGAACAGGAGAACTTGTGACAGTGTGCACCATTAAGACAGGAGATATGGGGCAATGGTGCTACATGATTCCAATACATACAAGTGGAGATAGTACAGGATGATAATAATTTTTATATTTGATTTATATGATGTTTATTAAATACACAGTATTCTGACCAAGAAAGCCTTCTACATATAATAGTTTCTATTTTATTTTTTCCTACCAACAGTGTATTTCATGTCAAAATATTGGATATTCACAATATCTGGATACATGCTTAGAGTTACTGTTTTTTATTTTGATGAAGTCCAATATTGTTTGTGTGATTCTGTTTGTGTTTGATTATAATTTATCTTTCACCCACTGTTATATGAATGTTATTCATTTTCCAGTCTTTATTATATTATTTTCTGTTATTTGTCCAATCCTTGTTATATTATGATAATTTTCTTTCGTCTCTTATTTCAGTGTTATTCATCTCCTCTTGTGTTATGAAATTCATCTTTGAATTCCTCTTATCTAATGTTATTGATGTTTGAATTCCTCTTATCTAATGTTATTGATGTTTGAATTCCTCTTATCTAATGTTATTGATGTTTGAATTCCTCTTATCTAATAAAAAAAGTAAAGTACCCCCGTCACGCCAAGTGGTGTATAGGGAAATATGGTGTTAGTGACCCTATATTTTACAGACCTTCAGCACATGATTTTTGGGGTAATGTGGTCAGTATTACGCCCGTGCTGCTTTACTTTCCCAGAAAAAAAACCGGTACCCATTTAATTCTGGGTGAACCCGGAAGCCATCGGTTGGGATCGAACCCTACCCCTTGTCCGTGGTAGTCCAGTTCACTAACCACTGAGCTATCGCGGCTCCCCCTCTTATCTAATGTTGATGTTTAAATTCCTCTTATCTAATGTTATTGATGTTTGAATTCTTCTTATCTAATGTTATTGATGTTTGAATTCTTCTTATCTAATGTTATTGATGTTTTAATTCCTCTTATCTAATGTTATTGATGTTTGAATTCCTCTTATCTAATGTTATTGATGTTTGAATTCCTCTTATCTAATGTTGATGTTTGAATTCCTCCTATCTAATGTTATTGATGTTTGAATTCCTCCTATCTAATGTTATTGATGTTTGAATTCCTTTTATCTAATGTTATTGATGTTTGAATTCCTCCTATCTAATGTTATTGATGTTTGAATTCCTCTTATCTAATGTTATTGATGTTTGAATTCCTCCTATCTAATGTTATTGATGTTTGAATTCCTCCTATCAAATGTTATTGATGTTTGAATTCCTCCTATCTAATGTTATTGATGTTTGAATTCCTCTTATCTAATAAAAAAAGTAAAGTACCCCCGTCACGCCAAGTGGTGTATAGGGAAATATGGTGTTAGTGACCCTATATTTTACAGACCTTCAGCATATGATTTTTGGGGTAATGTGGTCAGTATTACGCCCCTGCTGCTTTACTTTCCCAGAAAAAAAATCCGGTACCCATTTAAGGCTGGGTGAACCCGGAAGCCGTCGTTTGGGATCGAACCCTACCCCTTGTCCGTGGTAGTCCAGTTCACTAAACACTGAGCTATCGCGGCTCCCCCTCTTATCTAATGTTGATGTTTAAATTCTTCTTATCTAATGTTATTAATGTTTGAATTCTTCTTATCTAATGTTATTGATGTTTGAATTCTTCTTATCTAATGTTATTGATGTTTTAATTCCTCTTATCTAATGTTATTGATGTTTGAATTCCTCTTATCTAATGTTATTGATGTTTGAATTCCTCTTATCTAATGTTGATGTTTGAATTCCTCCTATCTAATGTTATTGATGTTTGAATTCCTCTTATCTAATGTTATTGATGTTTGAATTCCTCCTATCTAATGTTATTGATGTTTGAATTCCTTTTATCTAATGTTATTGATGTTTGAATTCCTCCTATCTAATGTTATTGATGTTTGAATTCCTCTTATCTAATGTAATTGATGTTTGAATTCCTTTTATCTAATGTTATTGATGTTTTTCTCATTTGATTTTTATTCATTTATGTAATCATCTCTCATCAGTTTCTTTTATTCTCTTTTAAACATAGTTTAATATTACGTAACCTTTCTCATCATCTTTAACATAACCTTCTGTCTTCCCATGGAGCACAGGTATTCTACCAACTACCAATCATATCTGCAATTCATCTAACCTTCTTATTGGCATTTTGAAATGGAGTAAGTAGCTAGTCCCATATCAAATTTCTGAATTACTCTGTGTGGGTTGAGCAACAGAGTTAAAATTGTTTCATCTCTATAGAGCCCTGAAAAATTCATCTCCCCTATTTTTTAGTTGCATTGTATATTTCTCTCTAAATGCGGCAATAGGTAAATAAAGCAATAGATTTAGAAACAGTCTGGTGTTTGTGAAAACTAGACCAGAGGCAGATTGCAATAGTGATCATGTACCAGTTGTGGGAAAGATTAGAGTAAAATTAAAAACAACAAAACAAGCCACAGTTAGCATCAAGTTAAATTTAGATTTACTAAAATCAGACAAGAAGCTGCAAGACAAATATAAAATCACAATTCAGAACCGGTACAATGCAATAGAGAAGATACAAAGCATTGATGAACAGTGGGAAATGCTAAAAGAACCAATGCAACAAACATCAAAAGAGTTCATACCACCAGTGAAGACAAATTAAAGAAAGAAATGGATGACAGATGACATTTTGCAGCTAATGGATACAAGAAGAAGAAATAAAGAAAATAAAGATGAGTATAAGAGATTAAATAAAGAAATTGTAGTAAAATGCAATGAAGCAAAAGAAGCATGGCTAAAAGAGAGATGCAAAGAGATTGAAATGCAACAAAAAGGAAATGCTAAAGCTATATACAAACAAATTGAGGAATTAACAGGAAGAAAAACGCAATCAAAAACTGGATGTCTAAGATCAAAGGAAGAAGAACTGTTGATTGATCAAGCAAACATAAGGGAAAGATGGGCAGAATACATTAAAGATCTTTATAATGATGAACGAACGGAAGTAAATATTAAGAATAATGGAGAAGGATCAGAAATACTCAGAGAAGAAGTGGAAGACGCCTTGCGCAATATGAAAGCAGGCAAAGCTCCTGGACCAAATAATATAACTAAAGAAGAGATTGAAGCCATGGGTGATTTTGGAATAGAAATAATGTCAAAAATATTGAATGATATCTACAACAGCGGATATATAGCAGACGACATGCTCAAATCAATATTCACAGCCCTACCAAAGAAATCGGGTGCGATTGAATGCGATGATCATCGCACAATAAGCCTTATGAGTCATATGACTAAAATATTACTAAGAATCATCATGCGAAGAATGCGAAACAAAATCAGTCCATAAATTAGCGATGAACAGTGTGGTTTTGTTAGAGATAAAGGAACAAGCAATGCCATTTATATCATAAGATCTTTAGTAGAAAGAGCCATAGAGGTGAAAACAGATCTATACATTGTTTCATAGATTACACCAAGGCATTTAACAAAGTAAAGCACCAAGAAATAATCAAAATTTTAGAAAGCATAAACGTAGACAGCAAAGATCTAAGAATAATAAAGAACATGTACTGGCAACAAACAGTGGCCATAAGAACTGGAAACCAATTGGGGATGTTTCAACAAATAAAACAGGGTGTTAGACGAGGTTGTGTGCTGTCACCAGATTTGTTTAATATTTATAGTGAGATTATTTTAAGATCCATAAGGGGCATCCCTGGAAAAACAATTGTAGGTCATAATATAAATAATGTAAGGTATGCTGATGATACAGTCTTAATCGCTAAGAGTGAAAATGAGTTACAAGAAATGTTGAACATTATAGTGAAAGAAAGGAAAAATAAAGGACTCAGCCTTAATAGCAAAAAACAGAGGTAATGGTAACAACAAAGAAAAAGACATCACCTCAGTGCAAAATAAAGACAAGTGGAACAATATTAAAACAGGTAAATGAATTTAAATATTTGGGAACTTTGTTAACCTCAGATGGAAGATGTACAAAAGAAGTGAGATGCAGAATGGCTCAGGCAAAAGCAGTTTCCCAAAAAATGAAGAAGATACTATGCAATCCATTTTTGACAATAGAAACAAGAAAAAGAGTTCTTAAATGTTACGTTGAGCCAGTCTTAACATATGGATGCGAATCATGGACAATAGGACAACAGACAAGAAAATCACTGCAGTCTGTAGAAATGTGGTTTTACAGAAGAATGTTGAGAGTACCATGGACAGCTAAGAAGAGTAATGAAGATGTTCTGAGAGAGGTCAAAGCAAAAAGAGAGCTAATTTCCAATATTAAGAAGAAACAATCATAATTTTTTGGCCATGTAATGAGAAGAGAACAACTGGAATATATTGTAACAAGTGGAAAAATTGAGGGATGAAGAGATAGAGGGAAGCAAAGAGAAAAAATACCAGACAGCTTAAGAGAATGGCTTGGCAGAAGGTCAACAACAGAAATGATAAATAGCTGCCAAGATCGAAAGTTGTGGAGAGACATACCAGCAGGCCGGTACTTGATGATGATCACACTAAATTATTAGAAAGTCGTACCATGTATCATGTCTGCTGGGGATCATGTCAATTCATCTCTTATCTATCCTCGATGTTTACAGGTGTAAAATTCTGTACTATAAGTTATTCGCTCCCCCATTTTCAGGGCCAAAAAATTATTGTTGCCCTTTTTAGGTATAGTTCGTTCAGAAATTCGTGCCCATAGAGTTTATCATTTATCTTAGAAATTGTTTGATGAATTTCTGTAATTCTTTTTCATGAAAACTTATTTTTTCACCGACCTTAATATTTTATAACATTTAAGTACAAAGGTAGTCTGAATTTTACACAAATAATTTTTTGTTATATAATTTTAGGAAAATATCAAACCGTGTACTCTAAACATTAGATTTTATTGTAAATTATGTTCATTTTCTAACAAACATCTCAGTGGATTGCGTTCTACAAGTTATGGTTCAGTGAGCACAAGATGATGCTAATATTCTGTGGGGAGCATGTGAAATTTGCCTTTTTAAATGGTGAGTTAATTACAACAAATGTGGGTATTGTAAAATCCTTAAAAAATTAAGACAACCGAGAAAATCATAAAAATGTTTATTTACCTCAAAGAAGCAAAAATCTTTCCTAAATGCATGACAGTAGGGGAAACCTGGTACTTGATGATGATGATATTTCTCTCTATTTTACACTGCTGTTTACTAAGATGTATCCACTTATTACAGTTTGTGAACTATGTTTGTAGATTAGGAAATATTTCATCCACATCTTTCTAGACGTATGGAGAATATGGTGTTAGTGACCATCATTTTTCTTGACCATGGCATATTTTTGGATGATGTGGTCCATATCACGCCAGGCCACCTTTAATTTTCAAAGAACTCTCTTGTACCTATGTTTAGAGCATTCCAGTCTACCCTGGAACGTTATCAATTTGAAAAAAAAATTTGCCACTTCCGGGAATCAAACCCTGACCCTTATGATCAAGAAATAAGGATTTATAAAGTAAAGTGCCCCATCACGCCAAGTGGTGTATAGGGAATATGGTGTTAGTGACAATAAACTTTTAAGACCAAGGAATTCTTGGAGAAGACAGGTAGAAGCAGTGATGAAGATGATGGGGAAGACATGGAATGATCTTAAAAGAATAGCATGAAACAGAATGACTTGGAAAGTGTTTGTTGAAGACCTATGCTTCATAGGGAGCTGAAAGGTAGAAGAAGAAAAAGAAGACCACAAATTTTACAAACTTTCGGCACATGATTATTGGGGTGATGGGGTCGGTATTACGCCCATGCCGCTTTACTTTCCCAGAAAAAAATCCGGTACCCATTTAAGGCTGGGTGAACCCAGAAGCCGTCGGTTGGGATTAAACGCTACCTCTTGTCCTTTGTAGTCCAGTTTACTAACCACTGAGCTATCGCGGCTCCTACGAAATAAGGATGTGCTAATTGTAAAATGTTATTTTATTTGCACTGTGATAATCAGTTGAATTTTATACTAGAATGTAGCAAATTTTGAATTTTTAAATAGTTGTAATGTTGTTGCCAATTAAAATAAAAAATATATCACATTTTGTAAGTCTGATTTATTAATTTACATGTGTTTTTTTTTTATTATAAAAATAAATAGAAAGTAAACTGGATGCATTTGAAATGAAATGCCTCAGGAAAATACTTCATATACCATGGAATGAATTTAAAACTAGTGCAGAAATAAGAGAAATGACATAGCATTGAAACATATACTATATAGTATATGTATACTATATGAGAACAAGGTGGTCATATAGTCGCCATGTGATGAGAGGAGACAACAAGAAAATCCCAAAACAGGCCCTCAAATTGGTACCAGAGGGTAAAAGGAAAAGAGGCCAACCTAGACAACAACTAAAAAAGAACACTGAGGTGAGAAGCAACAACAACAGGCATAATCTCCTTTGCTGAGATTGTAGAACTCGCCCAGAACAGGGAGAGATAAATGATAAACGCAGGTCCTGTGCATGGTCTGATGCTTGATAACTGAGGTTGCATTGTTGATGTATTGGTACAGCATAGTCCAACCCATGGCCTGGGGGGCTCATTTAGGTGGCCAGTGACCCTCATCTACGGTTTCAATTAAAAGGAGATAAACCAATAATATGATTTTTTTATTTTTTAATTATGTAGATAGTCAATCTTTTCTGCAGGACCTATAGCTCCCATTAGAAGGTAGTACAGAATAGTCTGTATTTATGTAACTGTATTCCCTACTTCACTCCTTCCATAAAGAAGCTTTTTATAGATGCAACAGAAGAGATTTCAGAGACAACATGGCTGCCAGGGAAAAATGGATTAACACGCAAAATTCAGTTCTTAGTCTCTTTGTGAGAGGTAAAAAAAAAAAGCTGGTGAACGAAACAAAAAAATAATAATTCTTTCTACTAGAGATTTGAAGTATGCTGCAAAGACTGCATCAGGAAGATAATTAATTAGATTGTCCAGTAACACATTTTGCATGGGGTCATACATATATATGTACATATATGAGATGGTCCACTCTTTTGAAGTATGCTCTATTTGGCCCTCAGGTAACAAAAGGTTGGACCACACTGCATTAGTAAACTGTAGAGACAATAGTGTACTTTAGACCATAGGAGATTGAATGCTTATCTCCACCTTGCCATCTTCTTGCTTGTATGTCCTCTAGCTCATAAAGCTATGTCAGTAGTAACAAATACTGCCAGAAAGATAAATCTAAGTCAGACATGTTGAAGGGATGGAACAGATCCTATCCTGAACCTGAATTGAGCACAACAGATTACAATCCTCCAACTCCAATCAGATCATGAGGGCAAAGACAGAACCAGATCTGATAGTAGCTAATGGCTGATAGCTGATTGCTTGCATCAGGATAGGTGAGTTAGAACTGTCGAGATCCTACTCCACTTCTTTGCTGTGCCCATAGAAATAGATCAGTGAAACCCAAGAGGGAAGGCAACCCACAACTAAAGAGTGCCGTACTGAAGTTTGGTATGTTGAGCCACAAAACGCAAATATTACAGCACTCCTGCAAATCACATCCCATCTACAAACACTGAACTCATTGTCCATGATTCACATCCATATGTTAAGACTGGCTCTACATAACATTAAAGAACTCTTTTTCTTGTTTCTATTGTCAAAAATGGATTGCACAGTATCTTCCTCATTTTTTGGAAAGCTGATTTTGCCTGAGCAATTTTGCATCTCAACTCTGGTGTAATTCTACCATCTGAGGTTAACATTGTTCCCAGATATTTAAATTCATTTTGACATTAGAAACACTAAAAAGATTTCATAGATGTTATGTAGAATCTGTCTTAACATATGGATGTGAATCATGGACAATAGGACAACAGATAAGTACAGTACTGGAGGCTGTAGAAATGTGATTTTACAGAAAAATGTTGATAATACCATGAACAGCTAAGAAGAGTAATGAAAACGTTCTGAAAGAGGTCAAAGCAAAAAGAGAGGATGAGAACGGAAGAGCTGGAATATATTGTGACAACTGGGACAGTTGAAGGACGAAGAGATAAAGGAAGCAAAGAGAAAAGATACCAGGCAGCTTAAGAGAATGGCTTGGCAGAAGGTCAACAACAGAAATGATAAATAACTGTAGAGATCGAAAGTTTTAGTGAGACATGATCACCTATGCCAGCAGGCATGGTACTTGATGATGATGATACTGCAACCTTTCATATTTGTATGAAGACCGTTAATGGTCGACACAGCTATTGAATGACAAAGCTATTGGTCGTTTCAAATCTAAATGTTCACGATTAACTTGAAATATCTCCTCTTTCCCTGCACTTACAAACTTGATTTTTTGCATCTGGCCTTGTTTTTCCAAGGTCCCACCGATTTCACAAAATTTAATGATGTAGGAAGTATGCTTCATCATGAAGCAGCACTTTCCTTTGATCTCAGTGAATTTACGGATCTTTTTGCTCCTGGAGAAAATAATTTACCGTACATTAATGGAAATCAGCTTCTCGACATAGGCGTCTCTACACAACTTGAAAGTTGGAGGCGTTTATCAACTGTTTACTTTCTATTGTTTACTTTCTTTAAAATACTATGAGAATGTCAATGTTATAGCCTTTACAGACGGTCTAAAACAAATCAGCGTATAAACAGTCCCATTAATGAAAACTATTTAAACAATATACAACAAAGAATACATTTAAAAAAATTAATTATCCGTTGCGAGCGATAACGAGCATGACATATCAAGCAAAGTTATTGTTTATGGGTACGCATGTGACTAAAGAGTCCGATGTAAGCACGGGATCCTCTTCACTGTAAAGAGCTACATTGTTCGTTTTATGTCTTTCCATGTGACTTTCATTATTTTACGTAAACAAGACATATGAAAGTGATTTAGTTTCTTTGCATGCCTGCAGTACACATATCAAGAATCTTTACATTTTCAAAACGTTATCAACTTTAGCTAAAGATTGATCATGCGGACATATAAAAACGTCCATTATTATTTCATTTATTCTGAATCAGAGGAGTCTAACATATTGATTACTAATCTGGGCTGAACGAACGATAGTCCATCTTTTTTCCAATAGTCATTTTCTTCTTTTAAGACATGATCTTCACATTTGCACCAACAATCTTTGTCAATCTGTGATAGAGCAGCATATGTCAGTCCTTTTATATCGCATAGTTTAAAACTTGTATTCTCAGCTGCCACCTGCCCTTTAATTTTTGCCCAAACGAGTTCAATGGGGTTTAATTGTGGATGATAAGGGGGCAGTCTCAAGCACGTATGACCATGCTGTTGAATGATTTTGTCTATTTGGAATACTTTGGTCTTTTGCGATTTCTTAACAAGTGACAGTAATTCAGGTTTCAAAAACCCCTCGTTAAATGGAATTCCTTCCTTTCTTAGCCAAATCTTTATAACATCTTTTGTACTGGTAGATGTAGGAATTTTGTCTTCTTCTGCCACAGCGTTGTGGTACGACGCGTTGTCCATTACCAGACAGGATGGTCTGTCTAGAATTGGAAGAAGAGTATTTTCAATCCACTCTCTAAATATATGGCCATTCATCTCGGTGTGATAGTCCCTGTTGTCAGTATAATTAGAGGTGAATATAAGTTCTGCATTTTTCACCAACCCTTCTTTTCGGCTGCCTGCATGTGCCATTATAATACGCTGTCCTTTTCCAGTGGGTACACATCTTTTAATACTTCCATCTGATAACTGCCATTCCTTTGCACTTGGGTGGTGAGAATTTATCCAAGATTCATCTAGAAATACAATATCATAACCTTGGTTACGCATTTCCCGTACTTCACGTAAATATTTACTCCTCATAGAAACTAAGTGCGGCTTCTCGCAGATGACATTTCTACCACTATCGTACTTTCTAAACGTAAAACCGATGCTTCTAACAGTTCTCCATATTGTTGTTTTCGACACAACAATGTCATTTTCTGCTCTCAGTCGAATTTTCAGTTTTCTTAAAGTCACAGTTTCTTTGGAATCGAATATTTTACAAATTGCTCTTCTAATCACTTCCTTGTCAAAACTATCTACTACTTTCTTTGTACTTTCTTACTTGACTAACAGATCACAAATTTAACGAAATTACCCAATAATTAGGATACGCCGTTGCACATAAATCACAACAAAACGACAGGAAATGGGATGCACCGGATATAAAATTATAACTATGACGCGTTTTATGTGTTTTTTAGTGCTTAAAACAGGGAAATTGGCGCGCATTACGTTCAAGATGACAAGTCCGTGGGTGCTCACTCATATGAAGCGGTAATTCCTCCAAATATATGGTTTGACCAAAATGCCTTAAATTTGTATACTTCAAATAAAGAATATTTAAAACTATACGTTTGTTGGTTAGGAAATTAATGTACTTCTTGGGACCAAAAAATCACAAGACCATATGCAAAATTTCAGCATTATCAATCAATTGGTTGCAGAGATATGGAATTTTAAACACCTTCAAAATATTTTGAAACGACCTATAGTAAATGACACAGCTACTGGTCAACACAGCAAGTGAATGACACAGCTAATGGTCGACACAGCTAGTGAATGACACAAGTAATGGTTGATACAACTAGTGAATGACACAGCTAATGGTTGATACAACTAGTGAATGACACAGCTAATGGTTGATACAACTAGTGAATGACACAGCTAATGGTTGATACAACTAGTGAATGACACAGCTAATGGTTGATACATTTAGTGAAGGACACAGCTAATAGTTGATACAACTTGTGAATGACACATCTAATGGCTGATACAACTAGTGAATGACACAGCTAATGGTTGATACAACTAGTGAATGACACAGCTAATAGTTGATACAACTTGTGAATGACACATCTAAAGGCTGATACAACTAGTGAATGACACAGCTAATGGTTGATACAACTAGTGAAGGACACATCTAATGGCTGGTACAACTAGTGAATGACACAGATAATGGTTGATACAGCTTGTGAATGACACAGCTAATGGTTGATACAACTAGTGAAGGACACAGCTAATGGTTGATACAACTAGTGAAGGACACAGCTAATGGTTGACACAACTAGTGAAGGACACAGCTAATGATTGATACAACTAGTGAATGACACAGCTAATGGTTGATACAACTAGTGAAGGACACAGCTAATGGTTGATACAACTAGTGAAGGACACAGCTAATGGTTGACACAACTAGTGAAGGACACAGCTAATGATTGATACAACTAGTGAATGACACAGCTAATGGTTGATACAACTAGTGAAGGAGACAGCTAATGGTTGATACAACTAGTGAAGGACATAGCTAATGGCTGATACAACTAGTGAATGACACAGCTAATGGTTGATACAGCTAGTGAATGACACAGCTAATGGTCGACACAGCTAATGGTCGACACAGCTATTGAAGACACAGCTAATGGTCGACGCATTAAGTGAATGACACAGTTAATGGTCGACTCAGCTAGTGAATGACTCAGCTAATGGTCGACACAGCTATTGAAGACACAGCTAATGGTCGACGCATTAAGTGAATGACACAGTTAATGGTCGACTCAGCTAGTGAATGACACAGCTTGTAGCGTCCGGTAACATATTAGCTACAAAGTCCTCCATTTTCTCAGTCCTTGACCATCCATTACATATTTCCCCCAGGAAAACAGGTTAATTGTGAACTCACTGACTCCCGTTGCTTCTCATTCGCCTTCTCCATTCACGATGTTCTAAATCTCACATGAGTAGGTCTATGTGACCAATCCAGTTCTACCATAATGTGTTATAAAAATATGACGACAATAACCATACTGTAGCCGGTTGCCAGATAGCACAAATAAAATTCACTATAATATATGTACAGAATCGAAGCTTATGTGCAGAGAGATTACATTGATTATTGTTCACTTTCAAACACATGTTGCCAGATAAGCTCGTGTTTGTCAATTTTTAAAACTACACGCAACAAGATCGGGATGTCTTATTTAAGATTGGTGTTTATAATGAATCATTATATACAGAGATGGTTTTTAGTTGCGTTTCAAATACTCTTCTTTAATTAAATGAAAATAACTCAAAAGCACACATTTAACGTGTTGGAAAGTGTATCCATGCACACGTCTAAATACTGAGCTTAGAAAATGTATATATTATATATATATACACGAGGGAGTCTGTAGAAATGTGGTTCTACAGAAGAATGTTGAGAATACCATGGACAGCTAAGAAGAGTAATGAAAATGTTCTGAATGAGATCAAAGCAAAAAGAGAGCTAATTTCCAATATTAGGAAGAAACAATCATCATTTTTTGGCCATGTAATGAGAAGAGAACAACTGGAATATATTGTAACAACTGGAAAAATTGAGTGACGAAGAGATAGAGGGAAGCAAAGAGAAAAAATACCAGACAGCTTAAGAGAATGGCTTGGCAGAAGGTCAACAACAGAAATGATAAATAACTGTCGAAATCGGAAGTTGTGGAGAAACATGATCACCTACGCCAGCAGGCCCGGTACTTGATGATGATGATATACACGAACATTCTTTTCTGCGTTTCACGACGATTACACACCTTCTGTGTCTGAAAAGGACGTTAGGTGAACGAGGTTGCAATGTCGCCCTGAAAGAAATCTGCGACAATGTGCCTTTTATGTCATTACATCCAATGTCAGGATACCATTTTTGGTCTCTGTATTGGCTTCCCGCTTCTATCCCTACTTGCTTGGAAAGGAAATCTATCTATCTATCTGTCTGTCTGTCTGACTACCTGCCTGCCTGCCTGTCTGTCTGTCTGGCTGTCTGTCGGTCTGTCTGTCTGTCTGTCTGTCTGTCTGTCTGTCTGTCTGTCTGTCTGTCTGTCTGTCTGTCTGTCTGTCTGTCTATCTATCTATCTATCTATCTATCTATCTATCTATCTATCTATCTATCTATCTATCTATCTATCTATCTATCTATCTATCTATCTATCTATCTATCTATCTATCTATCTGCCTGCCTGCTTGTCTGTCTGTCTATCTTTCGTTCACCCGAAGCATTGTCTATATCTGCAATGTCGTTTCCTGTATAAATTGTACTGTCTTTTGTAATTCTTGCAGTGGCCCATATAGTTTTGTCTGTAGCGTTGTATCTGTATGAGCCAATGGGTTGTCCTCAGTCAACTATATACAAACCATTGTTTAAAAAAAAAAAAAAGCAGCATTCGTGGTCAGGGTTGCAAACCCATAAGACGAGTATTCATTTACTAACACACTTATTATAAAATAAATGAATAGATAGGTAGCACGACGAGGGTATAAATATTATTGCCGTTCAATCCCTGCTCCATTCTGTCACAAAGTGAGCCCTTGAATGGAAAAAAGCCGTTGTGTCTTTCCAAACAGGAAAGACGTGGGTTAGGTCCATGACAGGGTCAAAACTTTCTCTCCCTCTTTCTCTCTCTATCCCTAGGGGTGAAATAAAAACACGGACCTGTACACTACGTGGCGACAGTACTATATATGCAGCCTCCATTTTCTAATCTATCGGTAACCTTTCCTCCCATTTGAAATGGAGTCAAGCGGCCTGACATCAGCACAGCTGGAAGATAGCGACCTAATGTTAAGGCTTATTTAATGTTTTATTAATACTTCACTCATTAATTTTCTGAGAAGTACAAACTGCTTAATGGAAACTCGTCATACATTTCATTTTCTGGAAAGTCGACTGAAGGTACTATCTGACTCACTAATGATGAAGATTTTTGAATATCTTCCCAAGTTGGTGTTCTGTTCAGCATTACCCAGCTGTAGGCCTTAAGGTTTTGAACATTATTTGCAGCCCATTTCTTCAAATAACTTAAAGCTGTTTCATAGAAAGAAGAAACACCGGCTTTAAATTTGTTCATATCATCCTGTGGAATTCCTTCCATTTCCAGCTTGTGAAGAATTAACTTAACACTTGATAGCAAGAAAGATTTTTGAAAATGTTTTCAAGGGTTTGAACATAAATGTTTGTTCACAGTTCGTTAACCTTCGCTGTAGATAAAGTCGTTAATTGGATGGCTTCGTTTCAGACATTTTTGACGTTGGTAGCTAAGGACCTAACTTGTGCAAACCGATGGCATTGGCAAGGATCATTTTGAATCTACGAAGTGGGCTCATTGTGTGTTTAACTCAAACGCATATGTGCTTTTTAACCAAAGACCTTTTTTTTGGGACTCAATGCAGATATCCCCGATGGAAGAATAAATTGTACTATTAGTCCCATAAATGATTCGCTTCCAGAGGTTTATGATGTAAACAAAGCAGTTTTATCATTGCAAGTGAATAATGTCCACACCTATAATTGGTCAGGATTGTGTAGCAGCAGCAGCTTTATAGCGAACACAGAAAACATCACAGGATTGTGCTGTTCTGAAACAGCTATGCCATGCTACCCTAGAATTGCCTTTAATGGGATTACTGTGACCACAAACCACTCTCCATGTGTGTGCCACATATTTACACCCCAGAAAGAAATACTGAATATAACAACACCATGTGCCGTCTGTGATATTAATGACCACAGACCAGGAGCCTCCAGTATGATTGATACAACTGTTGCACCAAGCACTTCATCAGCAGAGCCATATCTATGAAATGTTAATCTGACATTGTTCTTGAATGATGTCCAAGTTAATGAGACATCAGAATCGTGTGGCAGCAGCTACAAGAAGGGAGCGGAGAACATCAAGTTCTGCTGCTATAAAGGAGACTTGCCTTGCTATCCCAGAATTGCCTTAAATGGAATCACTGTAGTTGAAAACTTCTCCTCTTGTGTAAGCTACACATTCACATCTAAGAGTGAATCAGTGAAGGTCACAAAATCATATTCTCTCTGTGGTTTTACTAACTACAGGTCATCTGGCTTCTGTTGGATTGGAAATGATAACTTACCACCACTGTGTGTCTATATGTTTGGAATTGGAGTCATCAATGACGGCCTAACATCATCAAGTGCTATGACGATCATCAATTTCGGGAGGACGTGAACTCCCATGGTATATGGTGGATAGGCGGCAGGAACCATTGAAGGCTATGTCTGAAAAGTGTTCCTTCTTGCAGTTTCCTCATATTCCAAGTCCGGCTTGTTGCAGGAGCTACTGAGTTAAGTGCTCTGTGCACACCGTGAGCTGTGTGTCTCATCCGTTTTGATCCTGCTTCGATATCCCGCTTGTTTACGATGAATGATGATATCGTATGACAGGGAACAGTTGGCTGTGTTCACTTTCTGCACGGTTTCGCCTTATGTCTTTTGGCGTGTGCTGAGACTGCTACGATGGGGACTACAGTTACCTTTCTTTGTTTGGGAGATGAGTTGGTAATTCGGATGATTCCACTGGCACGGGCGGTTGAGCAATTATGGGTTTTAATTCGTTTGCTGTGATGCCGAGGCCTTCCATAACCAATAACCAATAATAACCATCTTCCAGTTTGGACTCAAGATAGTTCTCAACCCATTGATGTTGTCAATTACTTCAAATACAGTGGCCACATGTCCCTCAACTTTATGCACTGCTTCGTGGAAAGAGGATGCTTGACTGTGAACAAAAATAAGCCATGCTTCAGACATGGGGTTTTAAAAGAATTTCTGTATAAAAACTGGGCATCTATCTTGAGACTGAAAATAGGATTTTAAAGGCAGGAAATTGAGAAAAACCCTTTCAACAGCAGACAGCAGTGCAAGCCACCTAGTTTGTGCATAACTTAAAATCATCTGGAAGTCTGTGTCCACAAACTGGCAAAACTCCTTGAGACTTTCAACTCTAACTGTGTATGATTTGAAGTGCAGATAAATTGTAGCCATAATAATCTCAACATCAGTAGGTAATACATCTGCAGCTGCTCGAACAGTCTTGTGGAAAATATGACATGCACAACCAACATCAATCAAACCATGTCCAATGTTTTCTTTCAGTTTGATGAGAACATTGTTCTTTCCTTTCTTTTCAGCGCCCCCAATATTAGAATTTCTGTTGTCTGCACATAATGCAACTACTTTCATTTCTAAACCTGTTTCCGTTAGACAGTCATTAATAAAACTACTAACAATATCAGATGTTTCTCCTGGCAATAACTTCAATTCTAATATTGTAACTTTCAGCCCTTATTGTGATCAAAGTATCTGACAAGCAAAGGAAAAATCTTGATTTCCTTGTGGTGGGAGGCATCTGTCAGTGTGGAAATAAATGTTGAGTTTTATAGTCACATCTCAACTCGTTTCGAACATGAGGAGTGGACACATTTCGAATAATGGCTTCTGTTTTCGTAGGTGCACAAGTAAATTTTGATTCTAAAGTAACCAGAAGTAATTTTGATGCGCAGTCTTCTTCTTCTACCTTTTAGCTCCCAGTGGAGCATAGGTCTTCAACAAACACTTTCCAAGTCGTTCTGTTTTTTGCAATTCTTTTAAGATCATTCCATGTCTTCCCCATCATCTTCATCTCTGCTTCAATCTGTCTTCTCCAAGAATTCCTTGGTCTTCCTCTTTGTCTTTTCCCCTGGGGATTCCAAAAAAGGGCCTGTTGTGTAATACTCTCAGTTGGTTTCCGTAGTGTGTGTCCTATCCATCGCCATCGTCTTCGCTGTATTTCTTTATCCACTGGTATTTGACCGGTACATTTCCATAATTCCACGTTAGTGACTTTGTCCTGCCATTTCCATCCCTTTATTCTGCGCAAGCATCCATTAATGAAAGTCTGTACCTTCGTGATTGTCAATTTTGTTATTCTCCATGTTTCACAGCCATATAATAGAACCGACTTAACATTGGAGTTGAAAATTTGTATTTTTGTATTTAGCCTAATTTCTTTGGATTTCCATATGTTTCCCAGTGCAATGAAAGCTCCTCTTGCTTTTGATATCCTTATTTTGGTATCGTTTTCTGTTCCTCCCTCTTTATCTATATTACTGCCCAGATATATATAAGATTGTACGTCTAGTAGAGGTATTTCTCCTAGTTTTATTTGGTTATTGCCAACTGCATTAATTCTCATAATGTTGGTCTTATCTCTATTAATCTTTAGTCCTAGCTGTTGTGATCTCTCATCTAATATACTCATTTTATCTTGCATCTGTTGGTGGCTGTGTGATAGGAGAGCTATGTCATCAGCAAAGTCTAAATCATCAAGTTGTTTGGTCAGTGACCACTGGATCCCATTTCTGTTGTTTTGAGTTATTTTCATAATCCAATCTATGGCCAGTAGAAAGAGAAATGGAGACAGAAGGCATCCTTGCCTTACTCCTATTCTTATTTCAAATGCTTCTGTAAGCTGTCCTTCATGCACCACACTACATTTTGTTCCTTCATACATTGTTTTTATCAGGTTAATAAACTTTATGGGGATTCCATAATGACTCAGCAACTTCCAAAGCATTCTTCTGTCTAAACTATCAAATGCCTTTTCGTAATCTATGAATCCAATATAAAGTGGGGATTTTAGTTCTAAACTTTGTTCAACTATTATACGTAAAGTAGTTATTTGATCAGCACATGATCTGTTCTTCCTAAAACCTGCTTGTTCATCTCTCAAGTGTTTCTCTATAGCCTCTTTTAGTCTCTCCAGAATGATTCTGCCTAATATTTTTCCTGGCACTGATAGTAGCATAATTCCCCTATAATTAGTGCACTCCTGTAAACTTCCTTTCTTTGGTAGTTTGATCATATAACCTTCTCTCCAGTCTTTAGGTATTTCTTCCCTCTCCCAAATTTTATCCAATAGATTATGTAACGTCTTGGTAGAGGTGATAATATCTGCTTTGATGGCTTCCGAAGGAATTTCATCTGGTCCTGTGGCTTTACCATCTTTTAATAGTTTGATGGCTTTCATTATTTCTTCTTTGCTTGGTTTTCCGCAGTTAACGTGTAACTCTTCTTCTGCTGGTAGTATATCTGGAGGATTATTTGAGCCGGGTCTGTTCAAAAGTTCTTCAAAGTGCTCTTTCCATCTCTCCATTTGTTCCCTTATATTACTAAGCAGATTTCCTTTCTTATCTTTGATAAAGGCGTTGATCTGTTTGTATTTTCCACCTAATTTCTTTGTGCTGTTGTACAGTTCTTTCATATTCCCTTTATTTGCTGCTTCTTCTGCCTCTTTAGCTAATTCATCTATATATTTCCTCTTATCCCTTTTAATGCATCTTCTCACTTCTTTGTTCACCTCTGTGTAAGCTTCCTGTGTCTTGGCTTTATTACTTCTTGTTTTGCTTTTATTTATGTCTGCTTTCTTGTTCTTTCTTTCTTTAATTTTATCCAGGGTCTCTGCTGTCATCCATGCCTTATTCTGGCGTTCTCTTTTCCCCAGTGTTTCTTCGCATGTCTCTTTCCATATATTTTTTACCTGTTTCCAATGATCTTCTATATTTATTGCATTTTGTAGTTGTTGGAGGACTTGGTATTTGTTTGATATTGTGACTGCGAATTTATCTTTAATTCCTTGTTCTTTAAGAAACCCTACATTGAAATACTTTCTGCCCTTATTCGTTGTAGTATACCTTTTTAATTTAATTTTAAGTTTGGCTAACAGAAGATGATGATCAGAAGCTATATCTGCCCCTCTATATACTTTTACATCCTGTAAGGATGACTTAAACTTATTATTAATACATATGTGATCAATTTGATTTTCCGTTCTATGATCTGGTGACACCCATGTAGCTTTGTGTATTCTTTTATGTTGGAATATTGTTCCTCCTAGGCTTATTTGATTAAGGGCGCAGAAATTCACAAATATCTCTCCATTCTCGTTTATATCTCCAAGTCCATGTTTTCCCATAATCTCTTCGAAGCCTCTGTTGTCTGATCCTACCTTAGCATTTAGGTCTCCCATCAAGATTGTAATATCCTTGGCTCGTCTTGCATCCATCTGGCATTGTAGCTGTTATAAAAATCATCTTTAACTGAGTCATCTTTATCGTTGGTTGGTGCATAGCATTGTATAATGTGTAATTTTATTTTGTTTTTGGTTGTTCTAAATGTTGCTCTCACCAGTCTTGGTCCCACTGCCTCCCATTCTATTAGTGTCTTCTGTGCATTCTTTGATAGCATTATAGCTACCCCTTCGCTATGTTGTGCTCCTGGTTCCTGGTGTCCTGATGATAAAATCATCTCCCCTGTATTCAATTTTATTCTCTCCGCTCCCAGCCATCTTGTTTCACACATTCCCAGAATATCTATCTTGTAGTTGGTCATTTCTGCTGCCACTTGTGCCGCTTTTCCCTGTTCGTTAAGGGTACGAACATTCCAGGTGCCAATTCTGGATGATTTCCTGGTAGACAAAGGGTGAGTCGGCAACCCGGACTCCTTATGGCTTTCTCCGGATTGCGTCATACGTCTCTTAGACAGAGAGCCCTTCTCTTTCCTGGTTGACGGATTTACTTTATCTTTCTTTGACTTGTTCATGTTTGTGAAGTTTTTTCGGCTTATATTTTTTTACAGTATGGGATAGCCAGTCCCATGCCTAACCCTCCTTTCTCGCCTCTTACGAACATGCCTGGTAGGGTACAGCGCCGCTATTCTTTACTCCCTTTTCGGGCCCCGGCAGCGCACGGGTGCGCAGTACATAGATCTAAATGTATAATGGTGCATCACTGTATGATAAGCAAATGCACCTTCTGTAGCAGCTAATTGTTCTTCTTTGACACCAATCTGTTCAGCTCGAAAAAGTGTTGTTTTTTTTTACGACGAGCATGATGCAACTGTACTGGATAGCTTGGTGTCATGACCTGGAAAAGAGTCAACAACAGAACTGATACGATGCACTGTAGATAGAAGATTTTGGAAGGACATGATCGCTACGCCAACCAGTATGGCACATGATGATGATGATGCAGCTGTAGCGACGGCTCTCTTATGTTTCGCACTATTTATGTGACTCTTAACATCACCACTTCTACTATGGTTAATCAAAAACCCAGAGGCACATATATATACTGCATCTTACCGTGAAGTCTAACGTAAATTTTATTTTAGAAAAGAGTATTTCTTTTGTAAATCTTGATTTAAACGGCATTTACGTTTTGATGTCATTTGTTGACAATTACAAACTTTACAAACTAACTATAGTTTAAATAATAATGTTCTATGACTATACCCTATGTATAGCATAAGTTCTTAAACAATAAAATGTAAAGTAACTGAATAATAGCACAATGAAAATAAAATATAATGAATGCAATAACCTCTATCACTAAACAACACAATAAAAAGAATTAGTTCGTCGGTGAACGAAAGTAACACAATGAATATACAAGAATATGAAATGTCGTGGCCGCAAATATGCTACTTGTTGAGTTTCAGTTTCAGTATACAAGATTTAAACCTTGGAGCGCATTTTACTGTTACTGTTTCATCAAATGAACAGCCAATTCAACTTTTTAAACATTTTCTACACAACAACGGAAGAATTTCTATTTTTAAGTCGAAGAGAAGTTTACCATATTGGCAAAATTGGTAAACGTTTGTGTCCCTAGTGTATTTTAACAAATTCGAGACAAAAACTAAAAGATCGGCCAAAATCAGGACAAATACGGACCAGTAACAAATCCGGGACAAAGGTTGAAAAAACAGTAACAAATCAGGAGAGCCGGAAAAATCAGGACGTATAGCCACCTTCCTAGATTTCATATCTCAATAGCCAGAGAGGGCTAGACATATAATCTCACTGCCCAGAGATCAGGGAGAATAAAGCCACGAAAAAATTACGGACTTGAAGTGAAGAATGTCCACCGTCTGTGGCGTGATTCGAACACAGGACTGTTTTGTCCGTACGCCGACGCCTTACGACTTAACCACCCATCCCCCTTCTATCTCTCTCCCTCTCTCTCACTCTCTCAGTTTTTCTATGTTTTTTTTTTCATATCTTCTCTTTTTCTCTAGCGGCATCACTTTATCTCTCTCTCTCTCTCTCTCTCTCTCTCTCTCTCTCACACACACACACACACACACTCGATCTGTCTGTCTTTTCCCCACATCGCTTTTGTTTCTCTCGCTCTATCTCCCTGTTTATTTCTCTTTTCTTTTATGTTTCTCTAAATTCTTATATTCCCGCATAAATGCCATCATCTCTCTATCTCTCACTGTCTCTACTTCTTTCTTGCCAGAAAAACCTGAGACTTGTGTGAAGTGAAATCTGTGCCTAAAAGAAATCATGGCAGCAACGATGACTTTTCAGGTCCTAGATTGTAAAGCCAATCTGTCAAGATCTCGCAGTGACACGTGTAATGTCTTGTGCTTATGACAAACTAGGAGAGCAGATATTTGGTCCTCAAGTGAGGCATGCTTCTCAACGATGATCAACTAACTGCTCCATCCACAACAGATTCCTGGTCGCTGTCAGCAGGTTTTGGGTCAGTTTGGTCAGATAGTTACCCGAGGGCAAAACACAACGACCTGCACGGGTCGCTGGCCATAATACTTACATATATTCGGGGTGTTAGTAAAATCGCTGTGCAGTGGAATCTACAAGTGGATCTCGAAGTTGAAGGAGATCTGTTCTCTGTTGAACATCCCGAAGATATTCACCAAATCTTTCCGCTAAACGTCTCACGGACACGCCACAATAAGTCTTGTTACGTCGTTGGCATATAATGGCATAAATAATGTTGCGGGATTCACATGTGAAATCATCCTTGAGATTTTTGGGGACATGTTAAAAGACACAACAGACTACTAAAAGTAATCTCGGAAGGGAAAATACAAGGTAAAAGAGATAGAGGCAGACCAAGACTAATATGGACGAGTAACATCAAAAGATGGACAAGTCAGCCTATGATAACCTGCATTATAAAAGCAAGAAACAGAGGCAGACCAAGACTAACATGGACGAGTAACATCAAAAGATGGACAAGTCAGCCTATGATAACCTGCATTATAAAAGCAAGAAACAGAGGCAGACCAAGACTAACATGGACGAGTAACATCAAAAGATGGACAAGTCAGTCTATGATAACCTGCACCATCAAAGCAATAGACAGAGTGGATGGCGCACCATGACAGCCAACCTTCGATGCGGATGCGGCGGGAAATTATAGTCTTCTCTTCTTGTACCTTTCAGCTCCAATGGGGAGCATAGTTCTGCCTCCAACATGAGCCAGGAAAGCATCACATCTTCCTTCACAGTTGTACCTCCAACAAGAACCGTGAAAGCCTACGACCTCCGTACGTGCCCAGTAACAGACCCATCTGTGTCCCAGATTGCTGGAGTTCAACGATTCCGAGAACTGCGGGTTTTCCCGACATAAAATAGAAATAAGGCGGGTCGAAGTATTTTAGTGCGTCATAAATGACGTTACTAGGATTGTGTAGCTTTCTTGATAGTCCGCGCTGCTAGTACATTAGAGTTGTTGTTTCTTGATAGTCCGCGCTGCTAGTACATTAGAGTTGTTGTTTCTTGATAGTCCGCGCTGCTAGTACATTAGAGTTGTTGTTTCTTGATAGTCTCAGCTGCTAGTACATTAGAGTTGTTGTTTCTTGATAGTCTCAGCTGCTAGTACATTAGAGTTGTTGTTTCTTGATAGTCTCAGCTGCTAGTACATTAGAGTTGTTGTTTCTTGATAGTCCGCACTGCTAGTACATTAGAGTTGTTGTTTCTTGATAGTCCCAGCTGCTAGTACATTAGAGTTGTTGTTTCTTGATAGTCCGCACTGCTAGTACATTAGAGTTGTTGTTTCTTGATAGTCTCAGCTGCTAGTACATTAGAGTTGTTGTTTCTTGATAGTCCGCACTGCTAGTACATTAGAGTTGTTGTTTCTTGATAGTCCGCGCTGCTAGTACATTAGAGTTGTTGTTTCTTGATAGTCTCAGCTGCTAGTACATTAGAGTTGTTGTTTCTTGATAGTCCGCACTGCTAGTACATTAGAGTTGTTGTTTCTTGATAGTCCGCACTGCTAGTACATTAGAGTTGTTGTTTCTTGATAGTCCGCGCTGCTAGTACATTAGAATTGTTGTTTCTTGATAATCCGCGCTGCTAGTACATTAGAATTGTTGTTTCTCAAGTGACAGGACATTTAGCTGCCCTTTTGCATGTGATGATGTTCTGATTGTGTGTTAATGATATTGGAGGTCGACAGTTGTTTTCGTCGCTCAGAGCTTTCGCAAGTTTCCATAGTTTATGACCATTTTTGTCTAGTTTAAGGCTCTCTATTTTGTCTTTCCAACTCTGTCTTGCTGATATCATGACCTCACGTCTGTATTTGGCCGAGGCTGCCTTGTAGGCTATGTTGCTCTCTGTGCTGTGTGATGTTTCAGCTAGTTCTCTGGCAGAGTCCAGTTCCTCTTCTAGTCTTTGTATTTCCTTGCTCCAGTATGGCTTGTAGTTTGTTCTTGCTCCTCTAGGAATGGATTCTTTAGCAGCTCTCAGGATTCCATTTGTTAACCGCTCTATCATATTATTGACCTTCTTTTCGTGGGTGTTGATAGGCGCAGTATATGCATCAGTGAGCCGTGCAAACTTTGCCCAATCTGCTCTCTTATAGTTCCAGCGGGGAAGAGGTATTTGCCACTCCTGTTTGTGAGCAAGATCCACTGAAAGTTTGACTGATCTATGGTCACTATCTCCAAGTTGGTTCAGCACTTTTCTTGTTATTTTGATAGATATGTCTCCTGTTGCAAATGCTAGGTCGGGAGTGGAAGTTGTTTTTCATCTTCTTGAGTAGAAGGTTGGGGGGTCCTCCCTAGAGTTAATGAGGAATAGGTTGTTGTCTATTTCCCATTCTTCCACTTCGTCACCTCGAACATTGGACTCCTTATATCCCCATCTTTCAGAGTGGCTGTTAAAGTCTCCTACTACCAGATACTTTGATGGTGTTATTTCCATTGACTCCAGCTTCAGTAATTTGTCAATTGAACAGTATATATTAAATATCCTTATACTAGCGGAGTTAATGCATAGGTCTGTACCAATGATCTCTGCCTCTCCGTTTGTGACTACATCTATCAGTTTTGCTGGGATGGAATTTTTAATAAGTATAAGAATTCCACCCTTGTGACCTTCCCTGTCTTGTCTAAATGTTTGGTAGCCCCTGATCCTAAATCTGTGCTGAGGAGTAAGATGAGTTCCTGAATGCAGGCAACGTCTATCTCGACCTCTGCTAGTCTGATTTTTAGAGCTTGTTTTTTGTTGTATATGCCCTCCGCATTCCAGTGTATTATATTCAGCTGTTTCTTGTAGCCTTTCCGGTCAGCGGTAGTTTCCATCATAATTAGAGTCTGTTAGATCTAGTCTGATTGATTACTTGTTAAAACGTTGCACTGTGTTCTGTGCCAGTGGCCCAGTGCATCCGATTTCAGCCAACATTTTATTCAGTGGAAAAAGATCAAGAGGAAGACCCAGAAGAAGATGGATAGATGCAGTTACAGAGATATGTAACAACAAAGGAAAATCACTAATTAAGACAGTTCGAGCAGCGCAAGAACGACAAATGATATAACCACGACACCTTTTAGGTATCAGTGAGAAAGAGTAAAAGAAGAAAGAAGAAACACTTTAGGCGATGGAGGGGTGGGAAGGGTACACTTTAACCCTACCTTTTTATTGAGTTATTTTCCTTGGTTTCTATTATTTATTTTGTAAATAAATAAAAGAGTTTTAATGTTGATACTTGAAAGATATTAGGAACGTTGAAATGATAACTGACATTTTGATTCTCAATCCAAAATACTGTAAGCAAAAGTATACTGTGCTAACTATCGAACACGCATTTATCGATTGAGATAAAAGATATCCACATGTAGCAGCAGCCTCTATACGTATATTTAGCTCGGCTTTGATATCACAGCAACCGGTGACACGTCAAACCGACAGCGTGGACTCGCTCTGTCTGAATGCGATTATTCCCGATAGTCTATAATATTTTCTCAAACACTCCAACGTTTGGATGGAGATGAATATATCATTTACGTGTATGGAGTCACTTTTGTAGCTTCTTTGGTTCTTTTTTTTTACTATGCTTCTCACTGACTAGTTTGTTTGCTTGCTAATATATCAGGTAGGATAATAGTTAATTTAAAGCAAGACATACACAAGTTTAATTGCATATTTATGTTAATATTCACTCTACTAAAGTGTGCGCGCTGTGAAATTGACATATTTATTTCAGTAACATTTAAGCCGAAAAGTTCGGCAGTGCCAAAAAAAAAACACACGCAAAAAAAAAACTACCATCTAAATGATATGTGTCAGTCGCATGGCAAGAAACAGCCTGAAATATAAGAGCAGAAGTTAGGAATAATGCCAGCCGTTGAATACGTAAAGTGGCAACATATAAAATAGTTTGGACGCTTGATGAGACGGGAAACAAAGTGTGACAAAACGAATCATAAAAAAAAGGTACAAGAGTACTAGGTCAAATTGTAAACAGCGAACAAGATGGATTGGTGTAAAGTTAGAAACGCTAGCAGACATAACAGCAGCAGATGCCAACAGAAAGACTAAATCCCACAAAATGTATTTCCCATTGACTCTGAAAGAAAAGTGAGCATAGAAAGAAGAAAAAAGATTCATTGAGTCACCTGCCTTCTGATTACTTTTGGGTTTGATAATTTATGGGAATGATTTCAATCTGCGACAGTGCACACAAATTGGAATCTTCTTGCTTTGTTAGTTGTTTGTACTAAGATATTTTAACAAATGAATGTTTGTACTAAGATATTTTAACAAATGAATGTTTGTACTAAGATATTTTAACAAATGAATGTTTGTACTAAGATATTTTAACAAATGAATGTTTGTACTAAGATATTTTAACAAATGAATGTTTGTACTAAGATATTTTAAATAATGAATGTTTGTACTAAGATATTTTAACAAATGAATGTTGTACTAAGATATTTTAAGATATTAATATTTGTACTAAGATCATTTAACACATGAATGCCTAAACGTTTCAAATGCTTTGACATTTTCCGAGATACATTTTGAACAATGAATCTTTTAAAAATGTAAACTATAAATTTCTTTATCGTGCTATGAATGTGCAAGAACAGGTTATATATCTAATATGAGTAAGACAATGAAACGATCAATGACTAGAAGCTGCGATCGGTCAGTTCTGTCCGGAAGATAATACTTCTAATTGTAACGCTTCTTTTTAGCATCATCAACTTAATGCGCAATAAAGTTCATTTTAAAAACAAAAAAGTACACATTCGGAGCTTGATAAGAAAAATAAATTTATGTTTCTCTGTTGTTTTTTTTCTTCCTTAAATTCTGTTGGAAGATAGTACGTGATTTGAAGGTGACGTAGTGATGCTCCAGGATATTGTAGTTAGGTAGAAGTAATGTTCAATATGTCGATGGATTACTTTCAGCTCCACCATAAAGGTCGTTGTGCCAAATCAACCGAAGGTTCCACTTTAAAGATTATGCAGCGCTACGATTTTTGTTCATCTGGCTGTTGTGTTTAAAATGAATCAAGCGTTGTGGGTGTACCAATTGTTGTCAAAGTTATGCGTGCTACGTCTAATAATGGACGATTATATATCCTTAACCGTACGCATAAAAAGAAAGATGAGATGATAACAATTTATTGCTGTTAGTTAATGAATCTGCAGCCCTGATGCCACTCCAAGATCTTCACGTTAGTTAAGAGGGATGTTGCTGAAATTTAGGAGAGCTACGAGGAGAAGGGGGGAAAACTTGTGAACCAGTTTATAGTTTACACTGCGGGATTTGCAGGGAAGATCCGATCGCTTATGGACAGTTGTTCGAGGTGCGAAGAAGACTAGCAGAAGTAGTTTGGGACGACTGGGAGGCTGGATTAGGAATATGCATATAGTCAGTAAGAACATAAACTATCTGTATGGATACTGTTAGCTATCTGTGTGTAAGAACTGAGCATGTATGAGTCTGTATGAGTCTGTATGTGTCTGTATGAGTCTGTATGAGTCTGTATGAGTTAGTATGAGTCTGTATGAGTCTGTATGTGTCTGTATGAGTCTGTATGGTCGAAATTTCAAAACAATGTTAATAAGTTTGTACACATTTATAATATTCAAATTTTAAACCTACTCCCCATGGCAATAGTAGAAGCAGACCAGTTAGTCTGGGGAAGGAAGTAAAGGTCGAAGTCAGAAGGTAAATCTGATATCAGAAAAATATCCTACTCCTTATTCATCTTTTTTCCTTCCACCTTCTTCTGCCTTCCTTTCGCGTCAATAGGTGTTGTCATTGTCTCTCTCTGCTCCCTAGATGACCTCTTCTCCTCTCCTGATGTCAGTTTTTTTCGGTGTTTTAACTATTCCATCTATCCATCTTTTTCTAGGACGTTTCTGCTTGTTGTATTCTTAGCTTTTGTTGATCTCGTGGACAGTCGTGTTGAGTATTGCGGTCGAGAGTGCAAATATTACGACCAGCTGTAAATTCCGACACCACTCAACATATATCATGCTCCATATAAGGTAACCCCGGTTCGAATCCCGATAGGGTAATAAAGTTTCAATTTTTCTAACTCTACCATAACACATAGTGACGACTTTAATGTACATGCTGCCTTTATTCTTCACCCCCCATGCCTTTCCGCGACAGATACCAGAAATAGGAAAAAAAAAAGCAGTAGCCATAGTCACAGTTTCGTTAAGGTTGACGAGAAGTAGCTGTCGGATATCGAATGAACTATAACAACAGAACCTGCTGTTGGCGGGTAAGGATAATAGTGGGAGTTGTCCAACTTGTTGAGCAAGGGAGACTAGAGATATATGAATAGTGGAAGTTGTCTCACTTGAGCAGAGACTGTAATGTTTTGAGTACGAGTTCAGACAGCTCATGATAAAGCGTGAACCTTGAGGTATCACGTGGTAGCAGTGCGAACTTAGGAAGACACAGACTTGAACGGGCATTACTGTGGAGGTGAAAGGAAGAAGCTGTCAAGAAATTAAGATGTTACCATCAGGCATCGAAGATGTTACCATCAGGCATCGAAGATGTTACCATCAGGCATCGAAGATGTTACCATCAGGCATCGAAGATGTTACCATCAGGCATCGAAGATGTTACCATCAGGGATCGAAGATGTTACCATCAGGCATCGAAGATGTTACCTTCAGGCATCGAATATGTTACCATCAGGCATCGAAGATGTTACCATCAGGCATCGAAGATGTTACCATCAGGCATCGAAGATGAGCGCGCGGAATGGAAGGGCTGATATCGAAAAAAGTAGAAATGAAGTGAACATTGTGCTCATGTTTTATGTAGCGAATATTGTGCTTGCGGTTGATATTAGTTTTAGTGAGAAAATTACTTTAGGTAGCATAGCCATAGAAATGTTATCGGTAAAGACAGTAGTGGTTAGGCTGTGCGAAACAGACTTTATTGTCAGAGAGATCAACCTAGCTCAGTGAACAATGGAGAGTCAGCAGTGTGTAGAGAACATATGAACGGTTTTGAACGGTTTTGAGATATCTTTAGAATTATATTTGTATCTTGTAATAAGTGTTGACAATTACTGATGTTATTAAATGTATGTTAACGAACTCTTATCTCATGTTATAAAGGAGAATGAAAGTAGCCAAGGAATTGAGATTTAATAAATTAGTCTAACATACTTGTATTCTCCATCACGCATAATAACACCGGCTACTAACTAGACCACGTAAAACATTAAGATCAGTCACGCACTATAGGTCATGCACCAAAACAATAGCAGTAGGGAGGTCTGTGTACCAACGGCACTTGGCGAGTTATGAATGGACTTCCCATTGCATGAAAGTTACTTCACTTAAGGTCTGCAACCTGGAGGCTGTATAGCGTAGAGTAAAGTCAATCAACAATTTGAGACAATCAATAGATAGACAAGACATGAAATAAATACGGTTATGTAAGTTAAAAACGTACTCGTTCCCCATGCGACGAGCACTAGAATGGAGAGAACTAAAGGTTTAATACAACCAGCAACCGGCTCCCTAGAGATTCAGTGAAATGCTCAGAATACAAATCTATAGAAGGAAATGTCGTTTATATCTCAAAGCGTGACACACGATGATGATAACGAATTTTTGAAACAAAACAAAAAAACCTTTCCCTTTACTGGGAGCTGCCGGAGGGGAGGGGGGACTCATAGGACCGGAGAATAAAGGTCGCTTGTCCAGGGCAGTCGCCATGATGTGTTTGAGTTTGAGTTTTTATTTTTTGTTCACACCGGATAGAAATAACGATTTATAAACTTACAACAAATTATTATTCTAGCTCAGCGTAATTCAGCTTTATACGAATAAGTACCAACGAATTTACCATTGTATGTGTTTCCTTTTTTCCCCTCAATTCTACCACATTGAAAAAAATGTCACGAAACTGCGTCTTATGGTAGCTACTTCGAAACCGCGACTTATGGCAGTTACATGGAAACCACGTGTTACGGTGACTGCTTGCCGTATAATCCTCTCCAATGATCCAACCACTTGCGACCCACACACAACGATTAGCAAAGCACACATAAAGATACCTTCACATTTCTAGTTTTAAATAACAGTTAACACCAACAATGAACAATAGAAGGAACAAAATAACTCCGTCAAGTCCCGTTTGGTATAGGAATATGATATAAGTGATCATATTTTTTTATATCTCAGCATTTTGTGGAATATATACGTTTGGCATTACGCCAGTGCCGTCTTTAATGCCAAGAAAAAAAAATTCCGTAGCCATCAAGGTTAGAGGAAATTAGAAGTTGTGGATCGTGATGAAGCTCGCAGTCTGTCTTTAGTCATCTTCATCATCGGTTGCAGTCTCCGCAACGAAGGTTGGCTACCATGGTTCACCATTCTACTCTGTTTCTTGCTTTGATGGTGCAGGTTGTCATACTTTGACTTGTCCATCTTTTGATGTTACTCGTCCATGTTAATCTTGGTCTGCCTTTGCCTCTTTTACCTTGTATTTTCCATTCTAATATTACATTTAGTAGGCTGTTGTGTCTTTTAACGTGCCCCAAAAATTTCATTTGTCTTCATAATTGTATTTAGTAGCTCCCTTTTTATTTTTAGTTGTTTTAAGACTTCATCGTTTGTTTCCTTTTCCTTCCATCCAATTCTACCTATTCTTCTATATATCCCCATTTCAAAGGCTTCAATTTTCTGTTCTGTTTTCTTGTCTCATGTCCATGCTTCTGCACCATACAGGAATATTGAGAAGATGTAACATTTTGCTATTCTTAGTTTCAGCCCTAGTGTTATTTGTTTTGTTGTTAGTATATTTTTCATGGCATTAAAATTACTTGTTGCCATACCTATTCTTTTGTTTATTTCAATTTTAGATTTTACATCACTGGTTATAGTATGTCCCAGGTAGTTGTAGCTCTGGACTGTCTCCAGATGTATTCCCTCAACTGTGATATTTAATTGTAGGTCTTGAGAATTTTCTTTGTTTATGATCATAGTTTCAGTCTTTTTGATATTCATTTCTACTCCATATTTTTTTCCATATCTTTAGTAGGGCGGTTCAATAGCCATTGAGGTTTGTAATGATAGGAAACTCTTTTTACAGAACTTCGCTGGCAGGAGACAATCTGAAGGGAAAACCCGTAGCAAATGTTCGGCACTTTGGCTTCTTGGTACTCTGATGTGAGTGTGTGTGTGTGTGTGTGTGTGTGTGTGTGTGGGGAGTGGGGTGTCCCTGGCCATGATTCCCAGGCGTCGACCTTCGGCTGCACCTGAAAGTTCACGATGTTTCGCTGACGATAGAATCGACTTTGGTAATTTAGTATCGAGCGTTTTAGCCTCCAAATACCAGATGACAGATGTGGAGATAGGAGGAGCAATAATCAAACTGGTCTAACTCTGCACTCATTTTGACAACATCTCGTCTGGCTTTTGATTACTGTGCCAAATCATCAACAATAACAGCAAACAAAGAAAGAAAGAAAAAAAGGTTGCTTTGAAGTCCTGTGTTGGAAGCTGTTGAAAGACAGAGATGGAGAGAGTTTCTAGAATAGAAGTGTGTGTGCAATTGGGTGTGCGCCTGTGTTTGAAAGGGATATGAAAAGCAGTAGGACACACACACACAAATAATTGTATGTATTTATATTATTTCTTGTGGAAACCTAGTTTCTTTAGTGGTCTATTGCCTGTTTACGGTTAAATAACTATATTATTTTTAAAAAAAAACGACGTCATTCCTCTCAGGCTAACACATAACGTGCTGAGTTAACCTTAGCAGAAATATGCAAAATGCCCATGACAGAGTACAAAATGAGTACCTTTAAATGAGCAACTTTTTTATGAATGAAAACAATAAACAAAATACACAGATTCTTTACAATAAAACAATAAAATGAATGTTGCATTTACTGTAACTAAGTGTGGAGTTGTGGTGTCCCGTGTAGCTGATGGCACAATTCCTTTCATCTCCCAAAGTGAGATCATTATCTTCTTTGATAATGGCGCTGCATGTAATTCTAGAGAAAAGGAATTTGTCAACAGGATAGGGGTGGCCGATGGGGAAGGAAGGTGGGTGGCAATTACTTTGGATATTTGTCACCAGGAACATGAAGTGTCGATCGCTCGGCTCACCAACTTATCTTTATTACAAATTTGGCGCCAATACCAATTGCTAATGATAAACATAGTAGCTGCTAACAATTCTAGCAACCCTAACTTTCAATTACTTATAACTTAAGACTGTCTAAGTCCTAACTTAACCTACTGAAGTTAACCTACTAAGTTCTGTCTTAACCTACTGAAATGCGCCCGGGTTGATCCGGTTAAATAAAACACCGTGGATGACATTCTTTCACTGCCGCTGCGGAGTTAAAACGTAAACAGATAGTTCGAACTCCCAATAAAAATCCTCTCGAATTTAGTTTTCGAAATCTGGAATGTTCGAAGCTAGAGTCGTTCGAATCATGATGCACCACAGTGATTGTGTTTATATAGGCCTACAACTCGAACTATGGATAGGTTTATACTTCTTTTAACAAAAAGTTATCGATAATACAGTGGTTAAATGTAGCCAAATCGCGACCACGAAACTCTTTTTTTGATGCACGGCAGTCTAGACTTGTATTTATGATCCTTACATTAAAAGCGAACTTCCGGTCAATATGTCGGATAGGTGATAAGAACCTTGAGGCTCTGTTTGAAAAGTGTTCTTTCTGCAGGTTCTTCATATACCAAGTCCGGCCTGCTGATGGAGCTATTGAGTTTAGTATTCTGTGAAAGCAATGAGCTGTGTATTTCATCCGGATCGTGTTTCGATATTTCGATTGTTTACGATGAAGGATCATATCGTATGACGAAGGACAGTTCAGCTGTGTTCACTTTCGGCACCGCTTGACCTTATGTCTTTTGGCGTGTGCTGTAGCTGCTATGATGGGGACTGCAGCTGCCTTTC
Organism: Megaustenia siamemsis; assembly: GCA_032433765.1. Lineage (NCBI taxonomy): Eukaryota > Metazoa > Mollusca > Gastropoda > Stylommatophora > Ariophantidae > Megaustenia > Megaustenia siamemsis. The sequence goes on along the minus strand of JAVIAB010000047.1, from coordinate 69,534,747 downwards.
TTTGTTTGGATCTTTCAATGAGATTAGTTAATTCGGATGATTCCACCGGTTCGGGCGGTTGAGCAGTTGTTGATTTTAATTCGTTTGCGGTGATACCGGAGAATTCGACTAACTACAACCACAACTACAACTAATTTAAAGGCCCGGAACGTATTCGCTTACAATTTCACCACTGGGTAGAGGACATGAACGTCAAGAGAGTTTTTGCAATTTTAAGACCTCTGATGTGTTTTATGTAAATGTTCATGCCTAGAATAATCTAAATTACACAACGATTAAAATAATAAACAGAATATTAGTTTAACTTGAACTATTTTTTAATTTATGAAGAGATTAGATCTATTAAATAATACCGAGACATAGATTACCAAGACAAGTAGAAAATATGTTACAATTAACATTGAAGTGATTAGTAACCAAGATGGGTCAAGATGTCGAACAGTGTTAAGGCTGAAAACTGTCCTTAATCATAGCTGGCTGCTTGCGTTAGGATCAGGAAACCAGAATTAGACAAGATCGTACTCGTACTTCGCTTCCCCACAGTGGCATTTGACCAAAAAAATATAATCAGTGTGACCATATAGTGAAGAGAAGGCAATCTGGTGTGCAAAAATGTTGTTCTGAAGGTGGATGTGTTCTGAAAGGTGTATTTATCACAGCTTGATGAACGACAGAATGCAATAGCGCTCATTTAATGTCCATCTAGAGATTGACGTCAGGTCGGGTAATTTTACCTGCTACTATATGCAGTAAACAGTACAACCTGTGGCTGCCCTGCTGCCTTGCAGGTAAGCTCTGGAGAGTAAAAGGCTAATAGATGGTACCCCGATGTAAAACAACCCCACTGCCTTGAGGGTGAGACTTTTCAGTCAAAGGCTAGCGGAGCCAACCGTAAACAAACCTACCGAAGGCAACAGAAAACCACCGTAGTAACTTCTTTGTACAATCATGAATCGCCACAACAATAAATGATAAAAAACTGTCGAGATCGAAAGTTCTGGAGAGACATGTCCACCCTCGCCGGCTGGACCGGTACTTGATGATGATGATGATGATGAAAGATTGACGACGAAGAGGAATAATTATTAAATCAGCGAAGAGGAAAAGTTTTCTTAAAAAGATGACGTCACATGGAACACGCAAACTGTCTATAAGTCATTTCACAGTATTCACCTAATCTTATCACAGACCCCTTCTCCCCACCCCCCCCCCCCAAAAAAAAATAAAAAATAAATAAATAAATACAAATTTATAAAGTGGATAAAAATAACATTATTCAATAATCCACAACGATATTATTTTCTGCAGATCTAAAGATGGCCCTCTCACTAACATGGCTCTTCATTCTTGTCTCGTGTTGCACACGTGTATTTATTAACGGTCAAAACAGTGTCCCAGAAGTTACAGCTCCAGCAGGAACATTCAAAGGTTTAATACAAAAGTCTCTACAAGAATACCCGTACGCTGCCTTCCTGGGCATCCCTTATGCTCTGCCCCCTGTGGGTGACCTGCGGTTTAAAAAACCACAAAAATTTCCTCCAATTAACGTAAGTACTCTATGTGCATTGTTTCTTCTTTACGGTTCCAATGTCTTACTCTCAGCATTTTAGTCTGTGAGGTTCACTGACGCCCTTTCAAGACCAGAGTGCAACAGAAAAGTTATACACTGGAAGTCATATCCCGTTCACCCCTTCGCTTCCTTTAATTTGTCAAGAAGTTAAGGGGAAGAATAACTAGCAAGACATCTATCTGTCTTTTGTTCACCTGAAGTATTGTCTATATCTGCAATGTCGTTTCCTGTATAAATTTTACTGTCTTTTGTAATTCTTGCAGTGGCCCATATAGTTTTGTCTGCAGTGTTGTATCTATGGGCCAATGGATTTTCCTCAGTCTACTATATTATGTGCAATCTTGAAGTATGTGTTCAGCAATCTGGGCCTGTCCACATGTACAAGTAGTTGATGTGCCAATCTTGAATTTTGTATACATGTGACTATGGAGTCGATTGTGTCCTGTTCTGAGGCGTATAATGATAACTTGTTCATATCTATTCATATTATGAAAGGCATCCTGATTTGGGGCTTGTGGTCTTCTGATTGATTTGATTGTTTCTTATGATTGTATGTAACCGGTTTATCCAGTTGTGTGCCTGTTGAACGTTCCTTTGCCAACTGATCTGCTTTCTCATTTCCTGGTATTCCACAGTGAGATGGGATCCACTGCAGGGCAAACCTGTGGTGCTTGCAGAGTTCAGTAATTAAGGTCAGCAGATGTGGTAATTTTCTGGATTGTAGTGCCTGGAGTACTGATCTTGCATCTGTCAAAAAACACTACAGGCTGTGGGCTAAGATTACTTTTCAGCAGTTTTTCTATTGCCAACTTTATTGCCTGTATTTCTGCATCATAATTGTGACAATATTTCCCTGTTGCTATTTTATTCATATCCCTAGTGTTACTTGGGTACTCTATATATGCACCTGCTACCCCATTCTTTACTGCATTCTGTGCTGATCCATCTGTGTACACCGTCAAATCCATAGGTCTTGTGGGTATTCTTCATCAAGGAAACTGAGAGTTATTGTTTTTCGCTGTAGACTAATCTGTTCTTCTTTGTCAACTATTCCTTTCACTTCTGTCCTTATTTGTATTGATAATCCTGATTCCTCTGTCTAATGAGTATGTTCTGGTATGGGCAGTAGGGGGTTAACAATTCTTGGCATGTCTGGTGTTTGCCTACTAATACGCTTGGCTTGGTGGATAAAACTGCTTCTCTTAAGTCGTCCCAACGCAAGATTTTGGAATCGGTCCTTCATTGGATGTCTCGGCATGCAAGAAAATTTGTCTGCTTGTATCAGCACCTTTGTGTCCCTCCGTTCTCTCAGTGCTGGTATCCTGCACAATTTTTCCATCTCCAATATTGGTGTTGATTTCATTGCTCCTGTGATGACCCTAAGTGCCTGGTTTTGTACTTTGTCCAGTTCTTGCAGTGTGGTGTTTGATGCTGAGCACCATGCAGATGATCCATATTATAAATGTGCGCGTATACTCTGTTCACGTCAAAATGCTAAAAAAAGTCAAACCACAAGGTCTTACGGGTATCATTTACTTATTTGTATTTGTAATGCATATTTCACTTTCACGCTCCTTCCATTATATTATTTTGTTACTAAATAAATGGCATAATAAAGAACAGCCAACGGCAGCCATATGAATTGAAAAATTGGAAATGTTTCTACAAATAAAACAAGATATTAAACTGTGCACTGTCATAAGATTTATTCAAAATTAGTGGTGAACTTGTAATAAGATAATGGTAAGAGTAACCAGAATATCAATCTGTGGTCACAACAGAAAGACATAAGATATGTTGACGACATAGCCAATCTCCAACTTACAATTGTATACAGATCTCATTATAATACTCGTAAGACACTAGTCACTTAGTAATTAAATGAAGAACAGTATAAAAGGGATTACAAGTGTTGTGATAACGACGATAATATAGGAAAAGATAAAATTAAATGGAATTATCAAATTTTCACGTGACAATCACGTAGATGAGGAGGTCTAAACAACTTAATAGCAACGAAGAAGTCGCAAGACAGGAGAAGAAAGAAACACAGAGTGAGCACATTTGGAGATCATATGCGCAGACAAGAAGTTCTTATAATCCTAGTGACAACTGTCTGAGACGGATGACAATCTAGCTTGCTGGACGAGAGGACAACTGAAATAATGACATGTTCAAAGGATAGATATTTATGAGTGGAAGTGAGATGATCGCCAACTCATGTAAACATGGAACACAATGATTATTGCAGTTATAAATAATAAATAATAAAGAATGCACGGAAAAAGACCAAGAGGAAGACCCAGAAGAAAAGATGGATAGATGCAGTGACATAGACATGTAACAACAAAGGAAAATCACTAATTCAGACAGTTCGAGCAGCTCAGGAACGAGAAATGATATAACCTCGACACCTTTTCGGTACCAGTGAGAAGAGAAAGAAGAAAGAAGAAAAGAAGAAAAGAAGAAGAAAAAAGAAGATAAATAATAAACAATAAACAAAAGCTGTTAAATTGTAATGAAAACACAGAGTAAACAACAGTAAATAAAGTAATAATTAAGCAGGCGTTACACTACATAATACTGTGTAGTCTATTAAAGTTTTGTGATGAGTATAGAGCTATGAGAGATTGTAGTTTGTCTAATTATTAAAGAAATGAGAAAAGGAAGAAAAAATGTCAAACTCTAGTGAAACGTTTAGAGAGTACGACTTTAGGGCTCATATTTCTTACAATGATTTTATCGCTGCTGTTTGTTCATATTATGAATTGTTCTATCACTGCTGATGTTTGTTCATATTATGAACTGTTCTATCCCTGCTGTTTGTTCATATTATGAATTGTTCGATCACTGCTGATGTTTGTTCATATTATGAACTGTTCTATCCCTGATGTTTGTTCATATTATGAACTGTTCTATCCCTGCTGTTTGTTCATATTAAGAATTGTTCTATCCCTGCTGTTTGTTCATATTAAGAATTGTTCTATCCCTGATGTTTGTTCATATTATGAATTGTTCTATCCCTGCTGTTTGTTCATATTAAGAATTGTTCTATCACTGATGTTTGTTCATAATATGAATTGTTCTCTCTATCATCAGAAAGTGTACGAGGCTAATACGATCGCTCCTATCTGTGTCCAGCCTTCAGGAGGAAACATGAGCAGTCGAGGGCAAGAGGACTGCCTGTACCTCAATGTTTATGTTCCTTTTTTGGAGAACAAGGTAGTAAATTATAGATGTTATCCGTGAATGTTACCCGCCCGTATGGCCCCAAAAGAATGCTAAGGTTTATAATTTTAAGTGTTTAAACTTAATGCCAAAGATTAGTCAAAATACACCGTGAAATGGAATGAAACAATTAGTAAACTAACCCAATCTTAATGTCGTTAAAAAAAAAAAATAAAACATGTTCTTGTTTAACATTTTTAAAAAGAATAGTTTTAAAAATATATGCATTCGTTGATGAGAATTTCACGAATTCCTCAAGGGTTATAATATACTTTACTTACATTAGTACTGAATTATTTCACTTGTTACCTCCCCTAACACGATTTCCGTATTTTGCTCCACTGTACGGTGCGCTAAAACCACTGTTCCGCTGGCTGAAAGCCGGCGTACGGTGTACGAAACTCCCGGTAGACAGAAATGATTTCTTCTAACGGGATGAAATTAAAATCCTGAGAGTCACATGTCTTGGCGACTGCTTTGACCAAGCGTACTTTATCCCTCAGGTTCTATCGTGGCCCCCCCCCCCCCCCCCCCTTCCCCTCACGACATACACACCAGCAATATGTCGTAAATATAGCTCCAGTGTGCTTTTATGATATGATCTACACGTGTGTAATCTGCATGCCGTTTATTTATTTCCTTTTTTTTATTTACCTTCTTTTATTCCTAGCGAATCGGGGAAGACGATACGCTGAAGAAGGTCTTTGTATTCATTCACGGTGGAGGTTTGATCATGGGATCAGCTGCTCAATACATCCCAGGCGATTTGGTGACCGTGGTAACTATGAACACTTGATGTTAAGAAAGCACAAATTGTAAACTAGAAACAAATATGTTTATTTGTTCAGATTGATAATTAAGAACCTTAACATATTTTATTTTATGAGAAATAAAAACTCTTACATGAAAATAACAAGGGCATTAATCAAATAGTTTTGGAAGCCGCGGAAGAGTATGGAAGCAGGTCGAGCCCCCGACCGACCTATCCAGGTTCACAATGCTGTAAATTGGTACCGAAAATTCGTCGGCCTGGCGTGTTACTAAGCATATGACCACAAAATATGCCGATAGTTAAAGTAATGTGGGCGTTGCACTGTACACCACGCTCGAGAGTTGACGGGTTTGTTTTCTTTACCTCCCCTTTGACAACTTTAGAAAGACTCTCAGCGAAATGAAAGAACAACGAGAAGTGAAGATAGGGGATGTTTGGGGCTGGCTCACTCAGTACTGAACCCTGCATCTCTTGAATGGTTTCACCACTAAACATTTGCTTCCCCTGAGTACATCAACATATTTTCCAACTATCCTGTGTGAACGCTCACATCCTGTACACTAACATTCACCAACAACAGTCGTATTGTGTAGACCCGACTAGCCAAATGACGGATTTCAGCAGAGAAACGCGACAGGCAGGCGTGTCATAACAATTAGACGGCTCGTACTCATTAACTAACACACACACACACACGCACGCACACGCGCGCGCACACGCACACACTCACACGCGCGCACGCACACACACACGCGGCATTTATTTTAATTTATCATACACAATGAAAGTTCGCATGTCCAAATTTTGTTGGAAAACTGTAATTGGTGTTTTTGAGATTATACCGTGCTCGGTAGTGTGTCAGACATTCTACACATATTGTGCACATATAAAGGGAGATTCATCATCCTGTGTCATACCGATTGGCGTTAGCGATGATGTCCTTCCACAATATTCTATCCACCGTGCATCGTATCAATTCTGTTGTTGACTGTATTCCTTGCATGATACCAAGCTATCTAGTATTTTCTCTCTTTGTCGTCCGGATCTGTCTTTCCTTGTATTTTGCCAGTTATAACCAAGTATTCCAACTTTCCTCATCTTATGATGTAACAGAAGAAAAATGTCGATTGTTTCCTTCTGATGTTTTTTAGGGCTCCATTTTTATGTTGACCTCTTGCTAAATTTCCTCTTTGGTCTTTTTAACTGTCCAGGGAACTTTCAACATTCTTCTGAGAAATCCCATCTCTGTGGCCTCTAATCGTCGTTTTTTTCATTAAAGGGAGACTACTCTACATGTAAAGTTCATAGTGTCAGTGGAACAGTGGTTATCGCGCACGTTTAACCATAACATGGAAGTGACTTTTAATCCATAGCCTTCTGCTCTCCATTATACACATTTAAAAGAATTCTTTCTATCTTTGTCTGCTCTGGCATTCACCCGGTGATACTACCAAAAGGATGGGTAGTCCTTTTCGTCATTACAGTACTACATCACTGTAAATGATTAAAATCCATAATTGCTGAACCAAAATGAATTAAAATTCATCTTATTGAAGGATCCAAACAAAGAAAGGCAGCTGCAGTCCCAATCATAGCAGTTACAGCACACGCCCAAAGACATAAGGCCAAGCGGCACCGATTGTGAACGCAGTTGAACTGTCCTTCATCATACGATATCATCATTCGTCGTAAGCAAGCGGAATATCGAAACACTATCCGGATAAAAAGCACGGCTCACAGTATGCACAGAGCGCTAAACTCAGTAGTTCAGGTTGCAAGCAGGACTTGGAATATGAGGAAACTGCAACAAGAAACATTTTTTAAACTGAGTCTCAATGGTTCTTGCCGCATATCCGCCCTATTGACCGGTATTCCAATTATATCATTTTCATTCACTGAGTGATGTTTCCACATCGAATGTTGGCTATTATGGAGTGCCATTTTGCTCAGCCTCTTGCTTTGAGGGTGCACGTTGTCATAGGTTCGCTACCACCTTCTGATATTATCACTTAACTTTAGTCCTGGTCTCCCTCTGCCTCGTATACCTTCTACCTTATTTTCCAAGTTGACTTTAGTATAATGCCTCCTCCCATGTCCACACAATTTTTCAGTTGTCTTTTTCGAATCGTGTTAAATTGTTCTTTTTTTTTCATTTTCACTGATTCAGAGCTTCCTTGTTTGTCTCCTTTTACTCCATCCATGTCTCAACATTTTTCTATAAATCCACACTTCAAAGGCTTCAATTTTCTGCTCTATTTTCTTATTTACTGTCCATGTTTCTGCACCTATGCTGTGTAAATATAGCATTTTGCAATTCGCAGTTTTAGTTCTGATGTTATTTGCTTTGATGTGAATATATTTTTTACTTTTTATAAAATTGCTTTTTGCCATTCCTGTCCTTATGTTAATTTCTGTCTTGAATTTTCCATCATTTGTTATATGTCCTAGATGACTATATTCTTTAATTTTTTTTCTAGATTCTTTCAATTAATTTCACTATAGCTTTGTATTTGTCTGTTTTTTTCCCAGCTAACAACTAGCGTTTCAGTCTTTTAAATATCTATTTCCAAACCATATTCTCTGCTTGTATTTTTTTCGTCATTCGTCCTTAAAAGAAGACGTTAAGGAGATATCATCATCATCATCCTTTGCCTTCACCGCAACGAAGGTCGGCTACCATGGATCGCCATTCTACTCTGTTTCTCGCTTTGATGGTGCAGGCTGACATAGATTGACTTGTCCATCTTTTGATGTTACTCGTCCATGTTAGTCTTGGTCTGCCTCTGCCTCTTTACCTTGTATTTTTCCTTCAAATATTACTTTTAGTAGGCTGTTGTGTCTTTTAACATGCCCCAAAAATTCATTTGTATTGTCTTAATTGTATTTAGTAGTTCTCTTTTATTTTCAGTTGTTTAAAACTGCATCGTTTGTTATCTTTTGTTTCCATCCAATTCTACCTATACTTCTATAAATCCACATTTCAAAGGCTTCAATTTCAAGGAGATATAAATACGTTATTATGTGATTAATATGCGCAATTCGGCCCAACTCATCCGACTCCAGCATAACATATTTATACCGGGCTGCCATCTCTTTTAATTTCATACTCACTTGGCCAGACACAACTGGTTAGTCTGTTACTAGAGGCAACTCAAAGAGGTACAGTAGGGTCTGCATTGTTCTGGTTCACCGATCCTGACGCAAGTCAACAGCTATGAGTCGCAGACACCTTTCAGCGCTGTTGCTATCAGACGCCTTGCCTCCATCTAAAAGAATGAAAATGAATGAGTACCAAGCTCACTACGAATGCGACACTCTTTCCCCCTATTCAATCCCCGCCTCTAAATGGTGTGGTTTAGTATGGTGAATTGAACAAGAAGTTTAGTCCTTTACTTCTCAACGATAATATACGTTATATTACGGAAAGTCCTTCACCTTTACCCTACATCCTGCTCAATTCCTTAATAGATGTAAGGTTGAAGGCGAAAGGGCAAACGTGGACATCACAATGTTTGACAGAGCAATATCAAGTTGTTTGCTTTGTAAACAATAGTCTGTGGGAGAGTACCAACAGACTGACAACGCTGGAGACTCACTTCGGTCTACATTTAAGGGACAACAACTGTCGTCGCCATTTTTATTTGGTTAGACTTCAATAAATATTGTGTGTGCATTGATCTGATATCTGAGATAGTTATCAGAGTAGAGAACGCAAGCGCAGCAATGTAGATAGATATTTGATTATTTAGAGATGACAGACGCTGGACAAAGACATATAGAACAAGACAAACATTTGTTGCTTTGATGTCTTATTTTAATTAAGGCTGGGAAAATAGTTTATTCTGCGCGAGATCATCAAGTTGTCTACATTAAGGTTGAAGCCAGAGTGGTTGGGTAGTTAGTGCTCTGGCTATGCCAAGAGGTTCTGGTTCAATTCCCAAATGTTGCAATTTCTTTTTTTCTTACCGATATCGTTCAGGTGTTCACCAAGCCTCTGAAAATATACACCATAGATTTTTCAGCGGTCTGGTGTGATGCTGACAGAATTACTCATAAATACGTGTTTGTTGGTCATTCAAAGATATGGAGACTAACACTTTATTTCCAGAACGCCTTATTACAGAGATGACTAAATGGCGACCCGCGGGCCAGATCGGCCCTGCTTGTCTATTTTTTTTCCTGGCCCTTGGTGCGTCCACAGAAACCAACTGCATTAAATATATATAAATAAAAACTAAAGTTCCTGTCGGGTAAACAAAAATATTATAAAGGTAAATTTGAACTAAATAATCCATTGTCTTCTTACAAATGAATAAATATTTCGTCGAAGTTAAAGACTGATATAGTTATGTTTAGTCGACGGCCACTACATCACTGTAAACGAATTAAAATCCATAATTGCTCAACCGCCCGTGCCAGTGCAATCATCCGCATTAAAACTTTTCTCATTGAAGGATCCGGACAGAGAAAGGCAACTGCAGTCTCCATCATAGCAGCTACAGCACACGCCAAAAAGACATAAGGCCAATCGGCAACGAAAGTAAACTGTCTTTCATCATACAGTATCATCATTCATCGTAAGCAATCGTAATATCGAAACATGATCCGGGAAAAAAAAACCCACACACAGCTCACGGTGTACACAGAACACTAAGCTCAGTAGCTCCAGCAGCAAGCCGGACTTAGAATATGAGTAAACTGCAACAAGGAACACTTTTCAGACTGAGCCTCAATGATTCTTGCCGCCTACCCACCATATTGAGCATACTTTATATATGATTAAATCACATAATGTAATTGTTCACGATATTCTTATTATCGGCACTCTGGTCTTGACTTTGGCTATAACCCGGCTCTCGGTAGCTTTAAAGTTGGTCACCACAGCCTTAAAATATGATGGAAACCACCACTTTGCTTACATTACCAATAGTTTGGGTGTGCATAACAAAAACCACAAGAGAATGTTTCTTTTTTTTAGCAATCCAAATTATCTCATAATCCTCATGATCCTCAAATGATTTTATTATCATTATCCACAATCCTCAAAGGATTTTATTATCATTATCCACAATCCTCAAAGGATTTTATTATCATTATCCACAATCCTCAAAGGATTTTATTATCATTATCCACAATCCTCAAAGGATTTTATTATCATTATCCACACTCCTCAAAGGATTTTATTATCATTATCCACAATCCTCAAAGGATTTTATTATCATTATCCACAATCCTCAATGGATTTTATTATCATTATCCACAATCCTCAAAGGATTTTATTATCATTATCCACAATCCTCAAAGGATTTTATTATCATTATCCACAATCCTCAAAACCTCATCCATAGTAGATGTGGTTTTCCTACCTAAGAAGTAGAACAAAGTCAGGAAAGACAAATGAGGCCAGCAACAACATTCTGGTGAAAAGTGAGGGTGAATTTAGGGTTGTAGATGAAGAGCTGCGTCAGTGAAGTGGTACTTCAAAGACGTGGTGTAATATCTGAGACAGTGACAAATGTAAAGGTAAAGTGCGAGACTTTAATCGACGTCTTAGCAGGCGAGTTTTCACCCATATGTGCTCGGCCGTCTATCCAGAAGTGTTCGGAGACTTCTGGATAGTGTTGCTTCAAGCATCGAAACTTACGATACGAGGCAGCATTCCTCGCTTCCCAGAGTGCTACCTTGATACTCATTTTTGCCAGATGCTGGGTCGATCGCGGGGGGGGGGGGGGGGGTATTTTTTTTCCAACCACGAGTACAACTCACACACTGCTTCCAGTGGGATTCTAACACGGGTTGTCAGAACGTCGGTAGTCCAGTCGGGTGGTTTTCCCAACTAGGCTACCGAGGCTCCCCACAGTGATAAAATTAGAATGCACTCATGGCAGGTGTAAAGTAATGTACCCACTTCAATGTACACACAATGTAAATGAATAAGTTATCATCATCATCATCGTCATCAAGTGCCGTCTCCGCAACGAAAGTTGGCTACCATGGAGCGCCATACTGCTCTGTCTCTTGCTTTGATGGTGCAGGTTGTCTTAGGCTGGTTTGTCCATCTTTTGATGTTACTCGTCAATGTTAGTCTTGGTCTGCCTCTGCCTCTTTTACCTTGTATTTTCCACTCCAGGATTACTTTTAGTAGGCTAAATGAACAAGTAACCAACGTATATACATAAAAGTTAAGTTAAAGAGCTACGCCAAGTGGCGTATAGGGAATATGGTGTTAATGACCATACATTTTACAGACCTTCAGCACATATTTTTGGGGTTATGTTATCCGTATTACGTCTGTACCGCTTTAATTTCCCAGAAAAAAGATCCGGTTCCCATTAAAGGCTGTGTGAACCCAGAAGCCGTCGGTTTGGATAGAGCTCTACCTCTTGTCCTTTGTAGTCCAGTACACTAACCACTAATCTATCGCGGCTCCCAAAGTATCATCATCATGTGCCATACCGGTTGGCGTAGTTGATCATGTCCCTCCACAATATTCTATCTACAGTGCATCGTATCAGTTCTGTTGTTGACTGTTTTCCATGCCATGACACCAAGCTATCCAGTATTTTCTCTCTTTGTCGTCCGCGATCTCTTTTCCTTTTATTTTGCCAGTTGTAACCAAGTATTCCAACCCAAGGTATACACATCATGTTTTTAAATAGAATTTTGTCCTTTCATATTAGTAAGGTTCTAACATTAGTAAGGGCGTAACCTACTGAGTGAGAATTCACTCAAAACCAAACTATATATTATCATTAAAAATAAATTTACAAATTTATAAACTGATTGAGTTTTATTTTCAATTTGTCACGCCATTTTGTAACTTTCGCAGGGAGATATCATCGTGGTGACCTTGAACTATCGACTTTCATGGCTCGGATTCCTAAAGGCTAAGAGCAAAAGTTCTGACCTGCCTGGAAACCAGGGCATATGGGACCAACTACTGGCACTGGAATGGGTCAAAAACAATATCCGATCATTTGGTGGGGATCCTTCTGACGTCACGGTTGGAGGACACGCCATGGGGGCAACCTGTGTCTCACTTCTAAGTATTCTACCAGCTGCAAAGAGCTTATTTACAAAGGTTTGTCAGAAGAATATATAGATTTGCATTGAAGGATTAATTGAAGACTGCATGAGTTATGAGTTGATTGAAGAAACATGACTGACGAAATATTTAAAGAATGGACACATCTAGGATGAAAAGAAGTGTCGGGTGAGCCCAAGAAAGAATGAAATATTGCTAAAAGATTTGATGAAGGACTGTTTGAGTGATTGTGTAATCATAGTAATGTATTCGTAGTAAGATTTATTTGAAGAAATGTTTAAAGCATTTTAAATTATTTATAGGTAAATATGATCAGGTCTGGTAATTTTACCTGCTACTGTATGCAGTAAACAGTACAACCTGTGGCTGCCCTGCTGCCTTGCAGGTATGCTCGGGAGAGTAAAAGGCTAAGGGAGGGTACCCCGAAGTAAAACAACCCCACTGCCTTGTGGGTGAGACTTTTTAGTCAAAGGCTAGCCAACCGTAAACAAACTGACGGAAGGCAACAGAAAACCACAGTCGTAACTTCTTTGTACAATCATGAATCGCCACAACAATAGAAATAACGACAACAACGTTAAGAGGGATTCCAATAGAAAACCCTCGTTCGGTAGGGGACATCATGTGCTACAGGTGATACGCGATCGTCATCAAGCTACTGTAAGCAAAATATAGATACAACAAACTCTAAAGATAGGTTTTTGGAATTCTGAGAACACTCATGCAGGAGGGTAAACTAGAAAACATCATACAAGAAATGAAAAGAATGGGTTAACAATTACTGGGACTTTGCAAAATGAGATACACCGGATCAGGGGAGATGTATTCTGATAAACATAGAATAATCTATTCTGGAGGTACTGAACACCAAAGAGGAGTAGGTATCATTATGGATGCAGAAAGAGCAAGAACAGTGAAAGGCTTTTACCCAATATCTGTCAGAGTCCTTTTAGTGAAATTGAATGGAAAGCCAATAGACATAAATCTTACACAAGTTTATGCACCAACAGCAGACAGTCTAGAGGAAACAATTGATAGATTTTACAACGAGTTAAATGAGGCACTTCATAAATGCAAACCACATGAAAACACCATAGTTCTAGGGGATTTTAACGCAAAAGTAGGAAAGGAAAGAGTTGAGGAAGTAGTTGGTCATTAATTATGGCTTAGGCGAGAGGAATGAAAAAGGTGAGAAACTTATTGACTGGGCAAGAACACACAACATAATGATAGGAAACACCTGGTTTAAGCAACATCCAAGACGTCTGTGGACATGGAAAAGCCCAGGGGACAACGCACGTAATCAAATTGATTACATAATGATAAGCAATAGATTTAGAAACAGTCTGGTGTGTGTGAAAACTAGACCAGGGGCAGATTGCAATAGTGATCATGTACCAGTTGTGGGAAAGCTTAGAGTAAAATTAAAAACAACAAAACGAGCCTCAGTTAACATCAAGTTAAATTTAGATTTACTCAAATAAGACAAGAAGCTGCAAGACAAACATAAAATCACAATTCAGAACCGGTACAATGCAATAGAGAAGATACAAAGCATTGATGAACAGTGGGAAATGCTAAAAAAATCAACGCAACAACATCAAAAGAGTGCATACCACCAGTGAGGACAAATTCAAGAAAGAAACGGATGACAGATGACATTTTGCAGCTAATGGATACAAGAAGAAGAAATAAAGAAAAATAAAGATGAGTATAAGAGATTAAATAAAGAAATTGTAGTAAAATGCAATGAAGCAAAAGAAGCATGGCTAAAAGAGAGATGTAAAGAGATTGAAATGCAACAAAAAGGAGATGCTAAATCTATATACAAGGAAATTGAGGAATTAACAGGAAGAAAAACGCAATAAAAAACTGGATGTTTAAGATCAAAGGAAGGAAAACTGTTGATTGATCAAGAAAACATATGGGAACGATGGACAAAATACATTAAAGATCTTTATAATGATTAACGAACGGAAGTAAATATTAAGGATAATGGAGAAGGACCAGAAATACTCAAAGAAGAAGTGGAAGATGCCTTGCGCAATATGAAAGCAGACAAAGCTCCTGGACCAGATAATATAACTAAAGAAGAGATTGAAGCCATGGGTGATTTTGGAATAGAAATAATAACAAAAATATTGAATGATATCTACAACAGCAGATATATACCAGACGACATGCTCAAATCAATATTCATAGCCCTACCAAAGAAATCTGGTGCGATTGAATGCGATGATCATCGCACAATAAGCCTTATGAGTCATATGACTAAGATATTACTAAGAATCATCATGCGAAGAGTGCGAAACAAAATAAGTCCAAAAATTAGCGATGAACAGTGTGGTTTTGTTGGAGGTAAAGGAACGAGCAATGCCATATATATCATAAGATCTTTAGTAGAAAGAGCCATAGAGGTGAAAACAGATCTATACCTATGTTTCATAGATTACACCAAGGCATTTGACAAAGTAAAGCACCAAGAAATAATCAAAATTTTAGAAAGCTTAAACGTAGACAGCAAATATCTAAGAATAATATAGAACATGTACTGGCAACAAACATCGGCCATAAGAATTGGAAACCAATTAGGAATAAAACAAATAAAACATGGTGTTAGACAAGGTTGTGTGCTGTCACACACGTTTGTTTAATATTTATAGTGAGATTATTTTAAGATTCATAAGGGGCATGCCTGGAATAACAATCGGAGGTCATAATATAAATAATCTAAGGTATGCTGATGATAAAAGTTTTAATCGCTAAGAGTGAAAATGAGTTACAAGAAATGTCGGACACTATAGTGAAAGAAAGCAAAAATAAAGGACTCAGCCTTAATCGAAAAAGACAGAGGTAATGGTAACAACAAAGAAAAAGACAGAGGTAATGGCAACAACAAAGAAAAAGACATCACCTCAGTGCAAAATAAAGACAAGTGGAACAATATTAAAACAGGTAAATGAAATTAAATATTTGGGAACTTTGTTAACCTCAGACGGAAGATGTACAAAAAAGAGGTGAGATGCAGAATGGCTCAGGCAAAAGCAGCTTTCCAAAAAATGAGGAAGATACTAAGCAATCCATTGTTGACAATAGGAACAAGAAAAAGAGTTCTTAAATGTTATGTAGAGCCAGTCTTAACATATGGATGCGAATCATGGACAATAGGACAACAGACAAGAAAATCACTGGAGTCTGTAGAAACGTGGTTTAACAGAAGAATGTTGAGAGTACCATGGACAGCTAAGAAGAGTAATGAAGATGTTCTGAGAGAGGTCAAAGCAAAAAGAGAGATAATTTCCAATATTAGAAAGAAACAATCATCGTTTTTTGGCCATGTAATGAGAAGAGAACAACTGGAATATATTGCAAGAACTGGAAAAAATTGAGGGACTAAGAGATAGAGGGACGCAAAGAGAAAAAAAATAACAGACAGCTTAAAAGAATGGCTTGGCAGAAGGTCAACAACAGAAATGATAAATAGCTGTCGAGATCGAAAGTTGTGGAGAGACATGATCACCTATGCCAGCAGGCCCGGTACTTGATGATGATGATGATAGGTAAATAAAAGGGTTAATAATACGTTATTTTTTTAAATGCTAGTTGGATGATTCAAGTTTTACAGATTGGAGAGAAAGCATTGTTTGCAGGATTGGTTGAAAAGTTGAATTGAGGAATTATTTGAACGATTCTTAAACAACTAGTTGAGGAATACAATATTTTTGAAAGACTGATACCCTTATTTCACTCTTTAATGAGTATATCTTTGATCTTTTCTCACTCTTTAGAGAGTCTATCTTTGAGCTTGTCTCACTCTTTAGAGTGTCTATCCCTTATAACGTATCTCATTCGCAAGTCTATTCCTCAACTGATGTCACTCTTTAGAAATTATATAATATTCATAGTTTCCAAGAATAAATAAAGGAAAGGAATCCATTATATGTCTTTTTCAGGGAATAATGGCAAGTTCCTCAATGTTCAAAGATTCTTCAACTTCAGGGTTATCCGTCGACCTCTTGGATATTATCACAGAAGATAATGGCTGTAAAAACACCAACCAGGAAGCCACGGTAAAGTGTTTACGGAATTTACCAGCAGAAAAGTTTGTTGAGCCTCCAGACCCATCGGTTACAAGAAAATTTATAACAACCGACGGAGATCTCTTCACCTCGCCTATAGATGATCTCATTAAGGATACCAATTATTTAATTAAGGCTGGATTTTACACTAGGAACTACTTGGTTAGCATAACAAACAACGAGGGGCCTATATTCTTCCACGGGATTCTTGCTAATGATATAGGTACGTTTGTGATTTTAACAATTACAGATTTAGGTATGTTCTTCGTTATTATCAGAGTTCTTTCTTTCTTTCTTTCTTTCTTTCTTTCTTTCTTTCTTTCTTTCTTTCTTTCTTTGTCATTTACCTTTCGGAATCGAGAGGAGATATTGTTCGCGGTTTCTTAATTTTTTATTGGCATTTACTGCCAGTGTTTCTATAGTTCTCTCTCTAGACGTTTAGAATCGAATCTATAGGGGGGGGGGGGGGGCAAGAAAGAGCGGACGGACTGGCTAGCCATGCTGTCCTTGAAGACAGTCAACCAGTAGATCAGGCGAACTTCGTTAATGCCTTCCATGATGCGGGAAGGGCACAGAACAATGAGAACACATCCCTTCTTCGAATGAAATAGACGAGTTAAGATGGATATATTCCAATACAAGAGGCTTAATGGGCGCATAAGACGACTTATCAACGAACACATAACTGGAGTCATCAGTCGCTGGACGTTGCAGGACATTTTGAGAAGGGGAACTGAGCATCTATGGATAAATTCATAGTGCGATAACAATATAAGTAAAGTAAAGAGCCTTGTCACGCCAAGTGGTATTTAGGGAAAATATGGGTTAGTGACCATCATTGTTACAGACCTTCAGCAATGATTTTTTAGAGTAATGTGGTCGGTATTACGCCCGTGGCGCTTTACTTTCCCCCGAAAAAAAAATCCAGTACCCATTTAAGGCTGGGTGAACCCGAAATCAGTTCGAGTTAAAAAAACATCAGAAAGAAGCAATCAACATTTTTCGGGCACATCATGAGAAGAGGAAAGTTGGAATACTTGGTTACAACTGGCAAAATAAAAGGAAAGAAAGATCGCGGACGACAAAGAGAGAAAATACTGGATAGCTTGGTGTCATGGCATGGAAAACAGTCAACAACAGAACTGATACGATGCACTGTAGATAGAAGATTGTGGAGGGACATGATCGCCTACGCCAACCGGCAGGGTACATGATGATGATGATGATGATGAACCCGAAAGCCGTCGACCAGGATGGAACCCGATCTTTAGTCCTTTGTAGTCCAGTTCACCAACCACTGAGCTATACATTGATGATAACCCAGAAATAACTCAATAACGATCATGTCTTGTTAAAGTTGCATGTGGGCCAACCTCGTCAAATAAAGAACTGGCTGAAAATAATCATAAAATTATAGTGAACCGTTTATCTATCTATCTATTGACCTTTCGAGCCGTAACCGGCCCATAGGGCGTAGACCAAGATACACCTTCCCCTATATGAATTTTTTGTTCTAGCAGTTTTCTTTTAAAGATATTTTATCAAATCTCGCCATCTGTCTCTGTTCTGTGCAAGCAGTTCTATCTCATTGAGGGAGCCGATTCCTGCTGCTCTTGCCTCTCTCATCAATGTTCTTCTCAGTGTCTCCCTGGGTCTTCGTCTTTTTCTTTTACTTGTTGTTTCCCATATGAGGGCTTGCTTTGCTATTCGATTATTATCTCTTCTCATCACATGTCCAACGTATGACCATCGTCTTTTCTTTATTACTGAAGATATTAGTGGTTGATTGGAACCGTTTATACTGAATCAGTAAACTGCAACTGATCAAAGTCATGCTCAACCTCAAGAATTTAACAGTCTAACTCTTCACTCTCTATTTTCTATCATTCCCCATGAGGTAACCACATGGTGGTTCTTGTGATTGTTTCCGGATCCCTCATGATCACCTACTATCACCCAAGAAGACCTTACTTTATTTTCCAGTTTGTCTTCTTGATTACGATAAACGTCAGAGCAGACAAAAGCAAAAATCGAAAATCGTGGGGTCTGGTGATACAAAAGACATAGTATTGGAGTATTTCTAGATTAGAGAAGATTCCTCCTGGGTTTAGAGAGAGCTAATAGTGCGAGACAAACTCTGGACATTAATATCACTAGCAATAACTTCATCACCGATAACATCAACATGAATAACATCATTATTAGCATCGATATCAAGATCTTCATCAACAACATCTTCATGCAAATGATTATCATCATCATTGTCATGATCATCATCACAATTTTCATTAGCATCATCATTGTCATGATCATCATCACCATCATCATCATCATCAACATCATCATCATCAATAACAACATCTTCATCACAATTTTCATTAACATCATCATTGTCATGATCATCATCACCACCATCATCATCATCAACATCATCATAATCAACATCATCATCATCAATAACAACAAGAACAACCTCAACCTGATCATCAATAACAACAAAATTAACATCATCATTAATAACAACAACAGCAACAACATCCACGACATAATCATCAGTAACAACAATATCATCATCATCAATAACTACATCATCATCATCATTATAAATATTAACAATAACATCACAATAAAAAATTGTGATGGTCCACACGCACATCTCTTCTATGTGAATATACGCGGATAAACTAAATGACTGTTACAATTTGTACAAACCCAGACTACGACCAGCTTGACCCGATGTATCTGAGTCACTGGACCAACATCTCAATCCCAGCATGCAGGAAGTTACTGGAGTGGTACAAAGTGCCATTGCACTCCCACTTCAAACCAGCTTTTGACATCCTCGCTGACTTTGAGATTTACCTCCCCTCGTTTCAGTTTCTAGAAACATTTTTGTCCAAACAGAAAGGTGAGCCCTTCTGCAGTTTATGGTGGGTATTTTAGTTGCTTTGCTTATTTAAGAAAAAAAAAACATAATCTGTATTCGTTTTCTCTGTAGTGGATTTACGTTGATTAGAAGTTATAGTGGGAGCCGCGATAGCTCAGTGGTTAGTGTACTGGACTACAAAGGACAAGAGGTAGGGTTCTATCCAAACCGACGGTTACCGGTTCACCCAGCCTTAAATGGGTACCGGATTTTTCTCTGGGAAAGTAAAGCGGCACGGGCGTAATACCGACCACATTACCCCAACAATCATGCGTCGAAGGTCTGTAAAATGTATGGTCACTAACACCATATTCCCTATACGCCACTTGGTGTGACGGGGTACTTTACTTTATTTCAGAAGTTATAGTTGTAATTATAATAACATTTATTGTGCTAGAAATGAAACATCTGACACCAGAAAGTGACACATTTTTTCAAATCTTTATCCTCATGAACATTAATTTACTAAAATGTCAATAATGCAAACATTTATCAGATTAGATAAATTCTCACTTTTTGTGTGACAACATAAAGTGCAGCAACTTCTATGAAATACCAATTACAAAAATGAACAAACTATAATAGGCCGAGAATATAAAGTAAAGTAAACAGCCCCTGCCACGCCAAGTGGGTATAGGGAACATGGTGTTAGTGACCATCATTTGTATAGATCTTCGGCACGTGATTTTTGGGGGTAAAGTGGTTGGTATTATGCCCGCGTTGCTTTACTTTCCCAGAAATAATCCGGTACACATTTAAGGCTTGATGAACCCGGAAGCTGTCGATCTCTCTTCCTTAGTTGCAAAGTTCGCTAACCACTGAACTATCGCGGCTACCAGGCCGAGGATATCTTCCCTATAAATACAGCACAATTATAACTGTAATACCAGTTCGCTAACCACTGAACTATCGCGGCTACCAGGCCGAGGATATCTTCCCTATAAATACAGCACAATTATAACTGTAATACCAGTTCGCTAACCACTGAACTATCGCGGCTACCAGGCCGAGGATATCTTCCCCTATAAATACAGCCGTATTTATACAATTATAACTGTAATACCAGTTCGAGATTTAAAAAACGCCACGGAGGTCTCAAAAGAAAACATACCAGTTTTTACCCCCCTCCCCAAGAAGCCTATGTTTATTTTTAGAATTATTCTGCATTAGTTGGAACCTTTATTGGTCTTTCTGTTTCAATGTGGTTTTCATTTTTTAATCTGCTGTTGGACCATAGTTCTTTTTGTATTAGAACCATCGCTATAACTCTTAATTCTGATACGATACATCACGAATACTAATCGGGCTCTTTCTGTATTCTATTCTAACTTTTTAAAATAATTTAATTTAACACTTCTTGTATTGTAATTTAATTGTTTGTATATTATAATCTAACTTTTTAAAAATATTATAATCTAACACTTTCTGTATTGTAATTTAATTGTTTGTATATTCTAATCTGTCATAAGTTTTGGAAGCAGTGATCTCTACAATATGTACCATTTTGGCACGCAAGGTTTCTGTTTTTTGAGATTGTGGTTTTGCCCTATGTGCCGTCTTCGGCTCGAAAGGGCGATAGATAGATAGATAGATAGATAGATAGATAGATAGATAGATAGATAGATAGATAGATAGATAGATAGATAGATAGATAGATAGATAGATAGATAGATAGATAGATAGATATTCTAATCTGACTTCATGTATTCTGATCTAATTCTTTCGGTAATCTAATTTTTTTTTTTTGTTCTGCATTCTAATATAGCTTTTTCCCTGTTATAACCTGATTTGTTTCTGCATTCTTCTTTTTATTCTGCGTACACCTCTAGACGTCAATATTAATAAATTCAAAGAAAACATTGATCAGCTCAATGTTGCTTACATCACTATGCAAGTTATCCCGATATGGTACTGGTCATGGCCATTGCTTTGGTCCGAGTTAGGAAGGCTTACACTCTCGAGGCACGGTGAAACTCGCTTTTCCTGGTCCTAGCACTTTGACGTGTCCAATGTGGATGATATATCTTTGTAGCGCTCTTGGAGGTATGGGCATAAAGGCTCACCTTCCGCTGTGGTGGATACGCGTCATAGGAGCAGACTTGTACAAATGCTCTCTACTGGTAAAGTTTTAATGTATAAAACCTCATTGTAGAGTAGAACGTCTATTGGGTTATAATGTTGCCTCGTGTCAAATCTGATCGATCATGTGTGATGTCGTCAGAGGTGGCTCATGCCAGATTCTGCTTTATAAACTAGTTCTGTGAGCATTATAACATGACTCTTTCTTTATTATAAATTGAACACTTTTTGCGTTCTACTACGACTCTTTTAGTATTTAGTTCAAAACATTCTTTTTCTTTCGCGATAAGAATTTTATATGTGTCATCGACAAACGCTGAATGACATTATCAGACTATTTATGTATTTGCATCATACTATTTCTGCATCGCCACCATATTTTTTTTTTTTTTGCACTGGCGCTATATTATTTCTGCACTGGCACTATATTATTTCTGCGATGCCACCATACTATTTTTGCAGTGGCACCATACTATTTCTGCAGTGGCACCATACTATTTCTGCAGTGGCACCATATTATTCCTACACTGGCGCTATATTATTTCTGCAGTGGCACCATATTATTTCTACACTGGCGCTGTATTATTTCTGCAGCGGCACATATTATTTCTGCAGTGGCACCATATTATTTCTACACTGGCGCTATATTATTTCTGCAGTGGCACCATATTATTTCTGCAGTTGCACCATATTTTTTCTGCAGTGGCACAATACTATTTCTGCACTGGCACCATACAATTTCTGCAGTGGTACCATACTATTACTGCAGTGGCGCCATACTATTTCTTCACTGGCACCATATTATTTCTGCAGTGGTACCATACTATTACTGCAGTGGTACCATACTATTTCTTCACTGGCACCATATTATTTCGTCACTGGCACCATATTATTTCTGCAGTGGCACCATACTATTTCTTCACTGGCACCATATTATTTCGGGAGCCGCGATAGCTCAATGGTTAGTGAACTGGAATACAAAGGACAAGAGGTAGGATTCGATCCCAACCGACGGCTTCTGGGTTCACCCAGGCTTAAATGGGCACTGGATTTTTTCTGGAAAGTAAAGCAGCATGGGCGTAAAATCGACCACATTACCCCAAAAATCATGTGCTGAAGGTCTGTAAAATTTATGGTCACCAAGACCATATTTCCCTATGCGCCACTTGGCGTGACGGGTTTCTTTACTTTTTTACTTACCATATTATTTCTGCAGTGGCACAATACTATTTCTGCACTGTCTGCACTGACACCATACTGTTTCTGCAATGGCACCATACTATTTCTACACTGGTGCCATACTATTTCTGCACTGGCACCATACTATTTCTGCAGTGGCACAATACTATTTCTGCGCTGGCACCAGACTATTTCTGCAATGGTACCATAACATTTCTGCACTGGCACCAGACTATTTCGGCACTGGCACCATATTATTTCTGCACTTGCACCATACTATTTCTGCACCGGCACCATACTATATCTGCACTGGCATCTTACTATTTCTGCACTTGCACCATACTATTTCTGCACTGGCACCATACTATTTCTGCAGTGGCACCATATTATTTATGCACTGGCACAACACTATTTCTGCACTGGCACCATACTATTTCTGCACTGGCACCATATTATTTCTGCACTGACACCATATTATTTCTGCACTTGCACCATACTATTTCTGCACTGACACCATATTATTTCTGCACTGGCACAATACTATTTCTGCACTGGCACCATATTATTTCTGCACTGACATCATACTATTTCTGCACTGGCACCATATTATATCTGCACTGGTACCATACTATTTTTGCACTTGCACCATACTATTTCTGCACTGGCGCCATACTATTTCTGCACTGGTGCCATACTATTTATGCACTGGCACAACAATATTTCTGCATTTGCACCATACTATTTCTGCACTGACACCATATTATTTCTGCACTGGCACAACACTATTTCTGCACTGGCACCATATATTTCTGCACTGACACATATTATTTCTGCACTTGCACCATACTATTTCTGCACTGACACCATATTATTTCTGCACTGGCACAACACTATTTATGCACTGAAACCATACTGTTTCTGCAATGGTACCATACTATTTTTGCACTTGCACCATACTATTTCTGCATTGGCGCCATACTATTTCTGCACTGGTGCCATACTATTTATGCACTGGCACAACAATATTTCTGCACTTGCACCATACTATTTCTGCACTGACACCATATTATTTCTGCACTGGCACAACACTATTTCTGCACTTGCACCATATTATTTTTGCACTGGCACAACACTATTTCTGCACTGGCACCATATTATTTTTGCACTGACATCATACTATTTCTGCACTGGCACCATATTATTTCTGCACTGGTACCATACTATTTTTGCACTGGCACCATACTATTTCTGCACTGGCGCCATACTATTTATGCACTGGCGCCATACTATTTATACACTGGCACTATTGTATTTCTTCCTCCTCATCTTTTTCTTCCCTTCCTCATTTACCTCTGAGCATCGAGGGAAGATCGGGGCCTCGGTAGCCGAGTTGGGAACACCACTCGACTTGACTTCTGACGTTCGGACAACCCGTGTTCGATTCCCGCAGGGAGCAGTGTGAATTGTACTCGTGGTTGGAAAAAAAAACCCACGGTCGACTCAGCCGTTGGCAGAAATGGGTACCAGGGTATTACCCTGGGAAGGTGAGGAATGTTGTCTCTCATGTAAGTTTAGATGCTTGAGGCGACACTATACAGAAATCTCCGAACATTTTTGGATAGGCGGCCGAGCACATATGGGTGTAAACTCGAGTGCTAAGACGCCGGTTCAAGTCTCGTACTTTACCTTTACCCTTATCGAGGAAAGATAAGACATGCGATCGCTTCCACTTTTGTTGGCTGCTGCGGCTTTTATGTTTGCTAGTGTTTCTAATGATCCATCAGTCCATTGTTTTCGTGGTCAGCACTTGATTCTGGTGTTCTTGCGACATTTATTAAAGAATCATTGTGTTGTGTTTTGGTAGTTCTGTCTTATCACTCAGCCAAGCCATTTTATCTATTGTTCCTTTATGTATTATATAGCGGGAATTACTGCTTGCTTTTTAAAAATAATTTCTTCATTTCTGACCTTATATCTCAGGCTGTTTCCTGTCATTCGTCTAATACAGTTCATCTCGGTAGTGATTATTTTTGCTTATTGTTCTTGAATCTAGTTCCAGCGTTACATGCACGACGTTCGAATGCAGATTATGTCGTGCTATTTCTGTAGCATAACATTATTTTGTGAGCATTTTTTAAATAAGTTATTATACTTTCTATATTTCAATCTTCTGATCCCTTAATTGTAAATTATTCACTTGTGATATTGGATACATTTTCTTACTGAAGATACTATTTCCTGTGGAATTGATTTAGCTTTTGGTTTTTGAAACTGTTTTAATGTAGCGAAAATATTTTAAATTTCCACAGTCTCATTATCAATTGCTTTCAGATTCTGACCTGCCCATGAAAGGCAAAGTCTACCTGTTATTGTTTGACCTCCTGCCTTTGTACCTGCCATCTCCCCTGCTCGGAACAGTTCACGGCCTGGATTTGAATTACCTCTTCGACTTCCAGGCAGATGATGCCCTCAGTCTGCTCTACAACCTGCGCGCTGATGGCATATTCTCATCCGATGACTGGATGGTGAAGAAGCGGTACATAGAAATTGTAGCAGACTTCGTTAAAACTGGGTACGTTCAGAAGTCTTAATACGTTCTCTCAAATTTCATGTTATAGCATGTGTGTCGTCAAAGCTTCATAAACGACCTAATTATGTCTCTATAATTGTGTGTCCCTTACATTGCTGATACATTATGACGCCTCTTCTAAATTGTTGTGGTTAATCTCTCGATATCACACTCCATCGATAGTTTCTTCTTCATCTTCTACTCCTCCCTTCCCCCAATCCTTCTTCTTCATCTTCTCTTTGTTTTCTCTTCGTTTTCTCTTCTTCTACTCTTCCTCCACTTTCAATTTCTTTTCCTCCTTGTTCATCTTCGTCTTTTTTTTTCAGTGTACACCTTTACATGACAATGTTAATAGTCTCGAAAAAAGCGTTCGCCAGCTCAAGGCTGGTGACATCTCCATGCAGCTTGTACTATGGTACTCTGTCCATAATATGTTGGGGATGACTGTAACAGATAGTCATCAGGCACTTTTCCTGTGTCACAGCCACATTCATCAGATGCTTATATCCTTAATTTGTTGAAAAACTGATACATTAATCTGCTATGGCCTGTTCAGAGTATACACAATTTATCCTTTTCTATTGAACTGGTAGTAGATATACTTTTCTTGTCAATGTGTTGTTCTTCACGCCAATTGATCATCATATTTGTTCCTCATAAACCCCTTGGACCTGCCATAGATTATGTGGCTAGTATAGTTTACCATCCTGTTCTGTTACCTTGTCTATCTCAGTAATTCCGTATAAAATGTTCTGAGATAAAATTCACCCATTACGTTATACTTATTTTGCGTCGTTGTAATACAGTCTTCTTTATTATTTTATTTAACAATGCTATTTATATAATCATAATCTTCTACTTATTTCTTTTTGTCATGCCTGCATCGTGATGAATAACTACTTTTGTGAACATCACTAGATGTGTAACACGAATTGTTACAGTGTCTCTTTCATCTCGTTCATCATTTCTAGGTCATTATTTGCTTATACCACACAACCATCTGTAGTCTGAATAAGGCCCGGGAGGCGAAAAAAAAATCGCCCAAAGTTTGTGACATTTTCAGCTTTTAGTACTGGGACGATTATGGGTAAAATGACAACAGCCGTCTATGGCTAGCATGGCTTGAAAACGTCACAAACTTTAGGCGATTCCGAGATTTCCCTCTCAGTCCGCGGACCTTAGTAAAACTGTAGATCGCTATGTATATATATATATATATATATATATATATATATATATATATATATATATATATACATACATACATACACATGCATAAGGTGAATTGCCGTGCACTTGTGCATCTTATCTTTGAATTCATTCATTCATACCTATTATTACCTAACTTGCATATATAAACAAATACATAATTAAATTACCATGAAAATATACATTAATGAATCAGCGCATTTATTCGAGGCCTCGTTGCTGAAGATCAATAGTTTCTTTAATCCAAAGACAATCTTCTTGTATACACGAGTACCATAATCCTTTGCTTGTCCTTATTTATACTTAACAGGGATCCATGGGCGACTCAAATCAAAGATTTCCTATTCAAGTGGCTACCCTTTGACCTGAGGTCTGAGAACTATCTGAGGTTTGACAACTTTGCTACTCCTCAAAAGTTTCCTTTTAGAGATCGTCGTCAGTTTTGGAAAAACATGGCTCAAGAAAAATCTAAGAAAGTATTGATTAACAAATTTAGAGATGAATTATGAAAACTGTGTTTAGATGAAGTAAGACGGGGCTATATATAAATACTACTACTACTTCTACTACCACTACTTCTTCTTCTACAACTACCACTACTACTACTACTTCTACTACTACTACTACTACTACTACTACTACTACTACTACTACTACTACTATATGTATTTATTTTACGGTTTAATTACAGATTAAAAAATAAAATAAAAAATAAAATAATAAAAATTATATAGATTTGAAGGCGTTTAAGATTAATTGAAATAATTGTATTTAGTAGTATATGTATATGATTTTTAAAAAATAGTTGTTATACGGTGTTCAAAGTGTGTAAAATTAGGAATGTTTTGTAATTGTTGTTGATAAAAATGATTAGATATGAATGTGTCAGCTATGAATGTGCATAATGGGTTAATGACGTTTAGGATTATTCGTTATGTTAAGTGTTGTTTGACGAAAAAAAATGTATAAATTGTGTCGTGCATAGAATTAGCTGTGGAAGTTATATAACAGATTAAACGTGTGTGGGATATTAGTGATGAAAGTTTTGTGAAACGCTATAGGCGTGTAGGATTAGCAATGAAAGTTCTATAAAGTTTTGTTGGTGTGTATAGTTAGTTATGAAAGTTATGTAAAGTGTTTTTGGTGTGTAGGATTATAAATGAATGTTATGTAAAGTGTTTTTGGTGTGTGGGATTATCAATGAATGTTATGTAAAGTGTTTTTGGTGTGTAGGATTATAAATGAAAGTTATGTAAATTGTTTTTGGTGAGTAGGATTATCAATGAATGTTATGTAAAGAGTTTTTGGTGTGTAGGATTATCAATGAATGTTATGTAAAGAGTTTTTGGTGTGTAGGATTATCAATGAATGTTATGTAAAGTGTTTTTGGTGTGTAGGATTATCAATGAATGTTATGTAAATTGTTTTTGGTGAGTAGGATTATCAATGAATGTTATGTAAAGTGTTTTTGGTGTGTAGGATTATCAATGAATGTTATGTAAATTGTTTTTGGTGAGTAGGATTATCAATGAATGTTATGTAAAGAGTTTTTGGTGTGTAGGATTATCAATGAAAGTTATATAAAGTGCTGTTGGTGTGTAGAATTATCAATGAAAGTTATGTAAAGTGTTGTTGGTGTGTAGGATTATCAATGAAAGTTATGTAAAGTGCTATTGGTGTGTAGAATTACCAATGAAAGTTATGTATAGTGTTGTTGGTGTGTAGAATTAGCTATTAAAATCCTATAAAGTACCGAACGTGAGTATGATTTATTTTATTCAATTTTATCAAGTCGCTTAGACGGAGAATCATCATCATTATCGAGTGCCATCTCCGCAACGAAGGTTGGCTACCATGGAGCGCTATTCTGCCCTGTCTCTTGCTTTGATGGCGCGCGGTGTCATGGCTGATTTGACCATCTTTTGATGTTACTCGTCCATGTTGGTCTGCCTCTGCCTCTTTGACCTTGTATTTTCCATTCTAAGATTACTTTTAGTAGGCTGTTGTGTCTTTTAACATGCCCCAAAAATCGCATTTGTCTTGTTTGAATTGTGTTTAGTAGTTCTCTTTTCATTTTTACTTGTTTTAAGACTCCATCGTTTGTTTTCTTTTCTTTCCATCCAATTCTACCTATTCTTCTATATATCCACATTTCAAAGGTTTCAATTTTCTGTTCTGTTTTCTGGTCTAATGTCCATGTTTCTGCACCAGATAGGAATGTTGAGAAGATATAACATTTTGCTATTCTTAATTTTTAGCCCTGGTGTTATTTGTTTTGATGTTAGTATATTTTTCATGCCAATAAAATACTTTTTGCCATTCCTATTCTTTTGTTTATTTCAGTTGTACATTTTCCATCACTGGTTATAGTGTGTCCAAGGTGGTTATAGTTTTGAACTTTCTCCAGGTCTATTCCTTCAATTTTGTTGATATCCACTTGTGGGTTTTGAGTATTTTCATTGTTCATAATCATAGTTTTAGTCTTTTTTATATTCATATTTAGTCCATATTTTTTGCTTGTCATGTTTATTTCATTAAGTAATTGTAGATCTTTATGATTTTCTGCTAGTAGTACAGTATCAGCAACATATCTTAGGTTATTGATTAACTTTCCATTAATGTTTAGGCCTGGTATCTTTATGATGTTGTTAAAGATTTGCTCAGTGTATAGATTGAACAAGCTTGGTGATAGGATGCATCCTTGTCTTAGTCCTCTTTTTATATCAATGGGTGTAGAGTTCTCTTTGTTATATTTTATTATTGATGTTTGCTCCCAGTATAAATTACATATTAGTCGTATGTCCATGTTATCTGGATGTATCTCTTTTAGGCATTCTATAAGTTGTTTGTGGTGTAGACGAAAGATAAATTATGAAATTATAAAGGCAGGAATAGATATAGAGAAGAGGGACTAGTGTCTGAAGAAAAGTAAAACGGTACGAAAGAATTATGGAAGACGTAAGAATGCTGTTTGTGATAAAAAAAAAATAAAATATGAAAAATTAAACAAAGAATGAATGTGTGTGTGTGAGTGTGTGTGTGTGTGTGACAGAGAGAGAGAGAGAGAGAAAGAGAGAGAAAAAAAGACGGAAGAGCATTAGCGAGATATATGTACTATTTAAAAAATTAGACATATAGAACATAGAAACTAAAATTCAATTTATGTTTGAGAAGAAACGTACCAATTTATTGAAGGTAATAGTTAGTCCACAAAGGATCAAAATATTTTACATAAAGAATTGTAACAGTCAATCAATGTAACAAACAATGACAAAACGACAACACCAATGAATCCAAAAAACGAAGTCGAAGAATCTATTTAAATGCTGATATTAGTAACAGATTAAAAACAAATATATGGAGAAGATACTTCCGTTGTCTTGAGAGATATAGAGACTAAGCCCGTGTTACAGTAGCGCAGAAAAAAAATATATACATAAGCATTTAGAGAACCGCAGAGAGAAAGATTAAAAACAACAAACTAATAGAACTAAGCAGCCAAAGTAACATTTATACAACAAACACATTCCTCAAATACCGAAGCGCGCACCGAGAAACCCAAGAGTTGTTCGTGGTCTGGAGACGAGGTTGCTTGCATGTTATTTTGATCTTGGAAAGCTGGTATAATAATGAAAATGATAGGCTAAAATAAAAAAAAAACAGCACACACACACACACTGTGTGGTAAGAGTAATTGCAAAAGTGACTAGGCATATATTATGCATTAATTATGTGGAAGTACATATACCATATGGAATTGCTACATTTATAATTGTTACTTTTATGTTATTCAAGTTAAAGTCACTTATCAAGTATACTGTCATGTTTCAGCATCATAATGAATAATCGTTTAATTCCTCACGTAGAAATACCAATTCTGATATTGAGGAATAAAGAACATTTGAATCGTGGATTTATTTTTGACTTCTTTTACATTACTTTCCTGGGCGCCAAGGGAGATAACAACGTTTTAGTTCTTCTAACAGCCTCAGCAATTGTCACTCGACGATGATGTAAAGTCATTAGATGTGGTCTCTCCATTTTAACTTTGGTCTTCCTCGAGCCCTGCGTTCATGTCGTCCTTTTATATGTGTTATATATATATTTTGTACATGTTTTGTATATGTTTTGTACGGTATAGAACTGGGGACGATTATTCGGTGCACAATTTTCTATATGAAAAAAACCTCTGATACGTGGCAGTGAACCATGGACAATCAAATAACATACAAAAAATAGTTTAGAGGCTACAGATATGTGATTTTAGATAAAAAATACTGAGAATACTATGGACAGCTAAAAAATAGTAATGGGGGTGTTAAGAAACAGGTCAAGGCAAAAAGGCTTCTTTATAATCAAAAGAAGCAATCGTTACTTTTGGCCAGGAAATAACAAGGAAACTGGATCATATTGTGAGAACTGGAAACAATATCGTGAAAAAGATATGTAGGGAAAGAGATAAAGAAGATAGCACAAGAGAATTGCATGTTAGCAAGTTAACGCTGAGGGAGCCGCGATAGCTCAGTGGTTAGTGAACTGGACTACAAAGGACAAGAGGTAGGATTCGATGCCATCCGACGGCTTCCGGCTTCACCCAGCCTTAAATGGGCACCGGATTTTTCTGGGAAAGTAAAGCAGCACGGGTGTAATACCGACCACATTACCCCAAAAATCATGTGCTGAAGGTCTGTAAAAGGTATGGTCACTAACACCATATTCCCTATACGCCACTTGGTGTTACGGGGGCTCTTTAGATTTAGATTTAGAAGTTAACGCTTAACTGGCAGTCAACTTTAGAGATGAAACAATTTCATTTATCTTATAGTCTCGAACATTTGATCTCAGAGTAACTATTGAAGTAATGTCTTTCGGATCATATGAATCCCCTTGACATATCACATTATAGTCACACATTACATATATTAAAGTAAAGTACCCCCGTCACGCCAAGTGGCGTATAGGGAAATATGGTGTTAGTGACCCTATATTTTACAGACCTTCAGCACATGATTTTTGAGGTAATGTGGTTGGTATTACGCCCGCGCTGCTTTACTTTCCCAGAAAAATCCGGTACCCATTTAAGGCTGGGTGAACCCGGAAGCCATCGGTTGGGATCGAACCCTACCCCTTGTCCTTTGTAGTCCAGTTCACTTACCACTGAGCTATCGCGGCTCATTACATACATTGTTGTCTATAAATTCAACGTATACCGATGCTGTGGAGTGCATTAGCAAAGTTGTAAAGCGACTCGCATTTTATGTCCAACACCAGGGTTCGATACACGTCATCTAATCTTACTGAATCTAATCTTATATATGGATACCCCGCCTTAAGTAAAAGAAGAAAAAGAGATCTGAGACAGAACACTGACGAACGTCAACTCAAATGATGAGAAGAAGTGATTGTTGTATACGTCACTCTGAAACGACATCAGTGAACGTGATAACTTTCCCTTTCACTAAAGTAATACACAAACACGCATGACTAAAGACATCTAATAAATAACCGATAGGATTGGCTTATTCCTTATTGATTTCTACATTCGTCATTCAAGATTATTGTAATACTTTCTATATATATAATGTCCTGGTGGAAAACCTGTAGTCATATATTGCTACTAGATAAAGCTTCATTTCAGAAACTTATTAGCCAAAGATTTAAAAAATGTAAAAAAATATACGCACGGATCCATGTGATAATGAAGCAGTATTGGCAGTACAGAGGGAATTAGGAGGAACAAAGCATACATTTGTATACCTTTCACATCGTTTGCTTTTATTTGTTAGCGTGCCTTAGTTCTAAAGTGACACAATTACGTGTTGTTTAGTTATTTTATTACAAAAAACTGTCTCAATTGCATATACCAAAGAATACGATAAGAAAGATAAAATAACAAAAGGACATAAATAATGATAATAAATCCTAATCCAATCTGCAGTTAATTTGCTAACAGCGGAGGGATTCTACATCATGTGAGAGAACACATCGCATTTATCGACTATCAAATGAGACCGATCTAAACTCTCAGAGTTTCAGTAAACAACAATGAATTGACACATTGTCCATACCGATGTCAGACATAGACATGTAAGACACAAGCGTAAAAGAACAACATGCGAAATGAAATGTATAAGACAAGCTGTAAACAAAACTAGAAGAGATACAATTAGAAATGCAACATTGAGTAAAATGGTGGGTGTAAAATAAGACTATTTTGAATAACAAAGAACTAAATTGTTTGGATATTTAAACAAAATGAAACGTAATCAACCTGCAGCTCGAGCGTTTTACATGAAAACTTCGGATGTAGAGGAAAAAGGGTCCCCAAAAAGAGATGACTAGATGAAATCAAAGAGACATTAAGTAAATTCGCTATGATTACACAGCTGGCGAAGGTAAGAAAATGACACTCCTCCTTCAACGCAACCTAGCACAAGCAGATGAAAGGAAGGAAACAAATATGATCAAACATCAATTATGCTTGACTAGTGGGAGATATGAAGGGCTAGCTTTATCGCTAAACTTAAGACATCATTTTAAATAGATATTGTTGCACTGTGTCTGGCACCATACATCCCAGTGTATCCGTCTCTAGACACCAGACACTTGTTCAGGATTGCTTCCATAGCTTTTGTTTTTTTGCACAATGATAGCCACAATTAAAAACACACATTTTTTTTTTCCAAAGAAGGATATTAAAAAAAGCACACGTTTTATAGCCTTTGAAAAAGAAGAAATTTGCAAGAGTCAGTGTGGTTCAAGTAAACAACATTGTTTTTCCAACGCAGTTTTTTTTTTTTTTAAACATTATGTTATACACAAAAGTATGTTAAAGCAATGCAACAGGAAAACAAGCTGTCTAAAGTATATCGAGTGCAGATGTTCTTCATGGTTTTTCAGGAAATGATTAACTTTGAATACTCATATAATGATAGATATACAAGTTGAAAAGGCCAGGTTTAAACATTAACAGAAGTTAATGACATTAGACGTTTGTTTGGCTAGTGCTGGTGTTTGAAAACGTGTGCGTACAATTAGGTGACATTACAATTAAAGGGACGTAACAAAGAATGAACCCACATATACATGATTATGTTAGCTCCCTTAGCAAAAAGTGATTCGAATGTAGCTCGTCATTTAAAGGTAGATTTTTTTTGTTGCGTTTAGTTTTTAATGTTTAGTTAAGACTTCATAGTGTAAGAAATTGGGAAAGTCTAGCATTAGATCGTAATACATGGAGAACAAAAACAATGGCACAGCAACATTCGATAAAGTACTGATGTCCGAAGACAAAAGGCAAAGGAGAAAATATATTAGGTCGGGTAGCACAAAAGCATCTTGTTAATGCTATGGTAGGATATATCTATTAAATATTGGCAGATTCAGTCAAGAAAGAAGCTGTTCAGAAAACATCATCCAGCATTAGACACTAATATATTACCTAACTACAGACAAAACATGATTGCTTGCTACAAGTCTTCCTAAAAGCCAAAGGTCACACACATATATATGTATATATTATATATGGCTTTATACAAGCAGGATAACACGGGGTTTGCTTGTAAAATATCATACAGCTTCTTCTCAATGATTTAAAAATAAAGGACTCTTTTAACCTGAAGTATAAATAAAGAAAGGGAATATGTTTAGCTTCTATGTTGGATGGCACAAGATGCAGATGACGATATAAAGAAAGAATGTGATAACGGAAATAGCAGAAGGCACATGAGATTTTGGGAGGTCTGTTTAACCGATTGTAAAATAAATTGGCTTTGTAATGGCCTACCGGACCATTTAAGAGAAGTGGGTTGATAGATTTAGCAGCCTGTCGTACCAAAACATATGCAGGTGGCGCATTTACATAAGGCGAAATCATTATTTCTTTAAAAATACGCGGGGCTAGGAAACAAAATCTTTCTGTGTAATGATTCCAAAATAAATAGGCAAACGTTTTTAACATCAACAATGATCAGAATTATCGACAGAGAACAGGCGCCACGCAAGATAAATATAATTCACTGGGAAAAAAAATTAAAGAACGTGTGCACATCAAGCCTTGTGGGTTATGGCAATATTATTTTTTGTGTTTTTATGTTCACATCACCAGCAGTACAATCAAGGATGCTGCCGTCAGAATCACGCCAGGCCGCCCTATTTAATCTGGAAATCCTAAGTGTACAGGAAGAAAGTCATAAAATGTGAAAATTAACCTATAGTCAACATTACTGAAATTACAAGAAAGAAGAGGAAAGTAGTTCTGGGTGTAACTAATAAAACTACAATAAGAATAAAGTACAGACAGTAGTAGTAGCTAGAGGACAACATATACAAATTATTATGTATTTTATTTCATTATATTCGACCACGAACCAAAAGCAGTGTATGGCTCTTTCTGGCAATAATACGAGCGAGGCATTCTACTAGGCACAGACAAGAGAATATAGTACGTCGAGAAGATAAACATGATTAGGAATAAACAAGAAGGATAAGGTCATAGAAATAGAGCAGAAAGAGAAGGATTATTAACAAGACAAGGATAAGCAAATGGTAGGTCATAGAGGCTAAACAAGTCTACTTACAAGACAAGGATAAGCAAATGGCAAGTCATAAATACTAAACAAGTCTACAAGACAAGGATAAGCAAAATGACAGGTCATAAAGACTAAACAAGTCTACAAGACAAGGATAAGCAAAATGACAGGTCATAAAGACTAAACAAGTCTGCTAACAAGACAAATACCAAGCATACTATCAACCATGAAATAACGAAATAACAAACACAAGTTTCAACAACGTATGGAATCAACAAGAAAATAAACCAGATAAATACAGAAAGAAGACAGACATTCTTCTTCTTCTTCTACCTTTTTAGCTCCCAGTGGAGCATAGGTCTTCAACAAACACTTTCAGCTCCCAGTGGAGCATAGGTCTTCAACAAACACTTTCAGCTCCCAGTGGAGCATAGGTCTTCAACAAACACTTTCAGCTCCCAGTGGAGCATAGGTCTTCAACAAACACTTTCAGCTCCCAGTGGAGCATAGGTCTTCAACAAACACTTTCAGCTCCCAGTGGAGCATAGGTCTTCAACAAACACTTTCAGCTCCCAGTGGAGCATAGGTCTTCAACAAACACTTTCAGCTCCCAGTGGAGCATAGGTCTTCAACAAACACTTTCAGCTCCCAGTGGAGCATAGGTCTTCAACAAACACTTTCAGCTCCCAGTGGAGCATAGGTCTTCAACAAACACTTTCAGCTCCCAGTGGAGCATAGGTCTTCAACAAACACTTTCAGCTCCCAGTGGAGCATAGGTCTCAACAAACACTTTCAGCTCCCAGTGGAGCATAGGTCTTCAACAAACACTTTCAGCTCCCAGTGGAGCATAGGTCTTCAACAAACACTTTCAGCTCCCAGTGGAGCATAGGTCTTCAACAAACACTTTCAGCTCCCAGTGGAGCATGGGTCTTCAACAAACACTTTCAGCTCCCAGTGGAGCATCGGTCTTCAACAAACACTTTCAGCTCCCAGTGGAGCATAGGTCTTCAACAAACACTTTCAGCTCCCAGTGGAGCATAGGTCTTCAACAAACACTTTCAGCTCCCAGTGGAGCATAGGTCTTCAACAAACACTTTCAGCTCCCAGTGGAGCATAGGTCTTCAACAAACACTTTCCAAGTCGTTCTGTTTTTCGCCATTCTTTTAAGATCATTCCATGTCTTCCCCATCATCTTCATATCTGCTTCTATCTGTCTTCTCCAAGAACTCCTTGGTCTTCCTCTTTGTCTTTTCACATGGTGATTCCAACAAAGGGCCTGTTGTGTAATACTCTCAGTTGGCTTCCGTAGTGTGTGTCCTATCCAGCGCCATCGTCTTCGCTGTATCTCTTTATCCACTGGTATTTGACTGGTACATTTCCATAATTCTAGTTTAGTGATTTTGTCGTTCCATTTCCATCCTTTTATTCTGCGTAAGCATCAATTAATGAAAGTCTGTATCTTCGTACTTGTCAATCTTGTTGTTTCACAGCCATATAATAGACTCAACATTTGAGTTGAAAATTTTTTTTTTAATTTAACCTAATTTCTTTGGATTTCCATGTGTTTCCCAGTGCAATGAAAGCTCCTCTTGCTTTTGATATCCTTATTTTGGTATCATTTTCTGTTCCTCCCTCTTTATCTATATTACTGCCCAGATATATGTAAGATTGTACGTCTAGTAGAGGTATTTCTCCTAGTTTTATTTGGTTATTGCCACTGTATTAATTCTCACAACGTTGGTCTTATCTCTATTAATCTTCAGTCCTAGCTGTTGTGATCTCTCATCAAGTATGCTCATTTTGTCCTACATCTGTTGATGGCTGTGTAATAGGAGAGCTATGTCATCAGCAAAGTCTAAATCATCAAGTTGTTTGGTCAGTGACCACTGGATCCCATTTCTGCTGTTTTGAGTTATTTTCATAATCCAATCTATGGCCAGTAGAAAGAGAAATGGAGACAGAAAGTATCCTGCCTTACTCCTGTTCTTATTTCAAATGCTTCTGTAAGCTGTCCTTCATGCACCACACTACATTTCGTTCCTTGCTATATTGTTTTTATCAGGTTAATAAACTTTATGGGGATTCCGTAATGAGCAACTTCCAAAGCATTTTTCTGTCTAAACTATCACATGCCTTTTCGTAATCTATGACTCCAATATAAAGTGGGGATTTTAGTTCTTAACTTTGTTCAACTATTATACGTAAAGTAGTTATTTGATCAGCACATGCATGATCTGTTCTTCCTAAAACCTGCTTGTTCATCTCTCAAATGTTTCTCTATGGCCTCTTTTAGTCTCTCCAGAATGATTCTGCTTAATATTTTTCCTGGTACTGATAGTAGCATAATTCCCCTATAATTTGTGCGCTCCTGTAAACTCCTTTCTTTGGTAGTTTGATCATATAACCTTCTTTCCAGTCTTTAAGTATTCCTTCCCTTTCCCAGATTTTATCTAATAGATTATGTAGCATCTTGGTAGAGGTGTTAATATCCGCTTTGATGGCTTCCGAAGGAATTTCATCTGATTCTGTGGCTTTACCATTTTTTAATAGTTTGATGGCTTTCATTATTTCTTCTTTACTTGGTTTTCCACAGTTAACGTGTAACTCTTCTTCTGCTGGTAGTATATCTGGAGGATTATTTGAGCCGGTCTGTTCAAAAGTTCTTCAAAATGCTCTTTCCATCTCTCCATTTGTTCCCTTATATTACAAAGCAGATTTCCTTTCTTATCTTTAATAAAGGCATTGATCTGTTTGTATTTTCCACTTAATTTCTTTGTGCTGTTGTACAGTTCTTTCATATTCCCTTTATTTGCTGCTTCTTCTGCCTCTTTAGCTAGTTCATCTATATATTTCCTCTTATCCCTTTTAATGCATCTTCTCACTTCTTTGTTCACCTCTGTGTAAGCTTCCCGTGTCTTAGCTTTATTACTTCTCGTTTTAGTTTTATTTATGTCTGCTTTCTTGTTCTTTCTTTCTTTAATTTTATGCAGGGTCTCTGCTGTCATCTATGCCTTATTCTGGCGTTCTCTTTTCCCCAGTGTTTCTTCGCATGTCTCCTTCCATATATCTTTTACCTGTTTCCAATGATCTTATATATTTATTGCATTTTCTAGTTGTTGGAGGACTTGGCATTTGTTTGATATTTTGTGACTGCGAATTTATCTTTAATTCCTTGTTCTTTAAGAAACCCTACATTGAAATACTTTCTACCCTTATTCACTGTAGTATACCTTTATACTTTAATTTTAAGTTTGGCTATCAGAAGATCATGATCAGAAGCTACATCTGCCCCTCTATATACTTTTACATCCTGTAAGGATGACTTAAACTTATTATTAACACATATGTGATCAATTTGATTTTCCGTTCTATGATCTGGTGACACCCATGTAGCTTTGTGTATTCTTTTATGTTGGAATATTGTTCCTCCTAGGCCCACTTGCTTAAGGGCGCAGAAATTCACAAATATCTCTCCATTCTCGTTTATATCTCCAAATCCCTGTTTTCGAAGCCTATATTGTCAGATCCTACTTTAGCATTTAGGTCCCCATTCAAGATTATAATATCCTTGGCTCGTCTTGCCAATCTTACATTGTAGTTGTTTATAGAATTCATCTTTAACTAAATCATCTTTATCGTTGGTTGGTGCATAGCATTGGATAATGTGCAATTTTATTTTGTTTTTGGTTGTTTTAAATGTTGCTCTCACTAGTCTTGGTCCTACTGCTTCCCATTCTATTAGTGTCTTCTGTGCATTCCTTGATAGCATTATAGCTACCCCTTCACTATGTTGTGCTCCAGGTTCCTGGTGTCCTGATGATAAAATCATCTCTCCTGTATTTAGTTTTATTCTTTCCGTTTCAAGCCATCTTATTTCACACATTCCCAGAATATCTATCTTGTAGTTTGTTATTTCTGCTGCTACCTGAGGAGCTTTTCCCCGTTTAGGGTACGTACATTCCAGGTGCCAATTCTGGAGGATTTCCTGGTAGACAAGTCATAAATACTAAACATGTCTACAAGACAAGGATAAGCAAAATGACAGGTCATACAGACTAAACAAGTCTGCTAACAAGACAAATACCAAACATACTATCATCGGTATCAACCATGAAATAACGAAATAATAAACACAAGTTTCAACAACTTATGGAATTAACAAGAAAATAAGCCAGATAAATACAGAAAGAAGACATTCAGTAATAAATAAAGCCCCTGATGAGAATAATACGCAACATTCAGATATGAATTGGGTAATAAACCAGTCAGAAACACGAAAATAAAAGTCCAGCTAGTTTTGCATTATTTTTGTTTATAGCAGGCGATAACACTTTAACTTAACTAGGGAAGTTCTCACATAAATAGTCAAAAGACATTCAGCTATGGAAGTTTGTGAAGTTTTTTTTTTAGTTGTTTTGTTGTGTTGTTTACTTCAGTTTAAGTGTTACTCGTTGTTTAGTTGTGTTGTTTACTTCAGTTTAAGTGTTACTCGTTGTTTAGTTGTGTTGCTTATTCAGTTTAAGTGTTACTCGTTGTTTAGTTGTGTTGCTTATTCAGTTTAAGTGTTACTCGTTGTTTAGTTGTGTTGCTTATTCAGCTTAAGTGTTACTCGTCGTTTAGTTGTATTGTTTACTTCAGTTTAAGTGTTACTCGTTGTTTAGTTGTGTTGCTTATTCAGTTTAAGTGTTATTCGTTGTTTAGTTGTATTGTTTACTTCAGTTTAAGTGTTACTCGTTGTTTAGTTCTGTTGCTTATTCAGTTTAAGTGTTACTCGTTGTTTAGTTGTATTGTTTACTTCAGTTTAAGTGTTACTCGTTGTTTAGTTGTGTTGTTTACTTCAGTTTAAATGTTGCTCGTTGTTTAGTTGTGTTGTTTACTTCAGTTTAAATGTGACTCGTTGTTTAGTTGTGTTGTTTTCTTCAGTTTAAATGTTACTCGTCGTTTAGTTGTATTGCTTTCTTCAGTCTAACTGTTGCTTGTTGTTTAGTTGTGCTGATTTCTTCAGTCTCAGTGTTTCACATTTTCTTGTTGTGTTGTTTACTTCAGTATCAGTGTTTCACGTTTTCTTGTTGTGTTGTTTACTTCAGTCTCAGTCTTTCACGTTTTCTTGTTGTGTTGTTTACTTCAGTCTGAATATTTCTAGTTGCCTTGTTGTGTTGTTTACTTCAGTCTGAATATTTCTAGTTGCCTTGTTGTGTTGTTTACTTCAGTCTGAATATTTCTAGTTGCCTTTTTCTGTTGTTTACTTCAGTCTGAATATTTCTAGTTGCCTTGTTGTGTTGTTTACTTCAGTCTGAATATTTCTAGTTGCTTTTTCTGTTGTTTACTACAGTCTGAATATTTCTAGTTGTCTTGTTATGTTGTTGAGGTGCGCGTGGCCGTGCGGCTAAAACCACTGTTCCGCTAGCTGAAAAGACGGCGTATGGTGTTCGAAACCCGCGATAGACAGAAAGGATTTTTTCTGTCGGGTGTGAAATAAAAATCCTGAGTCTCACACGTCGTGGCGACTGCTTGACCAAGCGGCCTCTTATCTTTCGGGTTCTATCGTTGCCCCCCGACATACACAAGCAATGGTACTATTTGTCGTAAAGATATATATATTTTTTTGGCATGTTGTTTACTTCAGTCTGAATATTTCTAGTTGTCTTATTATGTTGTTTACTTCAGTCTGAATATTTCTTGTTGTCTTGTTTCTTTGTTTACTTCAGTGTGAATGCTTTCCTGTTTTCTGGTATTGTTGTTTACTTCAGTTTTAATGCTCTCCTGTTATCTTGTTTGGTTCTTTACTACAGTCTCAATGCTCCTTTTGTCTTGATTCTTTGTTTCCTACAGACTCAATGCTTCTTTTGTCTTAATTGTTGTTTACTACAGTCTCAATGCTCTCCTGTTGTCTTGTTGTGGTGTTTACTTCAGTCTGAATGCTCTCCTGTTGTCTAGTTGTGTTGTTTACTACAGACTCAATGCTCTTTTTGTCATGTTTGTTGTTTACTACAGACTCGATGCTCTCCTGTTGTCTTGTTGTGCTGTTTACTTCAGTCTCAATGCTCTCCTGTTGTTATGTTTGTTGTTTACTACAGTCTCAATGCTCTCCTGTTGTCTTGTTTTATTGTTTACTACAGTCGCAATGCTCTCCTGTTGTCTTGTTTTATTGTTTACTACAGTCTCAATGCTCTCCTGTTGTCTTGTTTTATTGTTTACTACAGTCTCAATGCTCTCCTGTTGTCTTGTTTTATTGTTTACTACAGTCGCAATGCTCTCCTGTTGTCTTGTTTTATTGTTTACTACAGTCGCAATGCTCTCCTGTTGTCTTGTTTTATTGTTTACTACAGTCTCAATGCTCTCCTGTTGTCTTGTTTTATTGTTTACTACAGTCTCAATGCTCTCCTGTTGTCTTGTTTTATTGTTTACTACAGTCTCAATGCTCTCCTGTTGTCTTGTTTTATTGTTTACTACAGTCGCAATGCTCTCCTGTTGTCTTGTTTTATTGTTTACTACAGTCTCAATGCTCTCCTGTTGTCTTGTTTTATTGTTTACTACAGTCTCAATGCTCTCCTGTTGTCTTGTTTTATTGTTTACTACAGTCTCAATGCTCTCCTGTTGTCTTGTTTTATTGTTTACTACAGTCTCAATGCTCTCCTGTTGTTTTGTTTTATTGTTTACTACAGTCTCAATGCTCTCCTGTTGTCTTGTTGTGTTGATGTGATGTTTGACGAGCAAACAAACATTAAAGTCTAAAGATCAGAGCCCGTGATATAAGCTACTTGATGAAAAAAAAAAAACATTACTGCCTCTAGGAATGATAATCAAGAGATGAAAAACTATTGTAACAGCAACCTGCATTAAAGACACAGAGCATATAAATCATCTCGTGATTTGGTCATTTCACGAGAACCGAGCCTATTTTTAACTGAACCTAAATAGTTAAATACGATCAGCGCCAACAAAATCTAAGGTTCTGGCTTCAAACAAAGGATCATTTTAATAGACAATATTATACACGGCTGTTTGATTCAATCTCAATGTGGAATATTTGCAATAATTCTCATGTAAACAGCAGCGGATGTTCAGAGGGTGGCTTAGGTACCTCTAATTTGTAATATGATTACATAACGCAATCACACTTCAGTTCATTGAGTTCAATGTCAGTGTATAGCCAGCCACCGTATCCAGTTTGCGGTGATATAGCTCAAGTAATTCAAGCCGTTGCCATTAGATAAGGTTCAATGTCAATGGAGAACAAACCTACTACAATATTACATGGACATTTATCGACCTTGCATTGTGTATAAGCATTAGAGAATACCAAATGAAACCATAAGAAAAATAGTAGGAACAAAACCCTGCCAAGAATATACAGAACAACAACAATTTAAATGGTTTGGCCACCTGGTCAGAATGAATCCTACCAATCACCATCAAGGGCGTTCTTCTCGAGAATGCATGGAAAAAGACCAAGAGGAAGACCCAGAAGAAGATGGATAGATGCAGTGATAAAGACATGTAACAACAAAGGAAAATTACTAATTCAGACAATTCGAGCAGCACAAGAACGACAAATGATATAAACCACGACACCTTTTAAGTCTTAGTGAAAGAGAAAAGAAGAAGAAGATTAGAGAGATACGGGTCCAGAAATCAGTTCCCCGTTCCCATGGCAACGTTGTGTGAGTCAATCAGATGATGTTCTCTCTCTGTTGTAATTTATGACGAACGCGAGTTATTAACTATGAAAAATAGTACTCTTCTGTATGTAACTGTGCAGCATGTTTAAATGAAAAAAAAATATTGAACAAAACTATAAGGGATTTTAATGAACAACGAAACTATGTTCTTTTTTAAATTTACAATGCAAATAACTAAAATATTGTAATTATGATAATTTAGAGCAATAATTGAAGGAACTATTTCACATTGCGTAAATTGTAAGAATTTTTATATGAAAATTATCATGGCAAGGTCAACCTAAGGGTTTTGATGCAAACAATAACAGTGAGAGATGAAGCAAGATAATAAAAGTGTTGTTTTATTGTTGGATGTTCTTATATCATAACGAAATGACGATGAGAGAATAATCTTGCAGCAAGATAGACTTACCCCACAATTTTCACTAGTTCAAACGCAAAAAAAAATTTGCAGAACATTTAATTACATTGACATGGTACAATCAAAATTCAAATCAAATGGCTTTCTAGCAGTACAACGAAGTAACAGTCTAAAATCTTACAACATCAAATTTGTTCGCCGTGTTTTGCTATAAGCACAAACAAAAATGTGTGGTCTATGATGGCTAAAGATGGCTATAGTGACATGAAAACGTATTTAGGTGAGGCGAGATTCAAGAAGAAATATTTGCAAAGAAAAATATCGACGAGTGAATTTGCTGCGCGAGTATCAGTTGAGTATGTCAAATTAGGCCCGTGCTCTGCTGGGGCCGACAGGAAAGTAACGAATTGTAGAGCTATTCACTATCAGGCATATTCGTAAACGGCGACTAAGGAGAGTTAGGCAAGTGATTGGCTAGCCGTACTGTAAAAAAATAAGCCGCAAAAACTTCACAAACATAGACAGGGCAGTAATAAAGACAAAGAAGGAGGAACAGAGATTGACATAGAAATAAAACGATAGATAGCAAGAATATGCAAAGATACAGAAAGCAAGAGAGCCCTTCATTGCACCAGGAAACAGGGAAATCCAGAGAAATTAGTTTTAGGCACCAAAATAAAAATGTTCAACCCAATGTTATGTCAGTTCTATTATATGGCTGCGATATATTGAGAACAACAAAAATGATAATCACGAAGGTACAAATCTTCGTTAATGGATACTTAAAAAATAAAAAAAGGTATGTAAGAAGCTTTACGTGACAAGTGGACGACACAGACTAAACAACGTTTCGGCTCAATAGGCCTTCAT
This sequence comes from Megaustenia siamemsis, assembly GCA_032433765.1. Lineage (NCBI taxonomy): Eukaryota > Metazoa > Mollusca > Gastropoda > Stylommatophora > Ariophantidae > Megaustenia > Megaustenia siamemsis. The sequence continues at coordinate 69,490,647 of JAVIAB010000047.1, read as the reverse complement.
CAGGAACAAACAATAAAAACACACACACACAAATTAATAACGAAACAACCAAAACAAAAACAATCGAAATGTGTTAAAGAAACAACAACAAAAAGTAAAACTATCCTGTCAAATCCAAAATAAAATCGTAACCAAGTGCGGCTGTCGTGAACGTCGAAAATCGTGCGAAAAAGTGCGTAAATGTAAACAGAACCAGAGGAGTAAACACAAGGGTCAGTGTGCAAACACAAAGGAGAAAGAATCGAATAGTAGACTAACAGGTGTAAAAAGACGCTAAGAGTGAGATGTCTGAGAGTGGGGTACAGTAAAAATAAATGAGGGGTAAGAAGCACAGAAAAAAAATTTTTTATAGAGGAGAAAACTGAAGTGTCTCATAAGGGACTAGAGGAGAAGAACTATAAAAAGCATGGCATAGTAAGTAGACCAAATAACCCAAATATGTGTAGTAGAGAAGGCTATGCAAAAGGGAAGGAGCAAGCAAAAGGAAACTATGCGTATGAGTGTGATACATTCATACCTCTCGGGGTCAGCGAACCATACTGGACTATAAGGCGATTTTCCAAAGTATAGCGGCTGCGGTCGCCAGAGTGACAAAGGACAATACCAGTGACACGGATGTCGTCTTTGCCCTTGTGATCAGGGGAGTTGAAGTGGGAAGATACCGGAGTACCAGTATTTTGTTGGACATCACGTAGATGTTCACAAAATCTTTCCGCTAATCTTCTTCCAGACTCACCAATATAGGTCATATGGCATCGTTGGCATATGATGGCATAAATGATGTTGCGGGACACACATGTGAAGCTATGCTTGATCTCGAACCGTCCATTAGGGAACAAAACCGAGTCAGCAGGGAGCACATAGGCACAGGTAATACAGTTTCGACCACAAGGGGCCGTACCGAAGTGTTGAGGGTGGGAGCAAGGGAGATGGCTCCTAACCAAAATATCTCTCAAATTCCTGTCGCGCTTAAAGGCGATCATCGGGGGATCACTAAAAGTAGACGGGTAGTGGGATCAGAGAGGAGAATGGAACGGTAGCGGTTGAGTATCCTCACAGCAGCTAAGTTGTGGGGATGATATGTGAGGGTGAGTATAGTTCTCTCAGAAGGGGGGCGGTTGGAAGGGGTGAGTGCCTCGGGACGGGAGATAAGGAGGACCCGCTGGAGGGCAGACTGGAGGATCGAGTCTGGATAAAGCCGGCGGCTGAAGAAACCTAACATGAGGTGAGCCTGTAGGAGGAAATCTTGGTCATCCTGGCAGATGCGACGGAGACGCAATAACTGAGAGAACGGAATAGAATCACGACAAGAAGGTGAATGGGATGAAGTGTAGAGAAGATAGCAATGGGCGTCTGTGGGTTTATAGAAAACCGAAGTATGGAGGCCAGAAGTACCCAAAGAAACGATAAGATCTAGGAAGGTGACAGAGGAAGTGGATGTACAAGATGTGAACTTGATAGCTTTGTGATAGCCACTAATGTGGTCGATAAACCTGGAGAGGTCATCCTCAGGTAGATCGGTAAGTCCGAAGCAGTCATCAATGTACCGAAGGTATATGATGGGAAGGGGACCTTGATATGAATTGAGAAATTGGTACTCAAGGTAGCCCATAAACAGGCAAGCATAGCTAGGGCCATCTTGGTGCCCATGGCTACTCCACTAACCTGATCATAGAAGTCACCATTGAACTCAAAGGTATTGAAGTTGAGTACAAGCTCAGTAAGGCGGAGAAGAGTGGCAGTATCCACAGAGGGGTGTTGTCTCTGGTCAAGAAAGAAACGTAGAGCTAAGAGGCCGTCGGAGTGAGGAATAGAGGTGTAGAGGGAGCAAACATCAAGGGTAAAAAGTCGGTATGAGCGACCATGGGAGAGAGAGATAGAAGAGAAGATATTAAGTGCATGGTTAGTGTCCTTGACATATGAAGGAAGACTGGCAACCATGGGCTGGAAGACACTGTCTAGATAGTCAGATATGTGTTCAGTCGGGCATGCACACGCAGACACGATGGGGCGTCCTGGATAGTCGATTTTGTGAATTTTGGGGAGCATATAGAAAGATGGTTTCCCAAGACCACTATTCGGGATAATAAGGCGAGACGCGCTAGGGGGAAGGAGGTGGTCACGGATCAGTTCTTTGATGGTAGATTGGACCTGTTTATTGTGGGGGACAGTAGCGTCATCAGGACGGGGTTTATAAAACGTGGTATTGGATAGTTGTTTGTTGCCCTCTGAAATGTATAAGTCTCTGCGCCAAACTACCACCGCTCCCCCTTTATCGGCCGGTTTGATGACAATGTCTTCTCGGCGGCGGAGATTAGAGAGGGCTCGAAGCTCAGAGGGAGATAAATTAGAGCGGTGAAGTTTTCTAGGGCACAGTTGTAGTATCTCACGTGAGGTGACATTAATGTAGTGATCCAAGGCCTGGGATGCGCCGGGTTGAGGGGTCCAATCCGATTTACGGGAGTGGAAGCGGGAAAACTCGTCTACAGGGGTAGATAAGGTGGAAGTTGCAGTAGTGCCAGAGTAATGGAGCTTCAAGCGCATACGTCTATGGAAATCATGGACATCCTTACAAAGATTATAATGGTCACAAAAGGGACGAAGGGGGATAAATTTTAAACCTTTAGAGAGAACAGACCTCTCATTATGTGAGAGATGGAGGTCGGGGGGTATACAAAAAACTAAAGAGTCGGTAGCTGACGTAGCAGGTATAGAGGAAGGTGGGGCGGGGCGGAGGAAGGAGATCTTCTTCTTGTGCTGGGAGGACATAAAAATATAGAGTTGCCTATTAAAGTCGTGGATGATCTGTCGGATAAAATGGTCTGAGCCGGTCATTAAACACCTGAGTCTCGACACCAGCAATAGACGCTGAGTGCGCAGGTGGGAGACCAACCTGGTGTAGTTGGCTAGAACGAGCCTCATACGATGGAAACCAAGGCGTCTTTCAATACTATCAAATCGCCTAATTTCACTAAGGTTGGGCTGGTGGACAAAGGGGGTGAATTTAGACCGGAACCCAAAAGGGAGAATCTTAAATCGTATACAATTTTGGAGGAAATTAACGTGGCAACTAAATCTGGTAAGCTTATAAGTAGTAAAGGCGAGTTCAGTGGATATAGAAGAGATGTCTGTAGGTAAATACTGGAAGGCTAAAAGAGTACCTCGGCGTATGGAGTTCGAAAACTGTTTAAGTGTGGGCATGCTGTCAGAGAAAGGAACAAGTGAAAGGACTAAGCTAACACAGGCAAAAAAGAACTAAAACTAAAATAAGGTATGAGTGATGATGGTGATCACAACAATGATAACAACGTAATAGGTGGCAAACGTACAAAAACTAAAGGATGATCAAAATGGCAGTCAAGTAAAAGGATAAAACTAAGATATAAATACTAAAGTAAACACTAAGGACGAAATACAAACATTAAGTAGCAGCTGTATTGTACTAGTAAAGGGTTAAGGCATAAAAATGCGAAGCTGCAGTAAAGCTGAATATGAGGAAAAATTAAAAAATAAAAAAAGGTATGTAAGAAGCTTTACGTGACAAGTGGACGACACAGACTAAACAACGTTTCGGCTCAATAGGCCTTCATCAGGAACAAACAATAAAAACACACACACACAAATTAATAACGAAACAACCAAAACAAAAACAATCGAAATGTGTTAAAGAAAACAACAACAAAAAGTAAAACTATCCTGTCAAATCCAAAATAAAATCGTAACCAAGTGCGGCTGTCGTGAACGTCGAAAATCGTGCGAAAAAGTGCGTAAATGTAAACAGAACCAGAGGAGTAAACACAAGGGTCAGTGTGCAAACACAAAGGAGAAAGAATCGAATAGTAGACTAACAGGTGTAAAAAGACGCTAAGAGTGAGATGTCTGAGAGTGGGGTACAGTAAAAATAAATGAGGGGTAAGAAGCACAGAAAAAAATTTTTTATAGAGGAGAAAACTGAAGTGTCTCATAAGGGACTAGAGGAGAAGAACTATAAAAAGCATGGCATAGTAAGTAGACCAAATAACCCAAATATGTGTAGTAGAGAAGGCTATGCAAAAGGGAAGGAGCAAGCAAAAGGAAACTATGCGTATGAGTGTGATACATTCATACCTCTCGGGGTCAGCGAACCATACTGGACTATAAGGCGATTTCCAAAGTATAGCGGCTGCGGTCGCCAGAGTGACAAAGGACAATACCAGTGACACGGATGTCGTCTTTGCCCTTGTGATCAGGGGAGTTGAAGTGGGAAGATACCGGAGTACCAGTATTTTGTTGGACATCACGTAGATGTTCACAAAATCTTTCCGCTAATCTTCTTCCAGACTCACCAATATAGGTCATATGGCATCGTTGGCATATGATGGCATAAATGATGTTGCGGGACACACATGTGAAGCTATGCTTGATCTCGAACCGTCCATTAGGGAACAAAACCGAGTCAGCAGGGAGCACATAGGCACAGGTAATACAGTTTCGACCACAAGGGGCCGTACCGAAGTGTTGAGGGTGGGAGCAAGGGAGATGGCTCCTAACCAAAATATCTCTCAAATTCCTGTCGCGCTTAAAGGCGATCATCGGGGGATCACTAAAAAGTAGACGGGTAGTGGGATCAGAGAGGAGAATGGAACGGTAGCGGTTGAGTATCCTCACAGCAGCTAAGTTGTGGGGATGATATGTGAGGGTGAGTATAGTTCTCTCAGAAGGGGGGCGGTTGGAAGGGGTGAGTGCCTCGGGACGGGAGATAAGGAGGACCCGCTGGAGGGCAGACTGGAGGATCGAGTCTGGATAAAGCCGGCGGCTGAAGAAACCTAACATGAGGTGAGCCTGTAGGAGGAAATCTTGGTCATCCTGGCAGATGCGACGGAGACGCAATAACTGAGAGAACGGAATAGAATCACGACAAGATCAACCGCTACCGTTCCATTCTCCTCTCTGATCCCACTACCCGTCTACTTTTTAGTGATCCCCCGATGATCGCCTTTAAGCGCGACAGGAATTTGAGAGATATTTTGGTTAGGAGCCATCTCCCTTGCTCCCACCCTCAACACTTCGGTACGGCCCCTTGTGGTCGAAACTGTATTACCTGTGCCTATGTGCTCCCTGCTGACTCGGTTTTGTTCCCTAATGGACGGTTCGAGATCAAGCATAGCTTCACATGTGTGTCCCGCAACATCATTTATGCCATCATATGCCAACGATGCCATATGACCTATATTGGTGAGTCTGGAAGAAGATTAGCGGAAAGATTTTGTGAACATCTACGTGATGTCCAACAAAATACTGGTACTCCGGTATCTTCCCACTTCAACTCCCCTGATCACAAGGGCAAAGACGACATCCGTGTCACTGGTATTGTCCTTTGTCACTCTGGCGACCGCAGCCGCTATACTTTGGAAAATCGCCTTATAGTCCAGTATGGTTCGCTGACCCCGAGAGGTATGAATGTATCACACTCATACGCATAGTTTCCTTTTGCTTGCTCCTTCCCTTTTGCATAGCCTTCTCTACTACACATATTTGGGTTATTTGGTCTACTTACTATGCCATGCTTTTTATAGTTCTTCTCCTCTAGTCCCTTATGAGACACTTCAGTTTTCTCCTCTATAAAAAATTTTTTTTCTGTGCTTCTTACCCCTCATTTATTTTTACTGTACCCCACTCTCAGACATCTCACTCTTAGCGTCTTTTTACACCTGTTAGTCTACTATTCGATTCTTTCTCCTTTGTGTTTGCACACTGACCCTTGTGTTTACTCCTCTGGTTCTGTTTACATTTACGCACTTTTTCGCACGATTTTCGACGTTCACGACAGCCGCACTTGGTTACGATTTTATTTGGATTTGACAGGATAGTTTACTTTTTGTTGTTGTTTTCTTTAACACATTTCGATTGTTTTTGTTTTGGTTGTTTCGTTATTAATTTGTGTGTGTGTGTTTTTATTGTTTGTTCCTGATGAAGGCCTATTGAGCCGAAACGTTGTTTAGTCTGTGTCGTCCACTTGTCACGTAAAGCTTCTTACATACCTTTTTTTATTTTTTAATTTTTCCTCATATTCAGCTTTACTGCAGCTTCGCATTTTTATGCCTTAACCCTTTACTAGTACAATACAGCTGCTACTTAATGTTTGTATTTCGTCCTTAGTGTTTACTTTAGTATTTATATCTTAGTTTTATCCTTTTACTTGACTGCCATTTTGATCATCCTTTAGTTTTTGTACGTTTGCCACCTATTACGTTGTTATCATTGTTGTGATCACCATCATCACTCATACCTTATTTTAGTTTTAGTTCTTTTTTGCCTGTGTTAGCTTAGTCCTTTCACTTGTTCCTTTCTCTGACAGCATGCCCACACTTAAACAGTTTTCGAACTCCATACGCCGAGGTACTCTTTTAGCCTTCCAGTATTTACCTACAGACATCTCTTCTATATCCACTGAACTCGCCTTTACTACTTATAAGCTTACCAGATTTAGTTGCCACGTTAATTTCCTCCAAAATTGTATACGATTTAAGATTCTCCCTTTTGGGTTCCGGTCTAAATTCACCCCCTTTGTCCACCAGCCCAACCTTAGTGAAATTAGGCGATTTGATAGTATTGAAAGACGCCTTGGTTTCCATCGTATGAGGCTCGTTCTAGCCAACTACACCAGGTTGGTCTCCCACCTGCGCACTCAGCGTCCATTGCTGGTGTCGAGACTCAGGTGTTTAATGACCGGCTCAGACCATTTTATCCGACAGATCATCCACGACTTTAATAGGCAACTCTATATTTTTATGTCCTCCCAGCACAAGAAGAAGATCTCCTTCCTCCGCCCCGCCCCACCTTCCTCTATACCTGCTACGTCAGCTACCGACTCTTTAGTTTTTTGTATACCCCCCGACCTCCATCTCTCACATAATGAGAGGTCTGTTCTCTCTAAAGGTTTAAAATTTATCCCCCTTCGTCCCTTTTGTGACCATTATAATCTTTGTAAGGATGTCCATGATTTCCATAGACGTATGCGCTTGAAGCTCCATTACTCTGGCACTACTGCAACTTCCACCTTATCTACCCCTGTAGACGAGTTTTCCCGCTTCCACTCCCGTAAATCGGATTGGACCCCTCAACCCGGCGCATCCCAGGCCTTGGATCACTACATTAATGTCACCTCACGTGAGATACTACAACTGTGCCCTAGAAAACTTCACCGCTCTAATTTATCTCCCTCTGAGCTTCGAGCCCTCTCTAATCTCCGCCGCCGAGAAGACATTGTCATCAAACCGGCCGATAAAGGGGGAGCGGTGGTAGTTTGGCGCAGAGACTTATACATTTCAGAGGGCAACAAACAACTATCCAATACCACGTTTTATAAACCCCGTCCTGATGACGCTACTGTCCCCCACAATAAACAGGTCCAATCTACCATCAAAGAACTGATCCGTGACCACCTCCTTCCCCCTAGCGCGTCTCGCCTTATTATCCCGAATAGTGGTCTTGGGAAACCATCTTTCTATATGCTCCCCAAATTCACAAAATCGACTATCCAGGACGCCCCATCGTGTCTGCGTGTGCATGCCCGACTGAACACATATCTGACTATCTAGACAGTGTCTTCCAGCCCATGGTTGCCAGTCTTCCTTCATATGTCAAGGACACTAACCATGCACTTAATATCTTCTCTTCTATCTCTCTCTCCCATGGTCGCTCATACCGACTTTTTACCCTTGATGTTTGATCAATATACACCTCTATTCCTCACTCCGACGGCCTCTTAGCTCTACGTTTCTTTCTTGACCAGAGACAACACCCCTCTGTGGATACTGCCACTCTTCTCCGCCTTACTGAGCTTGTACTCAACTTCAATACCTTTGAGTTCAATGGTGACTTCTATGATCAGGTTAGTGGAGTAGCCATGGGCACCAAGATGGGCCCTAGCTATGCTTGCCTGTTTATGGGCTACCTTGAGTACCAATTTCTCAATTCATATCAAGGTCCCCTTCCCATCATATACCTTCGGTACATTGATGACTGCTTCGGACTTACCGATCTACCTGAGGATGACCTCTCCAGGTTTATCGACCACATTAGTGGCTATCACAAAGCTATCAAGTTCACATCTTGTACATCCACTTCCTCTGTCACCTTCCTAGATCTTATCGTTTCTTTGGGTACTTCTGGCCTCCATACTTCGGTTTTCTATAAACCCACAGACGCCCATTGCTATCTTCTCTACACTTCATCCCATTCACCTTCTTGTCGTGATTCTATTCCGTTCTCTCAGTTATTGCGTCTCCGTCGCATCTGCCAGGATGACCAAGATTTCCTCCTACAGGCTCACCTCATGTTAGGTTTCTTCAGCCGCCGGCTTTATCCAGACTCGATCCTCCAGTCTGCCCTCCAGCGGGTCCTCCTTATCTCCCGTCCCGAGGCACTCACCCCTTCCAACCGCCCCCCTTCTGAGAGAACTATACTCACCCTCACATATCATCCCCACAACTTAGCTGCTGTGAGGATACTCAACCGCTACCGTTCCATTCTCCTCTCTGATCCCACTACCCGTCTACTTTTTAGTGATCCCCGATGATCGCCTTTAAGCGCGACAGGAATTTGAGAGATATTTTGGTTAGGAGCCATCTCCCTTGCTCCCACCCTCAACACTTCGGTACGGCCCCTTGTGGTCGAAACTGTATTACCTGTGCCTATGTGCTCCCTGCTGACTCGGTTTTGTTCCCTAATGGACGGTTCGAGATCAAGCATAGCTTCACATGTGTGTCCCGCAACATCATTTATGCCATCATATGCCAACGATGCCATATGACCTATATTGGTGAGTCTGGAAGAAGATTAGCGGAAAGATTTTGTGAACATCTACGTGATGTCCAACAAAATACTGGTACTCCGGTATCTTCCCACTTCAACTCCCCTGATCACAAGGGCAAAGACGACATCCGTGTCACTGGTATTGTCCTTTGTCACTCTGGCGACCGCAGCCGCTATACTTTGGAAAATCGCCTTATAGTCCAGTATGGTTCGCTGACCCCGAGAGGTATGAATGTATCACACTCATACGCATAGTTTCCTTTTGCTTGCTCCTTCCCTTTTGCATAGCCTTCTCTACTACACATATTTGGGTTATTTGGTCTACTTACTATGCCATGCTTTTTATAGTTCTTCTCCTCTAGTCCCTTATGAGACACTTCAGTTTTCTCCTCTATAAAAAAATTTTTTCTGTGCTTCTTACCCCTCATTTATTTTTACTGTACCCCACTCTCAGACATCTCACTCTTAGCGTCTTTTTACACCTGTTAGTCTACTATTCGATTCTTTCTCCTTTGTGTTTGCACACTGACCCTTGTGTTTACTCCTCTGGTTCTGTTTACATTTACGCACTTTTTCGCACGATTTTCGACGTTCACGACAGCCGCACTTGGTTACGATTTTATTTTGGATTTGACAGGATAGTTTTACTTTTTGTTGTTGTTTTCTTTAACACATTTCGATTGTTTTTGTTTTGGTTGTTTCGTTATTAATTTGTGTGTGTGTGTTTTTATTGTTTGTTCCTGATGAAGGCCTATTGAGCCGAAACGTTGTTTAGTCTGTGTCGTCCACTTGTCACGTAAAGCTTCTTACATACCTTTTTATTTTTTAATTTTTCCTCATATTCAGCTTTACTGCAGCTTCGCATTTTTATGCCTTAACCCCTTAATGGATACTTGCACAGAATGAAGGATGGAAATAGCAGGACAAAATCACTAACGTAGAATTATGGGAAAGTACCAGTCAAATACCAGTGAACAAATAGATACAATGATAACTCTCATATCTTACAACACTTATGAATATATATTTGTTGTCTGTCGTATGGAAAGTGCATTAGCTCAGTGATTAGAGAGGAATGGACTATTAAGGAAAGATGCTAGTTCGATCCGATTTCTAGTTCCCTCGGATAATAATAAAAACAGGAGGTCCTGTGAGTATTCGCAAGCATTAAAGAACTCTTTTCAGTAAAAAACCAAAAAGAGTAAGCCACAAAATGTTTCCATTGCAAGGCACAATTACCAGCAAAATCTACCCACGTGGATCACAGGCCGTGCTACAGAGTTCGTGCATGTTGGCCAGGGTTCTCCTCGGAAATCCTCGTTATTTCGAGTGGAAAATTTCTGCACCCACAGAGTCGCGCCCTTATACGGTGATGCTGGTCATAACAGACGGATAATTTTCTTCTTCTTCTACTTTTTTAGCTCCCAGTGGAGCACAGGTCTTCAACAAACACTTTCCAAGTCGATCTATTTTTTGCCATTCTTTTAAGATCATTCCATGTTTTCCCCATCATCTTCATCTCTGTTTCTATCTGTCTTCTCCAAGAATTCCTTGGTCTTCCTCTTTGTCTTTTCCCCTGGGTTTCCAAAAAGGGCCTGTTGTTTAATACTATCAGTTGGCTTCCGCAGCGTTTGTCCTATCCAGCGCCATTGTCTTCGCTGTATCTCAGTATCCACTGGTGTTTGACTGGTATATTTCCATAATTCTATGTTAGTGATTTTGTCCTGCCATTTCCATTCTTTTATTCTGCGTAAGCATCCATTAATCAAAGTCTGTATATTCATGATTGTCGATTTTGTTGCACTGATTACTGTGGAAACTCTGAAAACGAAAAATAAAAGTTTAATCCTGAAACCACAAGCTTGTGGAGAACAGGTTACCCCCCCCCCCACCTTCCCTTTTTTTCGAGCAGTTAGAGAAGCTTCGTGGAAAGTATATTTGGAAAACTGTCTTTACAGCATTATCCCATTACTGATGTCTGGCATGGGGACATATAGGGTCGGAGAAAACCAGCGAGCTTGTGACGCTATGAACGTGCACCCTGTCTGCTTAAATTAAATGAGAATCATAGGCACGCTTAAAACCTGTGAGATCGCTACTAAAACCAATAGCAATAATTCGTTCTCACACATAGATTACCACTCTCGTTTAAAACAACTCTCATATCTTGACAACTTGTCGCCAAGTTATCAATAATCACACCGACTCCAGTTAATTTCCCACTGGAATGTTTGTCAAGGTTTCATCTTTTTCTTTTCTTTCAGCCAAACATGTAATCTGTTTTTGAATTCTTTTGGTGAAGTTTTAACCCCAAGTGAACTTGATGGGTCATCCCAAAGTGCGCTAACTCTCAATACAGAGAAAATGGGGAAAAAAACCCAGTGACACTGATTAAATAACTGTTGACAAGGTTAACGACTTTAATGGACTAATTGTAATGGGAAAAAGAATTGATGCACGCACGTTACAATTGTCGAAGATGCCATCAGCTGACACTGATTAAGAACATCTTAAATTTCTGAGTTCACCTTTCATTGATAACACTGTCATTAATATTGTGTCCTATGTGGTGATACAGACTTTTGTTTTTACTTTCCTGATTATTTTGTACCAATACAAATTTATGATTCACTACCACAAAGGCATGAAGACAATACAGACATTTAGTTAGTCCACAAATATAGAGATACAATTACGAGCACTAATCTCTGTTAAAAAAAGAATGTTTATTAACACACACACACACACACACACACACGCACACCCCACACACACACACACATATGTAATATACATATAATTAGATTATGATGAAATATGTATATATAATATGTATATATAATACATGTATATGTAATATATATATATATATATTTAATATGATCTCACCTCTCTATACCGACACCTCTTTTGTATCTCTATTCTCTCGCAGACCTTCTTCTTTCTTTCTTTCTTTCTTTCTTGCTTCACCTTGCTGCTCTTTTTTCTTCTTTTACATTTTTCTCCCTCTTTTACACGTATGGAGATCAGACAGGCAATAGAAAAATATATAAATATATTGATGGAAACAAATTTCTACAAAGAAATTAAATCAGAATAGCTAAAGCAGCAATGTCTTTCAGAAGCCTTGAAAAGTTGTGGAAATCAAAACTAATCGGCACAAACACAAAACTTAGACTATTGAAATCAAATGTGCTATCAACCCTTACGTATGCGTGTGAAATATGGAAAACAACAAGAGATATAGAAACAAAGTTGAACGCATTCGAAAATAAATGTCTAAGGAAAATACTTGGTATAGCGTGGAACGAATTCAAAACAAACAAGGAAATTAGAGAAATCGCCAATCAACCACTAATATCTTCAGTAATAAAGAAAAGACGATGGTCATATGTTCGACATGTGATGAGGAGAGATAATAACCGAATAACAAAGCAAGCCCTCATGTGGGAAACAACAGGTAAGAGGAAAAGAGCAAGACCCAGAGATACACAGAGAAGACCATTGATGAGAGAGGCAAGAGCAGCAGGAATCGGCTCCCACAATGAGATAGAGCTGCTTGCACAGAACAGAGACAAATGGCGAGATTTGATAAAATATCTTTAAAAGAATCGACAACTGCTAGAACAAAAATTCAGATAAAAGAGGGAGTATCTTATTCTACGCCCTATGGGCCGGCTACGGCTCAAAAGGTCAATAGATAGATATTGATGGACGGACAGTCAGACAAATAGACATATAGACAGATCGATAGGCATATAGATAGGAATATAGATAAACAGACAAATAGATAGACAGACAAATAAACACATAGACAAATAGATAGATGGATGGATGGATGGATGGATGGATGGATGGATGGATGGATGGATGAATGGATGGATGGATGGATAGATAGATAGATAGATAGATAGATAGATAGATAGGTAGATAGATAGATAGATAGATAGATAGATAGATAGATAGATAGATAGATAGATAGATAGATAGATAGATAGATAGATAGATAGATAGATAGACAGACAGATAGATAGATAGATAGATAGATAGATAGATAGATAGATAGATAGATAGATAGATAGATAGATAGATAGATAGATAGATAGATAGATAGATAGATAGATAGATAGATAGATAGATAGATAGATAGATAGATAGATAGATAGATAGATAGATAGATAGATAGATAGATAGATAGATAGATAGATAGATAGATAGATAGATAGATAGAAGTAATGGTTATGGTTAGTCGGATGCGCCCGTATCACTGCAAACGAATTAAAATCCATAATTGCTCAACTGCCGGTACCACAATATCACTACAAAAAGAAGTATCACAATTTGTGAGAAATGGGAATATAATTGCTTGGTGTATGTTTAAACATGTACACACGTTTTCTATGAGTTGAGCTGCACGTTTAAAACAATAAATATCCCTCACTGTCCTATCGGGCGTTAAGCGTTGTTAGAAAAATAAAGTTCAAATACTTAAGATGCTAACTAATCATAAAGCAAAACAAAGAAAAGAAAAATATGACAACAGTCCTGATGGTGCATCTAATATCATCATCATCATCATCATCATCATCAAGTACCGGGCCTCATGGCGCAGGTGATCATGTCTCTCCATAACTTTCAATCTCGACAGCTATTTATCATTTCTGTTGTTGACCTTCTGCCAAGCCATTCTCTTAAGCTGTGTGTTATTTTTGCTCTCTTTGCTCACTTCTATCTCTTCGTCCCTCAATTTTTACAGTTGTTACAATATATTCCAGTTGTTCTCTTCTCATTATATGGCCAAAAAATGATGATTGTTTCTTCCTAATATTGGAAATTAGCTCTCTTTTTGCTTTTACCTCTCTCAGAACATCTTCATTACTCTTCTTAGCTGGCCATGGTATTCTCAACATTCTTCTGTAAAACCACATTTCTACAGACTACAAGGTAGGAAAGGTTAGTGATTTCCCCCGAAAATTCTATATAATCTAATTCTATATAATCTAATAAATGCGAATTCTATATAATCTAATTCTATATAATCTAATAACCATTCTATATAATCTAATAACCATTCTATATAATCTAATAACCATTCTCTCTCTCTCTCTCTCTCTCTCTCTCTCTCTCTCTCTCTCTGCGATCAGGACTCAATCAGAGTAGGATTCCAGACTCTCACATGAAGTCAGCTGTCAGGTTAAGTGTGTTGATCGCCCACTCAGGCAAAACATCACAATTAGAGTCTGCCAGATCCACTCTATAACCATTCTATATAATCTAATAACCATTCTATATAATCTAATAACCTTTCTATATAATCTAATAACTGCACCCATATTATCATGCTCCCTTATACTTCTCCTATAGTTCGAATCAAAACTCTTTTAATAAAGAAGGTTGCCACTTAATACAGAAGGTTGTCATTTAATACAGAAGGTTGTCATTTAATACAGAAGGTTGTCATTTAATACAGAAGATTGTCATTTAATACAGAAGGTTGTCATTTAATACAGAAGATTATAATTTAATACAGAAGGTTGTCATTTAATACAGAAGGTTGTCATTTAATACAGAAGATTGTCATTTAATACAGAAGATTGTCATTTAATACAGAAGATTATCATTTAATACAGAAGGTTGTCATTTAATACAGAAGGTTGTCATATTAACTCTTTTCCTACCAAAGAAAACACGCGGGGAGATTCGCCCAGACCGAACATAATTTATGGAGAAAATAATTGAAGGACTCCACTGTCTTAAAAATCGCATTAACAATGTAATTATTGAAAAAATCTACATGTTTTATACATCAAATAAAAGAAGATTGAAGTAGGATACTTTCATATGTAGTAAAAAGAATGTTAAAATAATATAATAATTTATAGAAAAATATCTCAGAATCTGTGATAAATAATTTTTTTATCACTTTGCTTAACAGATCTTGCCATATAATCGATCATATTCACGTTGTTTTTATAATTAAATCCATTCAGAATTAAACATTTTAGATATATACACCATTTTTCTTCACAATTAGCACAAAAAAAAGCTAAAAAAAACCCGAATAATTTTATGTTTATAACATTTTGTGTCACACGACATGACTTGAGTTTATATTTGCCTTATACACTGTATAAACATGAAAATTTAGACTTTTGAAAATCCAAGTTTTTATTTACTCGAAGACTAAACTGTAATCGAATAATATAAAAACTGTGTGTACTGGGGTTCTTAATTCTGGTATAGAAGGTAGTTGTGGTTTTAAGCGTTTAAAGCAGAGATATTTGTGGTGACCGTTGAAATAAACACTAAACTTTTGCTGCATGTCCTTACCTTTTCCACGTTGTGTTCAGTATGTCTCGCAAACTGCCTCACAATCATCATCACCATCATCAAGTTTCTACCCTGCTGGTGTAGGTGGTGATGTTTCTACAATTTTCATGTTTTTACAGCTATATACCATTTCTGTTGTTGATTTCTAAGAAAAAATATTCACTTAAACTGTCTGTTATGTATTCTTCTTGACTTCACATATCTCTTCTTCTCTCCATTTTAACTACTCTACACAAAATATTCAGTTGTTACCTTCCTATTAAATGACGAAATTACAATGTTCACCTGATTCTTGCAATCTAATTTCGTTTCTTCCCCACTATATCCACTAGAAAGTCATGAAGCGAAATAATCTTCAACAACACTATTGAGCGCCGACTTCGCATTAAAGTTTGGCTGCATTGGAGCGCCACTCCGCTCTGTCTCTTGCTTTGATAGTGCAGGTTGTCATAGGATGACTTGTCCATCTTTTAATGTTGCTCGTCCATGTTAGTCTGGGTCTGCCTCTGCCTCTTTTATCTTGTATTTTCCTTCCCAAAATTACTTTTAGTAGGCTGCTGTGTCTTTTAACACGTCCCCAAAAATCTCATTTATCTTGTTTGAATTGTGTTTAACAGTTCTCTTTTCATTTTTAGTTGTTTTAAGACTTCATTATTGTTTTCTTTTTTTCACATCCAATTCTTCCTATTCTACAAATCCACATTTGTCTCAGAATGCCAACCGATATATGTCCGGTGTCCTCATCCGTCGACGCCTGGGAGTCATGACCCAGGCGGGCCCACCTCCCCTAGAGTGTCAAGAAGCTAAAGGGCCGAAACACTGCTCGACTGGGAGGGTGGGGGGGGGGGGGTTCACTTCTGATCATCAGATTGCCTCCTGCTGCTAAGCTCTGTACAAAGAGTATCCTACTACCGGTGTCCTCATCATAAGGAAATTGAGAACATGTTCAAGAGAAATAGTTGATGAAGAGGTCATGTTCAAAATGGACACATGAGTTTTGATTGCCCAAAAGGTACCTACGAAAACAGCTGTGACAATCACGATGAGCAGATGTTGAAATTGCGCTATAAGTTGGAGGCATAAAACATACTTCATTCAAACAAACAAACAAGAAATGATGAAAAAGAAGAAGCAGCGGAGGGTGATGTTGGCAGATTTTAAAAATAAAACGTAGAGAGGGAGAAAAAGACGAAGAAGTGAAAGAAGAAGGCGGGAAAGGAAAAAACTGCAAGAAGAAGAATTAAGAGGAAATAAAGAGCAACAAAAAGGAAGGGTAGAAGATAAAGAAAAAAGAAAAAAAATGAGTTAAAAAGAAAGGCGGATTAGGTAGAAGAAGACGAATTAGGTAGAGAGAACAAGAAAGAAGGTAGAAGATAGATAGAAAAAAGAAGAAGGAAAACAGAAAAAAAAACAATTTAGTTTGGAAAAATATAAGAAGAATAAAAATGTAAAGGATTTGGATGAAAATGAGGAGCAGAAGACCCGGGAAAAACATTCTATGATATATCATATAAATATTCATTGTAAAATATAATATATATATTACACAATAATAAATCCTTTACAAATATTTCTTTCTATGAACTGTCTTCTGAAGATCCAGATTTTATGTGTCTTCTCCGCAATGTTGGTTGACCATATTCAATTTTCAACCTTGTCTGTCTTTAGCTCTGTTGATACATTTTGGCAGATCGCCAATGGTTCAGCTCGTAATATTACCGCTTAATAAATTAGCCTCTTATCTATCTGCATTAAACTACATTGCCCACTCGTGCAACATGCAGTGTATGATGTCAAGTCTTCATAAATAAACAAAACGTATCACTCATCTAGTCTTCCTCCTTTTTTTGTTTCGTCCCTAGTTTTTATCAGCGCTCGAAGCGAATTAAAAATTTATTAGAGGCTGCGTCAGATTTGACAAAAATATATTTTGCAGTGTTTGTGCGTCACTCAGGGTGAAACGTCCGTGCGTTTGCAGGTGTGATAATGAGACAGCTGTTTCGGTGTTTCTTCACGAATTAGATTTTGGCAGCCCAACTTGAGTGTAGAAAAAGTACTTGACTTGAGAAGATTTTGGCCAAGAAATATACTTGATATTCATTGTGAGATCCAGGGAGGGGGGGGGGATGATGTTTGATATTATGTGGATAATTACAGTTGAATTTTAAAACATTTTAGTCCCAAACAGTTTCCTGGGTTTAGGCATCTTTCAAGTCATTATGAAACTGAAAGCGAAATACATCACAAATAGACAACTTTAAACAGTGAAGATAATCTTACAGCAACTAATTCCATCTGGAAAGTGCTTTAAAACTCTGTGATATGAGACTAAATCTAGCAGTGCAATCAGAGATACTTTGACTGTCAGAAGTGATTCTTAGTTTTGTGACTTTCTAAGGGACTTCGGACCTGTTTGATCCATGGCTAGCCTTGTACCTGTCTCATTTCGGTTTACTTAACCTGAAAGACACGTAAAGTGATAACTGACATGCTACCAGTCCATGTCGGTTAAAATTGCACTGTAAAAGAATAGTTTCTAATTTTAAAAATACAGTTCTGAGAAATGAATCTGAAACTTAAGATGAAGAAATTCTTGAAAATGACACTGTTACTAATACTAAAGCATTTATGAGAAATGACACTGTTACTAATACTAAGCATTTATGAGAAATGACACAGGTACTAATGCTAAAGCAGTTATGAGAAATGACACTGTTACTAATGCTAAAGCAGTTATGAGAAATGACACTGTTACTAATACTAAAGCAGTTATGAGAAATGACACTGTTACTAATGCTAATGCAGTTATGAGAAATGACACTGTTACTAATGCTAAAGCAGTTATGAGAAATGACACTGTTACTAATACTAAAGCAGTTATGAGAAATGACACTGTTACTAATGCTAATGCAGTTATGAGAAATGACACTGTTACTTATGCTAAAGCAGTTATGAGAAATGACACTGTTACTAATACTAAAGCAGTTATGAGAAATGACACTGTTACTAATGCTAAAGCAGATATGAGAAATGACACTGTTACTAATACTAAAGCAGTTATGAGAAATGACACTGTTACTAATGCTAATGCAGTTATGAGAAATGACACTGTTACTTATGCTAAAGCAGTTATGAGAAATGACACTGTTACTAATACTAAAGCAGTTATGAGAAATGACACTGTTACTAATACTAAAGAAGTTATGAGAAATGACACTGTTACTAATGCGAATGCAGTTGTGAGAAATGACACTGTTACTAATGCTAAAGCAGTTATGAGAAATGACACTGTTACTAATACTAAAGCAGTTATGAGAAATGACACTGTTACTAATGTTAAAGCAGTTATGAGAATGACACTGTTACTAATACTAAAGCAGTTATGAGAAATGACACTGTTACTAATGCTAAAACAGTTATGAGAAATGACACAGTTACTAATACTAAAGCAGTTATGAGAAATGACACTGTTACTAATACTAAAGCAGTTATGAGAAATGACACTGTTACTAATACTAAAGCAGTTATGAGAAATGACACTGTTACTAATTCTAAAGCAGCTATGAGAAATGACACTGTTACTAATACTAAAGCAGTTATGAGAAATGACACTGTTACTAATACTAAAGCAGTTATGAGAAATGACACTGTTATTAATATTAAAGCAGTTATGAGAAATGGCACTGTTACTAATGCTAAAGCAGTTATGAGAAATGGCACTGTTACTAATGCTACAGCAGTTATGAGAAATGACAGCTAAAGCAGTCATGAGAAATGACACTGTTACTAATGTTAAAGCAGTTATGAGAAATGACACTGTTACTAATGCTAATGCAGTTATGAGAAATGACACTGTTACTAATGCTAAAGCAGTTATGAGAAAAATGGCACTGTTACTAATGCTAAAGCAGTTATGTGAAATGGCACTGTTACTAATGCTAAAGAAGTTATGAGAAATGGCGTTGCGACTAATTCTAAATCACTTATGAGAATCAAGGAATTCAAAAAGTCTTTGAGATGTTACTGGGAGTGAAATGATATACCTGGTTTGCATACATTCAACACATAAGGGTTAACCAGGAAATGCCATAAACTAATCAATCTAATCATAATCAAATTACTTTACCCATAATTTCTTTGCTTTGCTAAATATACCCAATATATTATCCATGAATCTAAAATGGTAACAGTTCTGACATAAAATTGTTCTTATCTTTCGCTTGAGATTATCGGTTTTTAATTTAATAAGATGCTCAGACCTCTACCAAATAAGAAACGATATCTCAATCTTACATAATTTATATTGGAGATTCCTTAACCTCGGTTTTTTAAAAAATCTCGCTGCTTTAGTTTATAAACGTATTCTCTCCCCTTCCAATACAACCTTGGTTCTAGCAACTCATCATTATCTCCCCTTGACCCCATATTAAACAGACCTAGCTCAGCTTTTAACATTCTTGTATCGTCAAAGCATTCAAAAATTTATTGACGGTGCAAACTTGTAAATTGAACTGACATGTGGAAGTAAGGACAGATAAATAAAATATTTGATACACTGATAACTCATCTTGAGCACGCCTACTCCGATAATATAATTATTTAGATTCCCGACCAAGGTATCAGAGCTCGACATAAAATAGTTGTAAGATGGAAGCAGAGCCCGACATAAAATAGTTGTAAGATGGAAGCAGAGCCCGACATAAAATAGTTGTAAGATGGAAGCAGAGCCCGACATAAAATAGTTGTAACATTGAAGCAGAGCCCGACGTAAAATAGTTGTAAGATGGAAGCAAGCCCGACATAAAATAGTTGTAAGATGGAAGCAGAGCCCGACATAAAATAGTTGTAAGATGGAAGCAAAGCCCGACATAAAATAGCTGAAAGATGGAAGCAAAGCCCGACATAAAATAGCTGAAAGATGGAAGCAAAGCCCGACATAAAATAGTTGTAAGATGGAAGCAAAGCCGACATAAAATAGTTGTAAGATGGAAGCAGAGACCGACATAAAATAGTTGTAAGATGGAAGCAGAGCCCGACATAAAATAGTTGTAAGATGGAAGCAGAGACCGACATAAAATAGTTGTAAGATGGAAGCAGAGCCCGACATAAAATAGTTGTAAGATGGAAGCAGAGCCCGACATAAAATAGTTGTAAGATGGAAGCAAAGCCCGACATAAAATAGTTGTAAGATGGAAGCAGAGCTCGACATAAAATAGTTGTAAGATGGAAGCAAAGCCAGACATAAAATAGTTGTAAGATGGAAGCAGAGCCCGACATAAAATAGTTGTAAGATGGAAGCAGAGCCCGACATAAAATAGTTGTAAGATGGAAGCAGAGCCGGACATAAAATAGTTGTAAGATGGAAGCAGAACCTGACATAAAATAGTTGTAAGATGGAAGCAGAGCCGGACATAAAATAGTTGTAAGATGGAAGCAGAGACCGACATAAAATAGTTGTAAGATGGAAGCAGAGCCCGACATAAAATAGCTGTAAGATGGAAGCAGAGCCGGACATAAAATAGTTGTAAGATGGAAGCAGAGCCGGACATAAAATAGTTGTAAGATGGAAGCAGAGCCGGACATAAAATAGTTGTAAGATGGAAGCAGAGCCGGACATAAAATAGTTGTAAGATGGAAGCAGAGCCGAACATAAAATAGTTGTAAGATGGAAGCAGAGCCCGACATAAAATAGCTGAAAGATGGAAGCAGAGCCGGACATAAAATAGCTGAAAGATGGAAGCAGAGCCATAACTCTCATTGACATAAATTTCCCATCAATAAAATGAAATTTCTTCTGTCTTTTTAAAGTGAATAATACATATTATATATATATATATTTAAAACTAACTAAAACTCCTAAAAATATAGGCTTATAAATCGTTATCAGGAGATTAAAAAAAAAAAAACATTAGTGATACTCACTTAAATGGAAGGTGAAGCAGAGTTGTAGTACTTTTCTGATCAGTATTTCAGTTTCAGTATAAAAGATTTAAAACTTGGAGCGCATTTTACTGTTACTATTTCGCTAAATAAACAGCCAGTTCAACTTTTTAAACATTTTCTACACAACAACGGAATAATGTTTATTTTTAAATCGAAGAGACGTTTACCATATTGGCAACATTGGTAAACGTTTGTGTCCCTAATGCATTTTAACAAATCCGGGACAAAAACTAAAAAATCTGCCAAAATCGGGACAAATTCGGGACAGTAACAAATCCGGGACAAAGGTTGGAAAAAGAGTAAAAAATCGGGACTGTCCCGGAAAAATCGGGACGTCTGGTCACCTTACCAAAAGAAACCCAAATAATATCTCCACTCGACGAAGAAATAGGCAAATGAGGAAGAAGTAGAGTAGAAGATAAATGAAGATTATTCTGATGATTAGCAGTATACTTTCTAGGAAACATGACACAAGATTTATCAAGACGTTGATTTGTTTCTCGATCACACGATATTTGTGCATGTGAACACACTCAAGCTAATCAACAACAGATGCAGCTGGAAAGTGTTGCATTGATGCTCTGTGTCATAAAGGTAAAGGCATCAAGATGCACCAAGATGCGTTTTAGAGATGCGAAGCTGCTGTAAAGCTGATGATAATGGCGATATGTAAAAAAAAGAAGAAAAAGAGTGGTATGGTGACAGCTTGATGTCATAAAGGTCAATGGTGTCTCACAGTGTTGAGTGACTACCCACCGTGACAACCAAGATTGAGCAGTGGTTTCTTGTACGAGCAGCATTGCACGGGTCCAGTAGCTGTCCTTGTTTTATCAGATGTACTTGGTGTAGTTATATGTATGTATGTATGTATGTATGTATGTATGTATGTATGTATGTATGTATGTATGTATGTATGTATGTATGTATGTATGTATGTATGTATGTATGTATGTATGTATGTATGTATGCATGCATGCATGTATGTATGTATGTATGTATGTATGTATGTATGTATGTATGTATGTATGTATGTATGTAAGTATGTATGTATGTATGTATGTATATATGTATGTATGTATGTATGTATGTATGTATGTATGTATGTATGTATGTATGTATGTATGTATGTATGTATGTATGTATGTATGTATGTATGTATGTATGTATGTATGTATGTATATATGTATGTATGTATGTATGTATGTATGTATGTATGTATGCATGTATGTATGTATGTATGTATGTATGTATGTATGTATGTATGTATGTATGTATGTATGTATGTATGTATGTATGTATGTATGTATGTATGTATGCATGTGTATATGTATGTATGTATGTATGTATGTATGTATGTATGTATGTATGTATGTATGTATGTATGTATGTATGTATGTATGTATGTATGTATGTATTTCTGGTCTGCAAATCTATACTCAGGTATGTTTATATTTTCCAGCCTTAAAGTCCTCATCATAGGTATCACACAGAATGACTAGATAATTCGATTCGAACAACATAGTTAGATACTCTAAAGTTACAACTTTACTCCATAGTAGCCAACCATCGTTGCGGAGACGGCACTCGATGATGATGAAAGTTATAACAATACTCACGTCAAAATACAACAAGTATTTACATTTTTTTTCCATTCTTCTCCTTTATTCATATTTAAAATTATAGTCACCACTTGGTAACCTTTCTTACTATTTGTCTTCGCCTGGTGCACCCTTATCTGCTTTCTCCTCTGAACCCATTCCTTTTTAAAAAAATATATTTTCTCGGATGTTTGACCCAGAGCTTGTAAATTTTCTTATAATTATTCCTTATCTGTTTATGATGTCACGTAGAAAACGTAAATATGTATATTGGATGTCACGCTGCCTCACGTAAATGCCAATCACAGATAACATAGATATCATAACACATGATACCTTTCTCTATCAGATAATCGCTGCTAATATCAACATTATGCTTGTCTTCATGCAGCGTCGTTATCAATATTTTCATCCTCTTCATTTCCTCTGTTTTTCTTTTAGCCTCGAGTGAAATAAAAGTTATAATTCTCGATCTCGGGACAGCCTCAGACTTTGTGATTTAATGCAGATATTTTCCTATTTCAACATTGTATTAAATTGCCATTTTTTCGATAGTTGTTTTAAGAATGAAGTTTGCTTTCTTTTTTTTTTTTTTTTTGTCAAACTGATCCATCTTCTTCGTCATCATCATCAGATGATAAGTAACACTAACGATAACTTACTCTCGCAATAACATAAATGTGTTTTGCTATTGGTTTAGATATACTACAAACAGGTCTAACGATCAGCACCATACATAATCTACATAATCTTCACGATAATACTCTCATTCCAAACTGAGATTTTACATTTTATTCATCATCATCATCATCATGATCATCATGTGGCAGTATGTTGACGTAGCGGATGATGTTTTTCTAGAATTCTCTGTCTAAAATTGTCTTCTTCCGTTCAAAATCATAAAATACGTAGGTTTTCAACATCTTCAACACTTTTCAAGCCGACCTCTTTCTTGCATTCTCTTCATCATCATCATCACCATCATGTGGCATACTTGTTGACGTAGCGGATCATGTCTTTCTAGAATTCTCTGTCTACAATTTTCTTCTTCCTTTCAAAACCATAAAATACGTAGGTTTTCAACATCTTCAACACTTTTCAAACCGACCTCTTTCTTGCATTCTCTTCATCATCATTATCATCATCATCATCTAGTGCCGTCTCCGCAACGAATGTTGTCTACCATGGATCGCCATTCCACTCTGTTTCTTGCTTTGAATGTGCAGGTTGTCACAGATTGACTTGTCTATCTTTTGATGTTACTCGTCCATGTTAGTCTTGGTCTGCCTCTGCCTCTTTTACCTTGTATTTTCCTTCCAATATTACTTTTAGTAGGATGTTGTGTCTTTTAACGTGCCCCAAAAATTTCATTTGTCTTGTCTTAATTGTATTTAGTAGTTCTCTTTTCATGTTCAGTTGTTTTAAAAATTCATCTTTTTTTTCAGTGCTTATTTTCATGTTATTCAGTTTGCAATCTTCATTCATGAACAATATATGTCATTGATGTTTTGTTTCATTTAAAGCTACTACGGCCTGGTCAGCAGCAGAAAAGTAGTTCCTTTATATCTTCGCCTTGTGATTTGGCATCCTTGCAAACTTTCTCAATGTGAGGGACAAACAATAGTGATGACAATACGCACAACTTGTTATACTCCAGATGTTGCACTCCGAACATGTCCATAGGTGCTCAGATACCCTCCTCAGCAAGTCTCGAAGTGTCCAGCGGGTGACGACTCTAGTTCTGTGTTGGTTGATTAGTCTTCTTACACGGCCACTAAGTTTCTCGTTTCTGGCTGTGCCCATCTTAACTCCCATCTCGTTCATCCGAAAAAGTGACATGGACTCATGGTTGTCGAAGTCCTGTATCCTTCCCACTTAACGGAGGGCATTGAAGATGTCCGCCCGATCCATTACAAAAGGATACAACAAGCAATCCGAATATATGATGATCCTTTTAACTGCTGTGAAGAAACTCGAGATGACATTGTTCCTCCATGTATTTCGATTGTCTGGGCTAGCAAAGTGTCATTCTGTTCAGAACTGCGAAAGGGGCGAGAAGGAGAGGTAAGAAGAGAAAGAAATGGGAAGATAACATCAGATAATGGACAGGTCTCGATTTTGGCGAGTCTAAAAAAATGACTGAAAAAAAGGAATGTGATGGAGATGGTTCATTGTGTAGTGATGTTCCACGATCATATGGTTCACTATGGTGGATTAACAAGAATTTATAGTATTATTTATACTGTATATTATGTTTTTATAATATTTAACATTATTTTTAGCTGCCGTATTCTATTTTAGTTGAAAGTTCTCAGAGAAAATCAAACAATAAACTCGATTCTTCTCGAGTGTAACTTTTCGGGAACTGCTGTTAGTTCCCATTTTTGACCATCGTGGATTTTTTGTTAGTATTACGCGATTATAGTGTTATTTTTTAGAAGAAAAAATATCTGGTGCTTATTTAAATTTGCGTGGTTTGGGGTGGGGGTAGAGGGGGGAGAGGAGCAAGATGGTTTAGAGGCAAGACATCGGCCTCCGGAAACAAAGGCCACGGGTTCAAAGCTCATGACGGGCAGTGGGAATTTTTCAAAATAAAATCCATGGTTGCTTCATGAAGCTACTCTCCCCTGACCTCTAGTAGTTAGAACCGATCTGTCCAGCCCTCCCGGAAAAGTGCGAAAAATAAAAGGTCCCGTGAGCACTTGGACAAGTTAAAGAACAACTGGCAGTTAAAAGTCCAAAAGTGTAGCCTAAAGATGACCACTATCAAGGTAAACATGTGAAAGCAACACCAAGGAAAAGATGAAGAAAGTTGGGTAACTAGCAACCTATGATATCGCTAGAACTCAAATAACATTATTATCAGCATATCAGCAACGGAAAAGGTTAAATCAAAATAATAGTAGCAGCAATTAATATTTGTAAAAGTGTGCACACGGAACTTTTCGTTTTTCGAGAGAACAAGACCTAAGATCTCACTACGAGAGTAAAGGGGGGAAGGGAGAGGGAGAGGAGGGATTAACGCTGCAAAGAATCCACGGATTCCATTTTAAAAAAAGTTCCCACTTCCTGTGTTGAGATTTGAACCTGAATTCTTCCTATCTAAAGACCGACATATTAACACTAGACCACCCAGCGCTCTCCCTCCCATGACAATTGACAACTGACAAGAAAATATTTGGGGTTAAATTAATTACGGTTTTTACAGAAGAATATTGATAACACCATGGATAATGACAACAATGTAATGATACAATTCTAAAAGAGACGAAAGTAGCATGAGAAATTGTTACCATGGTTAGTTACATACATCTGTTACTAGGTGGAGACCTGGACTACAAAGGACAAGAGATAGGGTTCGATCCCATCCGACGGCTTTCGGGTTCACCCAGCCTTAAATGGGTACAGGATTTTTTCTGGGAAAGTAATGCAGCACGGGCGTAATACCGACCACATTACCCCAAAAATCATGTGCCGAAGGTCTGTAAAAATTATGGTCATTAAAACCATATTCCCTATACGTCACTTGACGGGACGGGGCTCTTTACTTTTTTTTACTTATTAGGTGGAGACAGTCATTTTTTGGATCAAGTAGTTAACCTCAGACGGAAGACGTACGTACACAAGAGGTGAGATGCAGAATGGCTCAGGCAAAAGCAGCTTTCCAAAAAATGAGGAATATACTATGCATTCCATTTTTGACAATAGAAACAAGAAAAATAGTTCATAAATGTTACGTAGAGCCAGTCTTAACATATGGATGCGAATCATGGACAATAGGACAACAGACAAGAAAATCACTGGAGTCTGTAGAAATGTGGTTTTACAGAATAATGTTGAGAGTACCATGGACAGCTAAGAAGAGTAATGAAGATGTTCTGAGAGAAACCAAAGCAAAAAGAGAGCTAATTTCCAATATTAGGAAGAAACAATCATCATTTTTTGGCGATGTAATGAGAAGAGAAAAAGTTAGAATACTTGGTTAGAACTGGCAAAATAGAAGGAAAGAGAGATCGCGGGCGACAGAGAGAGAAAATACTGGATAGCTTGGTGTCATGGCATGGAAAACAGTTAACAACAGAACTGATACGATGCACTGAAGATAAAAGATTATGGAGGGACATGATCACCTACGCCAGCCGGCATGGCACATGATGATGATAATGAATGAGAAGAAAACAACTAGAATATATTGTAACAAATGGAAAAATTGAGGGGCGAAGAGATAGAGGGACGCAAAGAGAAAAAATACCAGACAGCTTAAGAGAATGGCTTAGCAGAAGGTCAACAACAGAAATGATAAATAGCTGCCGAGATCGAAAGTTGTGGAGAGACATGATCACCTACGCCAGCAGGCCCAGCACTTGATGATGATGATGAATGAGAAGGAGACACATTGAACACATTGGGACAACTTGGAGATTTGAAGGAAAAAAACAAAAGTCAGGGAAAAAATATTTCAGACAGTATAAAGAACTGTTGAGATAGAAAGTTGTAGATAGGTATCATCACCTACGCCAGCAGACACATTACTTGAAGATGCTGATAATGTAATAACACCTTTTTAAGATCGTTACTAGCCTCCTTCCACACTACTAAATTCATAAAGTAATAAACACAATCAAAAGTCTGGCCGCGCCTGTGTTTTAATGTTAATATTGACATAGCAGCCAAAATATTTGTATTGTTTCACCGGCATGAATAGTTGAAATATAACTGTCAATATTTTCTCAAAGCTATTTGAACTCAAAAGTCTAATAAAAATATATAGGCGTGCTTGCCAAAAGGGATTTCATATCTTATTTCGCCAGTTATGCTTCCTTATAAACATGCAATAAGTTTCCAGCCGCGGCTGTCTTGCTTATTTTATCGAAAAGCACGCAAACATTTTCATGTTTATTTCTCCAGTTTACGATTTTATATCTTGAGCTCATTACTTGATGAAAGTACGCCAAGTAGTCTTTATTATTCTGAAAATAAAACGAATAAAAGGTGTCAGTTTGGGAAGGTATGAGTTGAAATTATTGTTAAAGTAGTCATCACTATATACACACACTTTAACTGATGAACATTTTAGCCGTCTATGAACATTTTATTACATTGGATCGCATTACAATGACAATGTGTAGAATGTTTTCTTAAAAGATGTCTCTACTCGCATAACAGTAGCATCACGTTTGTGACGTGTACGACTGTAAATGTGACGTTGAGGACTGTAAATGTGACGTTGAGGACTGTAAATGTGACGTTCAGGACTGTAAATATGACGTTGAGGACTGTAAATGTTTACGTTATGCTGAATTATGTTTCACAGTTATACACGTCAAACTATAGTCGTATGTGGATTCTATATGTCACATTTATATTATACTACATATACTAACGTTACATTATACTACATGCACTATACGTTACATTATACTACATACACTATACGTTACATTGTACTACATACACTATACGTTACATTATACTACAAACACTATACGTTACATTATACTACATACACTATACGTTACATTGTACTACATACACTATACGTTACATTATACTACAAACACTATACGTTACATTATACTACATACACTATACAGTATACGTTACATTATACTACATACACTATACGTTACATTATACTACAAACACTATACGTTACATTGTACTACATACACTATACAGTATACGTTACATTATACTACATACACAATACAGTATACGTTACATTATACTACATACACAATACAATATACGTTACATTATACTACATACACAATACAATATACGTTACATTATACTACATACACAATACAATATCATCATCATCATGTGCCATACCGGTTGGCGTAGGCGAATATGTCCCTCCACAATCTTCTATCTACAGTGCATCGTATCAGTTCTGTTGTTGACTGTTTTCCATGCCATGACACCATGCTATCCAATATTTTCTCTCTTTGTCGTCCGCGATCTCTCTTTCCTTTTATTTTGCCATTTGTAACCAAGTATTCCAACTTTCCTCTTCTCATGATGTGCCCGAAAAATGTTGATTGCTTCTTTCTGATGTTTTTTAAGAGCTCCCTTTTTATGTTGGCCTCTTTGAGAACTTCCCATTGGTCATTTTAGCTGTCCAGGGAACTTTTAACATTCTTCTGAGAAATCCCATCTCTGTGGCCTATAATCGTCTTTTCATTTGTTTGTCTAATGTCCATGTTTCGCTTCCATAGGTCAGAATTGGTTCTATATAGCACCGATGAACTCTCTTTCTCATTTTTACTGACATAGATTTGTTGCATAAGATATTTTTCATTTTCTGAAATGCTATTTTGGCCTGAGCTATTCTGCTTTTTATTTCTGTGGTGCATCTCCCACCTGATGTTATTATTGTACCCATGTATTTGAAACATTGCACTTATTTCAGATTTGTCTCGTTTATTTTTATGCTGCATGATAGTGGTGATTGTTTCTTCGATATAACCATTACTTCTGTTTTCTTACTATTCAGACTGAGACCTTTCTTGATGCTTTCTTTTACTATTATGTATATCATTTCTTGTAGTTTATTCTCTGTCTCTACTATTAAGACTGTGTCATCAGCATATCGCAAATTATTTATGTTGTGACCGTTGACTTAAAAAAAATAGGAATTGAAGTCAACAATACAATATACGTTACATTATACTACATACAATATACGTTACATTATACTATAAATTTCCGATGTAATGCGATCCAAATTCTAAAAAAGTTCATAGATTATAGTTGGTATAGTTTTTTTGCGGAATCTTTTATATATCCTTCATTCTTTCCTGCGAGGCGCAAGTAATTTAGTTCTTTCGAATGTTTTCCTTCATCAGTCATTTATAGCATTTATTTCTTCACTTGTTTACTTGTATTACTCAACCTTGCATTCTCTCAAGCTTCCTGTAAAATGATTCTCGCCAGATCTGTATTTTATGTGACTACCCGCATCATATAATTTATTTATTTTTTTATTGGCTGATATAGAAACTCCTAACGTGTATAGTCGTTATTGATGATGGTTTTCTGGATTTTATGTGTTGTATAAATGTTGACATGAAGAACTGAACATTTTATCTTTTTAAAACTGAATTCTTGTGTGCTGTTTTTTTTTTTATACTATCATAGTTTCTGTCTTTTTTATATCGAGGGTCAGGCCTTTTTGTTCACTTTCTGTCAAAATGTAATCTAATAGGTTGTGTAGATCTTGTTGGCTTTCTGCTGTCAATACTATGTCATCTGCATATATGAGTTTATTTATATTGCTTCCCCCTTCTTTAATGCCAGGTTTGTTCGCAATAGTCATTAAAATATTTCTTGTTGTACAAAGACAATAGATCAGGTGACAATATACATCTCTGTCGCACCCCTTGTCTTGTTTGTTGGTATCCTCCATGTTTGTTTTCAATTCTAATAGCTGCTTCACGTTTCCCATATATATATGTTAAATGAAATTCAGATCGATACTATATACATTTATGTTTTCTAGCACCTTGATCATGTGTTCACATAACTCATATCACATCTCTCTATCTCCCTCCCCCCCCCCCCCCTTCCCCACATAATTGCAAGAATGATGTCTGCCATAACATAAACGTCTGGGAACATGTTGGTGGTGCCAGATTTTGCCCACAGCCGTCCTGCCCGTACAGTTCAACGAGTAGCACTGAGTATGTCGCCACCGAAATGTTTCAGAACTCTGCAAGGACCAAGTGCATGGTGAATGATTTCAACTTCGCCAATTCCGGGATCCAAGAGCAAACAAGCCCACACGGTTATTTTTACTTTAACAAAAGGCCAGATGTCTCTTCACAAAACCAGCAATAGGACGAGACGGTATTCTCGTGCATGTGTCTTTTCTTCCGTATACAAAGTCACTGTTGGACTAAAGAATAAATTCCCACAGACTGCTGGGTTCATATTCTCTTTCACTATTCAATTTTCGCCATTTTGTCGCTATATATTGTTATATTTTTATTTATCTTCGTCTCCCCAGCAACATGTTCTAAGATGGAGATAAGTAAAGTACGTAAAGTACCCCCGTCACGCCAAGTGGCGTATAGGGAATATGATGTTAGTGACCATAATTTTTATAGACCTTCGGCACATGATTTTCGGAGTAATGTGGTCGGTATTACGCTCGTGCCGCTTTATTTTCCCAGAAAAAAATCCAGTACCTATTTTAAGGCTGGGTGAACCAGGAAGTAGTCAGTTAGGATCGAACCCTACATCTTGTCCTTTGTAGTCCAGTTCACTAACCACTGAGCTATCGCGAACGATGGAGATAAGCACACAAATAAATATCGTGCCGGGCCGCGAGAAAAGTTGGACAAACTTTAAACAATTCATGTAAAATATCAGTGGACTGCTAAACTAATGGAGAAACAGAACAAAATATCAGTGGACTGCTAAACTAATGGAGAAACAGAACAAAATATTAGTGGACTGCTAAACTAATGGAGAAACAGAACAAAATATCAGTGGACTGCTAAACTAATGGAGAAACAGAACAAAATATCAGTGGACTGCTAAACTAATGGAGAAACAGAACAAAATATTAGTGGACTGCTAAACTAATGGAGAAACAGAACAAAATATTACGACGTGGCCAAAACGTTATACTTTGTTCAGTTTCCCTATTAGTTTAGCTACGCTATAGTATTTTTAGGTTAATTATTTTATGCTTTAAGATGCCTGAAGTAGTTATAATGAACCTGATTGGTTGTTATGATAATGTATCACTGCCATTAAGTATCACCACCTGTAGTCAGCTAGAATGTTTGACGACCACGTGAATAGGGCTTCAGTCCTAAATCTGGCGCTTTGCTTTTAAACCAACAAAAAGAAGCATGGGTATTTGTCTAAGTGGTGAATCGGGTAACAACAGAGAGTAAGGGCACAGATTATTTCATCTCTAAACCATATGCCGTATTAAAATACTGTTTAAATTTACCTTCCCTACATAATTAAATGCTATCGAACTGACATAATGTCGGATCGAAGGAAATAACAGTACTTATAGTAATATAAATTAAAGATCGAATAGTACTTTTCACTTTGAGAAGTCCTCTATAAACTGTGTGGAAGTGTCTCTTCATAAGGCTGTGAGTGAAGATAAGTAGAAATTAATCTATGATTGTCTCACAGCCGTTTGATGTTTTGCCCTACTGACGAAGGCTTGTTGCCGACACGTTTATAAATTTGAATTGTCTTCTGTTCTGTAAAGCTTCTATATACAATTATATATTTCTGAAAGTATATATAATATATATATATATATATATATATATATATATATATATATATATATATACTTTCAGAAGGCATATTTGTACACATTCACATAATATAACTCTCTAAGGACTTTCCTATGTTAATGATGGCAATAACAATAACAATAACGTAAACACAAATATATAGGAAAAGAACAAGGGTAGCAAAGTGTAAAGACAATAAAAAGAGATAAAACGTTGTTTTGTTTAGATTAGCTTGTAATGAGTAATCATTCGCT
Source organism: Megaustenia siamemsis (assembly GCA_032433765.1). Classification (NCBI taxonomy): domain Eukaryota; kingdom Metazoa; phylum Mollusca; class Gastropoda; order Stylommatophora; family Ariophantidae; genus Megaustenia; species Megaustenia siamemsis. The sequence continues at coordinate 69,458,454 of JAVIAB010000047.1, read as the reverse complement.
GAAGATAACGACCTTCAAAGTCAAAGAGATGCATTTATATCACAGCATGGGTTTATCAATATGAGTTGAATATTAAGGAAGATTACTCTCAGGTCTGGGTATATAAGTCGGATAACAAACGGTGCTATACCGGAGCTTGATATTTGGGAGAGTATTTTGCAGCAATTCTTAGATTAGCGTTAACATCAGTAAATAATGTCTTTTTTATATGTAGAGATGTTCTCAAAAATACTGTCTGGACATTTGTAAAGTTCTTTTTCATTAAACTTTTTACAACCTTTTTTGTAAATACACACATATAACATACTAGTATTGACAATCGGCATTATCATCATCATTATCGCTACCACCAGCACCACCACCACCATCACCATCACCATCATCATCATCATCATCATCATCATCATCATCAAAAGTGTTCCTTTTATTTGATATCATTGACATATTTTAAAACAGTTCCATTAAAATTAATAGTAAATTAAAACATTTTCCTTCCTGCGACTTTATGATGTTGTTGAATCAAAGGCCTTTATTATTTTGTCAACATTATTTTGTCAATCCTTTTCTGTCACTCATTATCACTCTTAGAAATGAAGCCTGTTCAATAAACATATCCGGATGATTTATTTTGAGGTGACAACCGTACTGTTTTCATTAGTTCCCTTTGTGAATCTAAGTCTAATCTCACAAACAGATTAGTTACATCTGGTGTCAGCACATAACCATCCTTAACATCTTATTTTATCCGTTAGCACGTCATCAGTTGGTTGCAAATTCTTATGGCTGTTTTTGATTATTTTTTCCCGGTACAATTTCTTTATATTAATCTACAATCTTCTCGATCAACATGTTTTCTAAAAACTCATTTATATATTAATCCATTGCCTTGTTCACTACTTGGTGTAGCCTATACAACATGTCATATCACATTCATGAATTTAGAAGTAAACAGAACGTAATATATCATTTTTGGAGGGGCAATGTACACAGTATGCATGCATTTTTGTGAGGGGACTCAGTGGAACAACCATACAAGACAAGTAATTTTATCATCACAACAGCCTGTAATGTAAGATGGGAGAGTCGAATTGAAATTCTAAGATTTAACCTGCTCGATACTTCAAAGTACTGCAAGGCAAAGTACTGCAAGGCAAAGTACTGTCAGAAATATCTCGATATGAAAATGTATTTGAATTAAGTCGATAAACCGCATGCAATTATATCTGTCTATTATCCTTTACACCCGAAGACGGCACATGGGGCATAAATTATAGACTCTTTTGTTCGACGATCTTTCAAGTGTCACATCTTGCACACGACCTGCATTGTGTTTCGACACACGATTCTATTCTGGGGGAGTTGCTCAATCTCGGCGAGGGAGCTGATGCATGCTGTTGTTGCCTCTCTCCGTAGCGTTCATTTTAGTGTTTCTCTAGGTCGAACTTTTTCGTTTACCCTCTGCTTCCTATTTCCCTGCTGTGAGATTTGGAATTAGAAACAAATAATTCTGTTAATATATGATGTTAGTTCAAATCAATCGCGCCCTGTGGGACAATGAGGGAACCGCGGTAGCTGAATGACTGGACTACTAAACTGGACTACTAAACAGGACTACTAAACTGGACTACTAAAAAGAGGTTCTTCGATCCTGATCAAAGGCTTCTAGGTTCACCCAGACTTATTAAATGTGTATCACTGTCTGTGAAAAAATACAGCACTGGCGTAATACAGACCAAATTATCCAAAATGAATGTGTCCAAGGTCTGTAGAGACCACATTCTATATACGTCGCCACGTAGATCGTACGGACTGTTTTTTACTCTTTCATTTTGGCCTACTATGCATTGTGAAATAAAATTTGCATAGGGCTGACCATTTTTCTTTAAGACAAAAACAGGAGGCACAATTTAGGATGGCAAAAGAGGAGTGTCGGAGATTATGTAATATTTTATATTAATGAAAACGTGAGGCAATAAAAACACTTTAATTGCATAAACATAGTTGTTTTACAATTATTGTTCACGGATAGAACACGTGAAAATTGTATATAGTTTTAGCGGTGGCTTTTATTTCACCAAAATTGTAGGAATGTAGGCTTCTCTAACAAGCTCGTTTATATTTTCTGAATAGTTCACTACAAATAATAATTAGTAGCGAACAATGGGACTCCATGATTATAGAAATTGCTGCAACAGTAATATAACATTATACGTTTCGATTTATGATTCACTGATGTTATACAATGCAAATATTGTTTTTATTTATGAAAGGAAAACTGAACAAAAGTGACAATTTGTATTCAAACGACGAGACTGTCGGGAAATTAAAACACAAAAAAACCTGTTCTGTCACATTCAAATAGTCGAGTATGGTTAGTCCAGATAAACAGCTTCAGAATATATATCTGGAAACAGCGGTCAAGCTACTAGATCTATAGATCATCAAATTACATCTACAGTCAATATAAATGAATTGATTCCGAACTACTCCAGAACAAAGGTCCAAGATATTTATTTGTACAAAAATAATTGTTGTATTTAAGATGTAATTGTTTTCTTCCTACACGAATATCATGAGTAATCATATATGCATTTAAATTGATTAATGTTGATCAATAATAATTATCTTTTAGAATGTTTATGTTAACAGATGTTCACGTGCGTGGGTGCAGTGGCTCAGGCAAAACAAGCTTTCCAAAAACTTAGGAAGATACTTTGAAATCCATTTTTGACTATATAAACAAGAAAAAGAGTTCTTAAATGTTATGTGGAGCCAGTCTTAACGTATGTATGTGAATCATGGACAATAGGACAGACAAGAAAATCACTGGAGGGTGTAAAAATGTGACTTTGCAGAATAATGTTGAGAATACCATGTACAGTTAAGAATAGTAATGAAAACGTACTGATAGAGAGGCCAAAGCAAAGCGAAAGCTTATATCCAATATTAGGAAGAAACATTATCATTTTCTTGCCATGTAATGAGAAGGGAACACCTGGAATATATTGTTACAACTAGGAAAGTAGAGGGACGAAGAGATAGAGGGAAGCAAAGAGAAAAGAAACCAGACAGCTTAAAAGAATGACATAGCAGAAGGTCAACAACATAAAAGATAAATAACTGTCAAGATCGAAGGTTGTGGAGAGATATAATCACCTACGCCAGCAGGCATGGTGCTTGATGACGATATTATATATACATATATATATATATATATATATATATATATATATATAGAGAGAGAGAGAGAGAGAGAGATAATACAGTGAGTAGAGGTTCCCTCCACGCCTACAAGCATATTGAAAATATGATGTTTGTGACCATATTTTTCGAAGACCACGACACATTTTTGGGTGAGGTAGTAGGTGGCGATTCCAAGGCATTTGACAAAGTAAAGCACCAAGAAATAATCAACATTTTAGAAACCATAAACGTAGACAGCAAAGATCTAAGAATAATAAAGAACATGTACTGGAAACAAACAGCGGCCATAAGAACTGGAAACCAATTGGGAATGTTTCAACAAATAAAACAGGGTGTTAGACAAGGCTGTGTGCTGTCACCAGATTTGTTTAATATTTATAGTGAGATTATTTTAAGATCCATAAGGGGCATGCCTGGAATAACAATTGGAGGTCATAATATAAATAATCTAAGGTATGCTTATGATACAGTCTTAATCGCTAAGAGTGAAAATGAGTTACAATAAATATTGGACATTATAGTGAAAGAATATTTAAGTGGAATATGATTTATTCTTCCTTTGTGTCGTGTGTTCGCGGTTCGATAGGCAAGCACATTGTTCGACAACAATGTCGTCGGTAGTTGGGTGTGTTCAACCAGTATGTGAAAAGTCTGCGACGATAGATGGGGTGGAAGAATTTGAAATAATCAACGGACCAGAAAGTGAAAACAGCAAAGTGTGTGGTACACATGAGGCATATTCAGAACACGAAAGGCGAATATGGCAGACCACAGTGAAAGAGATTGGAGCCTCATCACGTAACAATCCAAGAAAGCCATGAAGAGAAACTCTTACTACTGTTTTAGGAACGAAATAAAAATAGCTACATGGAATGTTACGACCTTATACCAACAAGGAAAACTAGAAAATCTTATGGTAGAAGCAGAACGATTAAACATAGATATCTTAGGCATATCAGAAACAAGATGGATGTAAAGTGATACAAGACGATAAATATACATTTATATATGCAGGTAACACAAAAGAACATCAAAGAGGAGTAGGCATTCTAATAAAACGAGAGCTACAAAAATATATAAATACTTAATTGACATATAATGATAGGAATATACTAATAAAAATGAAGGCAAAACCATTTGACATAGCGGTAATACAGACATACGCACCTACTCAAGACTATACAGACAAACAAATAGAGGCATACTATGAAGATCTAAACACAGTTATGAAGCAAGTGAAATCATCAGACATCTTGATTATAATGGGTGATATGAACGCTAAAGTAGGAAAAGGTAAATATAAGACCATAATAGGAAACCATGGTCTAGGAAAAAGGAATAACAGAGGAGAAAGATTAATACAATTTTGTGAAGAAAACAGACTGATAATATGCAACACCTTCTTTGAGCAAGAAATTATACACAGGGAAAAGCCCTGGAGACAAGAAGAGAAATCAAATAGATTACATAATGATAAAAGACAGAGTCAGGAACAGCGTCAAGAAAGCCAAAACTTACCCAGGAGCAGACATTAATTCAGACCACAATCCTGTAATGATAAAAATGAAAATCAAATTAAAGAGAAACACACAAAAAAACTAATTCAGCAACACCAATAGATATAACAGCGTTACACCAGAAAGATGTAAAAGAAACTTATACTGTACAAGTAAAGAACACATATCAGAAGCTACTAGAAGATGGGATTGAGCAGTACAGAAGAGAAAATCCTGAGAAAAAAGTCACAACAAAATGGCAATGCATAAAAAACAGCATGCAAGAATCCTGCAACACTTTGCCCAAAAAGGAAAGTAGCAAAAAACAAAAATGGATAACTGACATAATCTTAGAAAAAATGGAAGAAAGAAGACAAGCGAAAACACTGCCAGATACAAGGATATAGACAATGAAATACGGAGAATGTGCAAAAAGGCAAAAGAAGACTGGCTCAACCAAAGATGTCTAGAATTCGAAACTATGGAAAGTAAACAAAACTTAAGAGAGATGCACACAGAAATAAAGGGTGTCCGGTTAGCGCAATCGATAGGCGGTTGGCTTACCACGGCAACAGCCGGGGTTCGTTCCCTGGCGAGGACACCTGGGTTTTACTAATTCCCTAAAAATTAGTGGGAGCCGCGATAGCTCAGTGGTTAGTGAACTGGACTACTACGGACAAGAGGTAGGGTTCGATCCCAACCGACGGCTCCGGGTTCACCCAGCCTTAAATGGGTACCGGATTTTTTCTGGGAAAGTAAAGCAGCACGGGCGTAATACCGACCACATTACCCCAAAAATCATGTGCTGAAGGTCTGTAAAATATAGGGTCACTAACACCATATTTCCCTATACGCCGCCACTTGGCGTGACGGGGGGTACTTTTTACACAGAAATAAAGAGAATGACGAATAAAGACAAAAAAGCTGTAGGAAACGGATGTATTGCAAACAAAGAAGGAAGAATGCTAACAGACAACAAAGATATAATAGATAGATGGCAAGAATATATAACAGAATTATTTCATGACGAAAGGGACAAAAAGCCAGACATAAAATGTACATACAACTATAAAATCCTGAAATCTGAAGTAGAAAAAGCTATAAAAACAATGAAAAAGGGAAAAGCAGCAGGGCCTGACAATATACAGATAGAGATGATACAGGCTCTAGAAGAGTTTGACGTCGAAGTGATCACAGACATATGCAATGACATATGCCATACAGGATTCATACCAAACGATCTAAAAACATCAACTTTCATTGCATTGCCTAAAAATAATGGTGCAGTTGAATGCAGTGGACTTCAGAACAATAAGCCTATTGAGCCTGGTAACAAAATTTTTACTAAAAGTCATACAGGGAAGGATTCAGAATAAAATGAATACTGAATTAGATGAGCAACAGTTTGGATTCAGGAAAAACAGTGGAACAAAAGAAGCCATATTCAGCATGAGAACATTGATTGAAAAGTACACAGAAGGTAAACAAACCAATATATGCCTGCTTTATAGACTACACCAAAGCTTTAGATAGAATACACCATAACCAACTTATAGACTGCCTAAAGGATATAAATCTAGACGACGCAGACATACGACTAATATGTAATTTGTACTGGGAGCAAACAGCAATAATAAGATATAACAAGGAGAACTCTACACCCATGGACATAAAAAGAGGAGTAAGACAAGGATGCATCCTATCACCAAGCTTGTTCAATCTATACACTGAGCAAACCTTTAAAAACATCTCAGAGATACCAGGCCTAAACATTAATGGAAAGATAATCAATAACCTAAGATATGCTGATGATACTGTTCTACTATAGTCCGTTCAGATTCGTTTGCCTAGACATTAATTTATTTTTTTCAAAAACTTATTGTTCATTTGCATTGATCTTTTGAAGTTAGGTTTAGAATACTAATGTCGCTATAAAAATATTTTTTTATCAAAGAAATGTGATCCAGTTTCAAAGATGCCTTATTTAACCTATATTAAAAAAAGTTAATCGATATTATAAACACCGGCGGGATTATGTAGATGCTTACATCTCACAGCTGATTCTTTAACATATAGGCATGACCTTCACGGCTGAATGCGCACCTTCCTAAATAGTTATGTTTCCACTATAAATTTTTATAAAGAAATGTTACATATGAAATTTCCCGTTAGCACAAAATGACATTTTAGCCGAAACCGGAAATTATGTGACGTCAAAATCACGGCCGTAGACTCGAGTTCGAGTTATAATTCAGAGGCAAATCTCAATATTTACAGAAAGGAGGCGGCACTATCCATATTATCTTCTGCAAGTCTATGTGAGAATGAATATAAAGGCAAAATATTTTACTGAGCATAACATTGCTATAAAGATTTATCAATACTTCTGCAGAGAGCGTAAAAAGGGACATCTTTATTGTTCTTTATCAAACCCTGAGAAGAGAACAATGCATATTTTAGGTTTGTGTAAACGTTCATTTGATCGAATAGTTAAAGGAAGCGGATATTTATTGCCAACAAATGCAAGAAAGCAAAGAAGGAAAGAAACGTTAGACAGTTTTGATAAGGACCTAGTAAAAAGAGAAATCTGTCGAATGTTTGATATAAACGAAGAAGTGACACTTAGAAAGTTGAAGCTTTGGCTGAAAACTAACAACGACATTGAAATATCAAAAACTTCATTATGGAAAATATTAAGAAGTGCAGGCTTCACCTTTAGAAAGTATGCTGGTGGAAAAAACATTATTTGTGAGAAGCCACATCTAGTAGCTCTTAGAAGCAAGTATTTACGTGAAGTGAAGGAAATGCGCGAAAATGATTATGATATTGTTTATTTAGATGAAACTTGGATCAACGCTCATCATACAAATGAAAAGGAATGGCAGTTAGCAGATGGAAGTATTAAAAGATCAGTACCAAGCAGTAAAGGGCAACGTTTGATAGTTGCACATGCAGGTAGCAGACATAATGGGTTGTTGCAGAATGCTCATCTCGTTTTCATTTCAAAATCCATAGACAATAGAGACTACCACTCCGAAATGAATGGGCACATATTTAAAGACTGGATCGAGAAAAGTATCCTTCCAATATTAGATCAACCTTCTTGTCTGATAATGGACAATGCTTCATACCATAACGTAGTTAACGTAGAAGATAGAATCCCAACATCATCAAGTACAAAAGATGCAATCAAAACGTGGCTCATAAAGACACATACAAGTTAACGACAGCTACTTGAAACCCGAATTGCTTAGCCTTGTAAAACAGACACAACGTACAAAGATATTTAAAATAGACAAGTTAATTCAAGAACATGCCATAGATGTTTAAGACTACCTCCATATCATGCACACTAAATCCTATAGAACTAGTTTGGGCAAAAGTTAAAGGACACGTAGCATATACAAATAAAACGTTCAAATTATGCGATGTTGAGACACTTACAAATCAGGCTCTATCAAATATAAATAAAGACTACTGGGTAAAATGTGAGGATCATGTGTTACGACAAGAAGAGGAATATTGGAAAAAGGATGGTTTGTTGTTTGTTCAGCCGAAAGCAGTAATCGACCTATTTGACTCGTCTGATTCTGAATGATCATTACTCTGATTAAGTCTACAGATAAATAGTTTGATTTGCAATATTTCCTAGTTGATTTGTTAAACAGTTTATTGTTCAAGACCACCCAAGCAATCGAAATATGTTATAAGCAAACCAACAACCATTACTTTGAATGGAAGCCTGCTTGAGTCAGTACAGAAGTTCAGCTATCTTGGATCCACTATTACAGCCACACTTCCTTAGATGAGGAACTAAATGTACGTATTTGAAAGGCAGCGACAACATTTGGGAAACTCACACCAAGAGCATGGAACTATATCAAATTAACTCTACGAACAAAATTTCTATATATAATTTAAAATTTGTATACTTGCCACCAAGTACAATTTTATGGACACGCCTATGGGTCATCATTGCACTAGATTACTGTAAAACATTTTGATTAGGGTCAAAATAATAGTTACATGGGCAAAGATCAAAGGAATTCGCCGCTTTAAGAAAACCGTTATAGCTAGACATCGAGTAACACATATGTTCTCGTGACATGGACATTTTAACACCGTATGCCAAAATCATGTGAAATCATCAAGAACTTTTGAATTATAAATCATAACATCTCGGCAAACGAATCTGAACGGACTATAGCAAAAATCCTAAAGACCTACAACAATTGCTTAATGTGATAAACATAACAAGCAAAAAATTGGACTAGAAATGAATATCAAAAAGACTAAAACTATGATCATAAACAAAGAAAACTCTCAAGACCTACAATTAAATATCACAGTTGAGGGAATACATCTGGCGACAGTCCAGAGTTACAACTACCTGGGACATACTATAACCAATGATGGAAAATGAAAACTGAAATAAACAAAAGAATAGGCATGGCAAAAAGTAATTTTAATGCCATGAAAAATATACTAACAACAAAAAAAAATATCAGCAGGGTTGAAACTGAGAATGGCAAAATGTTACATCTTCTCAATATTCCTGTATGGTGCAGAAACATGGATATTAGAGAAGAAAACAGAACAGAAAATTGAAGCCTTTAAAATGTGGATTTATAGAAGAATAGGTAGAATTGGATGGAAACAAAGATAACAAACAATAAAGTTTTAAAACAACTGAAAATAAAAAGAGAACTACTAAATACAATCAAGACAAGACAAATTAAATTTTTGGGCCATGTTAAAAGACACAACAGCCTACTAAAAGTAATATTGGAAGGAAGAATACAAGGTAAAAGAGGCAGAGGCAGACCAAGACTAATATGGACGAGTAACATCAAAGATGGACAAGTCAATCTATGACAGCCTGCATCATCAAAGCAAGAAACAGAGTAAAATGGCGATCCATGGTAGCCAACCTTCGATGCGGAGAAGGCACACGATGATGATGGTGATTATAGTGAAAGAAAGCAAAAATAAAGGACTCAGCTTTAATAGCAAAAAGACAGAGGTAATGGTAACAACAAAGAAAAAGACATCACCTCAGTGCAAAATAAAGACAAGTGGAACAATATTAAAACAAATAAATGAATTTAAATATTTGGGAACTTTGTTAACCTCAGACGGAAGATGTACAAAGAGGTGAGATGCAGAATGCCTCAGGCAAAAGCAGCTTTCCAAAAAATGAGGAAGATACTAAGCAATCAATTTTTGACAATATAAACAAGAAAAAGAGTTCTTAAATGTTATAGTGTCTAATAGAGCTAACTTCCAACATTAGGAAGAAACAATCATCATTTTTTGGTCATGTAATGAGAAGAGAACAACTGGAATATGTTGTAACAACTGTAAAAATTGATGGACGAAGAGATAGAGAGAAGCAAAGATAAAAAATAACAGACAGCTTAAGAGAATGGCTTGGCAGAAGGTCAACAAATGAATGATAAATAGCTGCCGAGATCGAAAGTTGTGGAGAGACATGATCAGCTACACCAGCAGGCCCGGTACTTGATGATGTAGTCGGTACCCATTTTTAGAAGCTCGTTGAACTCCAGAGCCTTGCGACCCGAAAAAAAATTCGCCGCTTCTGCTAATCGAACTCGAACTACTCCGATCAGGCAGCGAGCGCACTAACAACTCGATCACCGAGGCACTAATATATATACTCACACACACACACACACACACACACACACGCGCGCGCGCGCACACACACACACACACACACATATATTTGACATTTGTAAGGCAAGAGCAATAGGAATCGGCGCCCTCATTGAGATTGAGTTGCTTGCACAGAACAGAGACAAATGGCGAGATTTGATAAATGATCTTTACAAGAATTGAAAACTGCTAAAATAAAAAAAATAGATAAGAGAAAGAGTATCTGGGTATATGCCCTATAAGCCGGCTACGGCTCGAAAGGTCAATAGATGGATAGATAGATATTTGTTATATATATATATATATATATATATATATGTATATATATATATATATATATATATATATATATATATATATATATATATATATATATATATATATATATATATATATATATCACCCACACACACAAGTACATCAATGTATAGCGGCGACTAAGTGTTCAAATTGTCTTTGTCTAGTGGCGTTACATATAAGAGCAATTGGTGGGGTGTAATGTACACAAGGTATGGTGGCAGCTTTTAAAAAAAAAACACAACAAAATAGTGACGTTTCGGCCTAAATGTGGCCTTCTTCAGGAAACGAGAACACAAACGAAACAAAGATAAATTCAACACACATATATACGCTTGTACTAGCTCCGTGTCCTTTCTCTCTCTTTCCAACACTCTCCCTTTTCCCACCATTTCATTTAACCCCATCGCCTTTTGTCACCATCTTTTGTCCCTGCAAATCCTTTCCCCTCCATCTCCTTTCCCCTACATCACCTTTCCCACTATCTCTTTTCCCACCATCTCTTTTCCCACCATTTCTTTTTCCCTCCATCTCCTTTTCCAACAATCACCTTTTCCCACCATTTCCTTTTCCCTCCATCTTCTTTTCCAACAATCACCTTTTCCCACCATTTTCTTTTCCCTCCTACTTTTCCCACCATCTCCTTTTCCACAATCACCTTTTCCACCACCTCTTTTCCCACCATTTCCTTTTCCCTCCATCTCCTTTTCCACAATCACCTTTTCCCACCATTTTCTTTTCCCTCCTACTTTTCCCTCCATCTCCTTTTCAACAATCACCTTTTCCCACCATCTCTTTTCCCACCATTTCCTTTTCCCTCCATCTCCTTTTCCACAATCACCTTTTCCCACCATCTCTTTTCCCACCATTTCCTTTTCCCTCCATCTCCTTTTCCAACAATCACCTTTTCCCACCATCTCTTTTCCACCATTTCCTTTTCCCCATCTCCTTTTCCAACAATCACCTTCTCCCACCATCTCTTTTCCCACCATTTCCTTTTCCCTCCATCTCCTTTTCAACAATCACCTTTTCCCACCATTTTCTTTTCCCTCCTACTTTTCTCTCCATCTCCTTTTCCAACAATCATCTTTTCCCACCATCTCTTTTCCCACCATTTCCTTTTCCCTCCATCTCCTTTTCCAACAATCACCTTTTCCCACCATTTTCTTTTCCCTCCTACTTTTCCCTCCATCTCCTTTTCCAACAATCACCTTTTCCCACCATCTCTTTCCCACTATTTCCTTTTCCCTCCATCTCCTTTTCCAACAATCACCTTTTCCCACCATTTTCTTTTCCTCCTACTTTTCCCACCATCTCCTTTTCCCACCATTTCCTTTTCCCTCCATCTCCTTTTCCAACAATCACCTTTTCCCACCATTTTCTTTTCCCTCCTACTTTTCCTACCATCTCCTTTTCATAAAGTGCTCCACATGTTATCTTCTCATTACATGACTAAAATCATTATTCTGTTGTCCGAATGTAGATAATATAATAATAATATATATTTATTTTTTTTTCATAATTTTTATATAGGATACATAAACAAATTATAGATATGCCTCTTTCTGAAGGTCATCGTTGGTATTTTAGCTGATCATTATATTCCCAACATTCTTCTGCAAAATCACACTTATGTGGCCTCCGTAGAATGTCTTGTCTACTGTTTGACTGTCCAGAATTCACTTCCGTATACCAGAAGTTTACAAATCCTGAAACAAGCCAGGAAAACAAAATGGATATAATTATATAAGAAATATGCGCCAGAACCTGACAGCGTACACATGCTCATTAGTCAGAAGACATAGGTAGACCAAGATTTTAAGACTCAGATCAGGCCACTGTGCCCTCAGAGCACACCTGCACAAGTTAGCAGCATTCAGTGACTGCAACAAACGTTTTCGGAGCATCCAGGCAGACCCCAGAGCATATCCTACATTCAGCAGCACTTTCAACACCGTAAAAACACAAATATGGCCCACAGAAACAATCCGATATGACAAATATGGGAAACCGTTGCAGACCTCAAACAGCACATCTTGTTCGTGACCTATCTAAACGTCAAAGTGCATAACAGTGGCTGATCGCTGAAGAGAAATGTATTAGAGACTGGTATTTTACAACCAGTTATAACTCTCCTTACTTCAATTGTCAAAGAAAGGTCTCCTGTACATTTTAAACTCCTTGGAAAGATGTTTTACTTAAGTATCCAACATTTCACATTGACCGCACATTATCACGTAAAAGTGTTATCATTCCCAGGTAGGCTTGAAGTCATTGGCCTGTCCGTAATACTGCCCCAATTACATTTTAACAGCGCATTGGGAAAATAATTAGAAATTATTTGCAGAGCAAATGAACGAAAATATATGTAGCAAATTTTACGAGCCAACCATATGTAAGCGTTACGTTTTTCAAATACAAACGTACGACTGCATACACCATAGAACATATTATGTTAAACAGAAAGTGTGATATTTCAGATCATAGTTATCTAATAGAAGAAAGTGAAGGTATTATAAATGCACAATAATTTTTATGTGGAATATTTAATATATTGTCTCTTCTCACAAACATTTTTTTCTGATCATGCATCAACAAGGGAGCCGCGATAGCTCAGTCATTAGTGAACTGGACTACAAAGACTAGAAGGATCGACGGCTTCCGGGTTCACCAAGCCTTAAATGGGTACCGGATTTTTTTCTGGGAAAGTAAAGCGGTACAGGCGTAATACCGACCAGATAACCCCAAGAATCATGTGCTGAAGGTCTATAAAAATTATGATCACTAACAACTTATTCCCTATACGCCACTTGGCCTTTCGGGGCTCTTTACTTTGTTTAAAAAAACTTGTATTTATTAATATCGTCTGAATGTAAGAATATGCTGCTTCTACCTTTGAATTGGGAAAAGAAAATCCGACATTTCCGCCTATCTCACAAATGAAATATAACACATGGTGGAAGATATGCATGGTTATCTTTTCTGCTTGATAACAAACACGACGTGTATATTTTCATGCATTACAAAATTAGGAATTCAATGTCTTATTTAAAGAAATATATTTATTTATTTTAAATAAAAATGTGGGGTGTAGCCCAGCATGTACTTAGATTTAATTAAATAAAAGGCGATACTATAATGGAATATGTGAGAGTGTTTTCTCTGAACACAAAATATGGTTGGTTATTGAAGAATTGATGCCAGGTAATAGCATCTGAGCAGCTGTGGGAAGTTTGGTGTGGGGGTAAGGGGTTACGGTTGAATCATTGCGAAGTTCATTCTGAGAAATGGTGATGTCAACTTTTGAATTATACATCCAAACCCCGTAGGGTTAAATTAAACTTTTCTTGAATTGTCCAAAACCCGTAGAGATAAACCAAACTTTTCTTGAATTGTCCAAAACCCGTAGAGATAACCAAACTTTTCTTGAATTGTCCAAAACCCGTAGAGATAAACCAAACTTTTCTTGAATTGTCCAAAACCCGTAGAGATAAACCAAACTTTTCTTGAATTGTCCAAAACCCGTAGAGATTAACCAAACTTTTCTTGAATTGTCCAAACCCGTAGAGATAAACCAAACTTTTCTTGAATTGTCCAAAACCCGTAGAGATTAACCAAACTTTTCTTGAATTGTCCAAAACCCGTAGAGATAAATTAAACTTTTCTTGTAGCATCCAAAACCCGTAGAGATAAACCAAACTTTTCTTGAATTAAGCATCCAAAACCGTGGAGTTGAATTAAACTTTTCTTGAAGTATCCAAATCCCGTAAAGATAAACCAAATCTTTCTTGATTTAAGCATTCAAGACCTGTGGAGATAAATCAAACTTTTCTTGAATCAAGAATATATATAAGTTGAAATGAACCCAAATCTTTTGGAATTAACCATCACAAATTTGGAGAAATAAACCAAATTGTTTAAATGTTTTGTTGATCTAATGGCGCGTGTTAAATAATAGCTAGTAACTGTCAAACCCAGGAAGTTGATGTTGCGAACTATATTTGCTTTCTTGATTTCCAGGTTTTTATTTCTGATTTAGTTGCATCTTGTCCATCTTTTAGTTTCTGCAGTGCTATTTTTTCTATAACAAAAGACAACATCCTAGCAAAAATTAGATCGCCATTCCCTTAACTGGTCTAAATTAAGGCAGAAAGGTTCGACAAGAGCTGAAGTGAATCATTTGACGCAGATAGATTCGAGAAGAACTGAAGTGAATGATTTGACAGATAGATTCGAGAAGAGCTGACGTGAATGATTTGATAGATAGATTCGAGAAGAGCTGAAGTGAATGATTTGACAGATAGATTCGAGAAGAACTGAAGTGAATGATTTGACAGATAGATTCGAGAAGAGCTGAAGTGAATAATTTGGCTCATATATATTCGAGAAGAACTGAAGTGAAATCTTAAGGAGCTTTGGAGCTCAGATACACCGTGGCTACTGTATGTTTCCTATCTCGACCTTCGTATAAACCGATATAGAATAATAATTCATTATGAATGGCTTGTTTATTGCTCTTGAGACGTAAAGGCAGCATCATCTATTTCAGTCTTCTTTTTTTATTCTTTTCCTTCTTCTTCTTCTACCTTTCAGCTCCCCGTAGAGCATATGTCTTCAACAAACACTTTACAAGCCGTTCTGTTTCTCGTTATTCTTTCAAGTTCATTCCATGTCTTCCCCATCATCTCTGCTTCTATCTTTCTTCTCCAAAAATACTTTAGTTCTTCCTCTTTGTTTTTTTTTCCTTGGATATTCCAGAAACGGGCATGTTGTGCAATAATCTCAGTTGGCTTCCTAAGTATGTGTCCTATCCAGCGCCATCATTTTCGCTGTATCTCTTTAACCACTCTTATCTGACTGGGGCTTTTCCATAATTTTTTTTTCACACTTCGTTAGCAATTAATTAAAAAAATATAAACGTGTTCACGTTAGTAAAGGTTAATCGTCTGTGGGGTTAAACAGATCAAGTAAAAGGAAGAACAAGTGTTGGAAAGCTAGGGGACAAATAATAAAAAGGAACGTTAGCGATAATGAACGGAAGAACAAGATTTGAAGTTCTATGATACGGGCATTAGTTAAATGTCTATTTATTGAGATAAAGTGAATTTAATTACTCTTGTACAAAAGGGTTACGATCGTCAGCGATGTTAGAATGACAATATATGTATGTATGTATGTATGTATGTATGTATGTATGTATGTATGTATGTATGTATGTATGTATGTATGTATGTATGTATGTATGTATGTATGTATGTATGTATGTATGTATGTATGTATGTATGTATGTATGTATGTATGTATGTATGTATGTATGTATGTATGTATGTATGTATGTATGTATGCATGTATGTATGTATGTATGTATGTATGTATGTATGTATGTATGTATGTATGTATGCATGTATGCATGTATGTATGTATGTATGTATGTATGCATGTATGTATGTATGTATGTATGTATGTATGTATGTATGCATGTATGTATGTATGCATGTATGTATGTATGTATGCATGTATGTATGTATGTATGTATGTATGTATGTATGTATGTATGTATGTATGTATGTATGTATGTATGTATGTATGTATGTATGTATGTATGTATGTATGTATGTATGTATGTATGTATGTATGTATGTATGCATGCATGTATGTATGTATGTATGTATGTATGTATATATGCATGTATGTATGTATGTATGTATGTATGTATGTATGTATGTATGTATGTATGTATGTATGTATGTATGTATGTATGTATGTATGTATGTATGTATGTATGTATGTATGTATGTATGTATGTATGTATGTATGTATGTATGTATGTATGTATGTATTTATGTATGTATGTATGTATGTATGTATGTGTGTGTGTAATGTATGTATGTATGTATGTATGTATGTATGTATGTATGTATGTATGTATGTATGTATGTATGTATGTATGTCTGCATATATGTATGTATGTATGTATGCAAGTCTCTCCCAGTATGTATGTGTGTATGTATGTGTTTATATGTGTGTGTGTATGTATGTATGTGTGGGTATGGGTGCGTGCGTGTGTGTGTAGTGTGTGTGTGTGTGTGTATGCATGAATGTTTGCATTCACAAGTGAATATATGCAAATATGTTTGATCCATCAATCCATTCATCAATCCATCCATCCACCCACCCATTCATCCTTCCACCCACTAACCCATCCGTATATCCATCTATCCACCTATCATCCATCCATCCATCCACCCACCCACCCACCGACCCATCCTTCCAGCCTTCCAAAAACCATTCATCCATCTGACCATCCAGCCACCTACTCAAACATCCATTCACCACCCATCCTTCCATCCATTCAAAAACCCGTTCTTCCATCTGACCATCCAGCCACCCACCTATACATCCACCCATCCATCTACTCACCCATCTATACATCCACCCATACATTCATCCACCACCCATCCATCCATCCAACCACCATCCATCCACCCACCGACCCGACAATTCATTCATCCATCCATCCATCCACCCACCCACCCATCCATCAATCCATCCAATCCATCCACCCATCCATCCACCAACCACCGATCCGTCCATCCACCCACCCACCCATCCATCCACTCACCCATCTATACATCCACCCATACATTCATCCACCAACCCATCCATCCATCCAACCACCCATCCATCCACCCACCCACCCGACAATTCATTCATCCACCCATCCATCCACCCACCCACCCACCCATCCATCAATCCATCCAATCCATCCACCCATCCATCCACCAACCACCGATCCGTCCATCCACCCACCCACCCACCCACCCATCTATCCATCCATCCCTCCCTCCCTGTACCTATCAGTGTATTTCTATATTTGTCTGTCTCTGTGCCAGTCTGTCTGATTGTCTCTGTCTGTCTACATAAAACAGACCCTCTTCATCACCTAATAAATTGGTATATCATTGTCGAGCTAGCCAGGAGCGGTAATGTAATTCTACCATTCGTCCTGACTCTAATGGAGTTATCGACCGTGATGTACACTTGTAAATTATGATGCATTTTGGGACTTAACAATGCAGTAGTTCCCGAGCGTTGTAAGAGGACCACAGGGATTGCACAGAAAGGAATATTAAAATCCATGTCGTGATTGGAGTCGCAACACACAATAGGAATGATTAGTTATGTGCCAAGAAACTGTTTTAAAATGATACTGAAGCAAGCAAAGAAACTGTTAATGTTAATCTAGTGGGCCTTTAAAATGACTTACATTGATCAAAGATCGATGGTTTGAACATCTACAAGTGAAAGGTGTAATTAATAAAAAGAAATAAATTGAAATTCCGAAATCTTTTCGAAATTTACTTTGAGCCTTATTTATGAAATCGTTTAAATTGTCAAATCCTCTATAGATGTTTGTTACATGCTAAAAGTAACATTTTAGGTTGTAAAGTTAGAAATGATCTCAACAATGCAAAAGATGCTGTTATTGAAATCTTTGAATTACACCAACGATTACTGCATTAAAACGGCGTTGAAAAGAATGTATTAAAACAAAATAACCAACATATAGTGCAGAGTTTAACTACAGCACGCTTTGGTGTTGTAAATATTCTTAAACCCTTAAAACATAGACTCACACGTTGCATTATTCGGTTTATATGTATATTCACATAATCCATAATTTTACAGAAAAATATAAGTTACAAAAATGAGGAAAAGTTAGCGTAAGATTATTGGCAACTCATGCAGCGAAAACATCAAACAAAAGTTTCGTAAAACCAGAATCCAAAAAGAGATGGGTCAATGATCACTTCACCGCTTGAAGAAACGAAAGATGTGGTCGTATAGCACATTCTTCATTGATTAAGAGAAGTTTCTTGCAAATTAAAGTAACATTAAAGTCATGTTGGTAATGACGTTTCACAAGATTAAGCGATCTGGTGGATTCATGTTACAAGGAACAGTAAACAATGGAAGACGGATGGAGGGGGCGGTTGTGCTATGAAGATCAGGATGCTAATGTCACAAACCCGAGGAGAACGCTGAAGAAACTCAGAGATTAGTTCGCAACAGGCCAAAAAAAAAATGTACGAAGATTGTAAAAAGTATAGCATCCCCAAATGGCCACCAATAACACTCATGGATAACGAACGTATGCAGATACCGTATTCAACTACTCGCTAGAACAGACAATCTCTTTGACAAATCCGGAATTGCACGTGCGTTTATACGTAAACATCAGCTGGATTTAAGAGATTATTTCCTAGGTATATTTGTTGACACTGAAGCTCAATTAAATTAAAAAGCAGAATGTGACCGCTTTAATTTTGTGAAAAATCTTACACCTGAAACTCTAAACTTATTCTCCTAAAATGAATAAGTGATTAAAGGGTTTTATTCTTTTTCTTCTACTGCGTTCAAATTACCATAGTCCCTCTTCATCACCGGCTCGCAAAAAGGGCATTAATTTGGCTTAGACGCAAGCTGTGATTTTTATGCCATTTGTCGAATACACCGTCTTCAACATGACATTTCTGGCTACAGCTTTGCCGTCCCTCTTCCAACCCTATTCAGGTCAGACTTGTTAATGTTTCTAGGATCACTGCTGAGCGATGCACTAGAATCTTAATCAGCTGCAAGCAGTCAATTTTTAGTCGGTAACCACTTTCAGTCCAGTTTCCTTACTCGGTCCTTAAAGTGGTTGTAGTTAGTGACAGAATGACTGGTACAACACTAGTAGGTTTGAACTTGCGCATTAGAAAGTGTCCAGGTAGTTGCCTAATTTCTCACTAAATGTTAAATTAATATTAATCCTAACATCTGTATCAGCACTAAAAGATGCATGGAGAATAAAGATATTAATGTGTGTGCTAAACAAAAATACCATAACATAATACTATAACATACTATAACTAAAAAGCAATTTTAAAAAGCGATTATTTCCGTGCCGCTTTACTTTCCCTGGAAAAATCCGGTACCCATTAACGGCTGAGTGAACCCGGAAGCAGTCGGTTGGGATCGAACCCTACCTCTTGTCCTTTATAGTCCAGTTCACTAACCACTGAGCTATCGCGTCTCCCTCGACAGCGCTCAATCATCAATAAAATAGTATAAAGTAGTATTTTGCCAAAAATAGGAAAGGCTATTATATATTTTGTAACGAATGACACTATAAAAGTATATAAAAGTAGAAACTGTCCGGAGGTTAATTGGTATATCCTCCAATTATTAACAGCGGTTTTAGTTCAATATAATTTTGTCTGTCATCTGCAAGGCAAAGTTAGATGCGGCGAGACATGCTTCTCGCAAGCGTTCATGGGTAAATGTGATTCAGACTGTCACAGGTTTCATCTACCGTCTTCAATTGTTCAACTTCCTTGAGTGTACTCTCGTTTTTGTTATGATTCTTGAGTAGTGACCAAACGTTTTCGTTTGAGTTATGTCGGGACTGTCGCGGGACTACTTCAGTACTGCCACATTCTTCTGTTGCAGCCATGCGATGTTGTATGAGCTGTATATTTATATCATTGTCATGTAAACATGTGAACCAGTTGTGGACTTCATCCTGTGTAGTTTAATGATGTTGGTACCGCTGGACTTCTCACGTTCATGCTCTGCTGTATGTTGTCTCAATTCTTCATTTCCGCAGCCTAATCGATTGGTCCAGACGCCGATGGTCCCTTGTGCCCACAATTCTTGGCCTTCCATTACCTTATTTTCGCTCGATTCCATTACTTGCTTTTAATTTACTCAAAACCCTGTAAAAAACTCCTCTAAGAAATGTTAAAGTTTAGAAACATGTTTGATTTCCTTCATTCCAAAACTGTGAAATTAGCATTTGCTTTGACTTTGCATCCATTTTCTGTCAACGGCATAAGAAATTATCGTTTGTTCTATTATCAGGGGATTTTGCTCTACGATAATTTTTTTTGTACCTCTGGCAATGTTTCCTTATTTCACTTCATTAGAGTTAAAGTTTGAAGCACAACATGCATATTTAGTTAGATTTCAGCATATTTGTTTCCGCAGTAAACTGATCATTTTTAATACTGTAAATTGTATTTCAAAATATGGGGAAGAAACAAATACAACTGAGATATAAACAAAAATAGCCATGCTTACCTAAAGTGCACATTCAGTAGGGGAAGAATATCACCCTTGCATGGTAACTGAATCGTTCCTCGACCTATTACTGATTATCTTACTGACTGACTTTTATTTACAGGCTCACCGAGTCATTAACTCTAATTAGTGAAAAACAAACACACAGGTGTATAGAAACAGTTAAACTAGCTGAGAGACGATACAAACTACAACGTTTCGGCAAAAGTCTTCATACGGTACACAACAAAAAACATATACACAAATTAACACGAGAGGTAAATGATGTTCTGAAACAAACAAATAAAAAGACGCGATAGTCAAACACTGAATATTGATTCCTATTTTGTTGTTTACTCATCACGAATAAAGAAGACCACACATTTCTTCCAATTCTTAGACTAGTCTATGTGTGCGCATAAGACTCTGCTACACTCTGGTTGCGAACTCTAAACAACATGTAACAGTGCGAATATGTTGTAGTTGCTGCTGTTGAGTAATCCACTTCACGAGGTGCCTTTCTTGCCTACCATCGCTGTTCAGCTGCTACTCTTTTCTTTGTCTTATAGGATGTCAGCTCATATTGAAGCGATGTGCGACAGGAACCCGTCCAGTGTATATATTTATTTTGAGGGTTTTTGATGATTTCTTCGTCTGAATGGGGAAAAGTGAATAGAGCAAGTGCAATATGAAGGCGACATAAAAGGTGACTGTGGCTGGGGTCAAGGTTCACACCGGTGCTACAAAGTTTGTGCATCTGATCTGAAGCCATTTTCAGTGCTTTCATTTACTGTGGGGAGGACTTGCTTCATGCTGGGGAACCAGTTGAGAAGGAGATCTGAGCAGTGTGGAGTTGTCCGCTGTGTTATAACGCTGGCCTGTTTCAATATCTGACTGGCTGAATAATTCGTTGATTGACTCACAGAGTGACTTACTCACAAACACACTGCTGACTGACTTACCGCTCAACATTGCTTGTGTTACAGTTCACAAACATTACTTCTCTCTCTCCTCAACATTGCTTGTGTTACAGTTCACAAAAACATAACTTCTCTCTCTCCTCAACATTGCTTGTGTTACAGTTCACAAAAACATAACTTCTCTCTCTCCTCAACATTGCTTGTGTTACAGTTCACAAAAACATAACTTCTCTCTCTCCTCAACATTGCTTGTGTTACAGTTCACAAAAACATAACTTCTCTCTCTCCTCAACATTGCTTGTGTTACAGTTCACAAAAACATTACTTCTCTCTCTCCTCAACATTGCTTGTGTTACAGTTCACAAAAACATAACTTCTCTCTCTGCTCAACATTGCTTGTGTTACAGTTCACAAAAACATAACTTCTCTCTCTCCTCAACGTTGCTTGTGTTACCATTTAAAAAAAAAACTATTTGTTCTCCCTCCCTCCCTCTCTCTCTCTCTCTTTCTTTATCTCTCTCTCTCTCTCTCTCTCTCTCTCTCTCTCTCTCTCTCTCAACATTACTTGTGCTACAATTTACAAAAAAAAAACATTACTTCTTATCTCTCTCCTCAACATTGCTTGTGTTACAATTCCAAAAACACATGATTTTTTCATTTTAACTATTGCGCGTGACAATTCACAAAAACATTACTTCTTTTCATGCAACAATTGCACGTGTGACAATTCATATAATCTTTGCTTCCTTTGATATTTTCTTGTACCTAACAGTTCCTTCTTCTCGTAGTTCCTTCTACCTGACAGCTCCTTCCTCTCGTAGTTCCTTCTACCTGACAGTTCCTTCTTCTCGTAGTTCCTTCTACCTGACAGCTCCTTCCTCTCGTAGTTCCTTCTACCTGACAGCTCCTTCCTCTCGTAGTTCCTTCTACCTGACAGCTCCTTCCTCTCGCAGTTCCTTCTACCTGACAGTTCCTTCCTCTCGTAGTTCCTTCTACCTGACAGCTCCTTCCTCTCGCAGTTCCTTCTACCTGACAGTTCCTTCCTCTCGTAGTTCCTTCTACCTGACAGTTCCTTCCTCTCGCAGTTCCTTCTACCTGACAGCTCCTTCCTCTCGCAGTTCCTTCTACCTGGCAGCTCCTTCCTCTCGTAGTTCCTTCTACCTGACATATCCTTCTTCTCGCAGTTCCTTCTACCTGACCGTGTGTGGCTTCATTAAAATCATGAAAATAACGAAATAACGAAGTTGTGAACAAACTGCTTTCTCTAAATTAGAGCACACTGGAAACACAACTGCAGCCCTTCTAGTAAATGTAAAAAACAAGATTATTTCACATTAATCATATACTCACTAGCTTCTTCAAGCATCTTTTTCATCAGGATGGTAGGACTTAATGTTATTAAGATTAACCTTACCAAATAATTGGGAGCCGCAATAGCTCAGTGGTTTATGTACTGAACTACAAAGAACAAGAGGTCGGTTTTGATCCTGATCGACGGATTCCAGGTTCACCCAGCCTTAAATGGGTACCGGATTCTTTATGGGAAAGTAAAGCGGCACGGGTGTAATACTAGCCACATTACCCCAAAAATCATGTGCCGGCAGTCTGTAAAATTTATGGTCACTAACACCATATTCCCTATACGTCACTTGGCGTGACTGGGTTCATTATGAATATAGAAGCAGAAAATAGCTCTTATACATCAGACTACATGTTAAAAGTGTGAAAAGTATCTTAAAATTATGTTAAATTCTTCGAAAGCATTTATTTCTGAATGCAATTTATGTGGTTTCTGGAGCTCTAGTGGATATCCTGCTCGAAGATAAATATATCAGCTCCCAGTGAATGGGATGTGAGTAACATTATGAAATACTTCTTCATTAAGTTGAGTGACTTTGGATTAGTTATTATTGCTGACACTAGTATTGTTAGTATTATTACTGCTGGCACGAGTATTGTTAGTATTATTATTGCTGGCTCTAATATTATTAGTATAATTATTTCTGGCACTAGTATTGTTAGTATTAATTATTATTGTTAGCATTACTATTACCATTATTGCTATTTCTATATTTATCGACATAACTGCAGACATTTTGGCCACTATTCTATTACACAGAAATAAATCCGCGATCAACGATCTTAACGACGTCTTCCAGCAACCCCATATGTAGTGTAATGAGCATATTGAGACACATACAAAAGCATGGTCATCATCTACACCAGAGTTCCAGACGTCTTGACTCGTCGTGCTCCTAGAATCAGATTGTGAGGAGGAAGTGAGCTCCACGAATTACTCAACTCTTCTTCGCTTTAATCAAGTTCTACGTGAATGTCATTCTTCTATTTCATCATCTAACAACTTTGTTCATTCAGGGTCTTCAATCGCATTTTTATTTTTATTGCGAGTGATTACTTTTGATCTTTTTACATTTCGCCTTAAAATAAAGAACATAAATATTAAAATTGTGTCCTTTACGTTGATATCATTGTTATTCTCAACAGTGCTACGCGCATTTTCTTTTCTTCTTCCTCTTCTCTCCTGTCTCATTTGCCTTTCAGCGTCGAGGGGAATATAATTAGCGGTCTTTTGCTTTCTATTGCTCTCCCCCGCTGTTATGTTTCATAATGTTAATAATATTCTGCCAATCCATTCTTTTTGTGGTCGTCCATTATGTCTGGTGTTCTCGCAATGTCTATTGAAGGCTTATTGTGTTGTGTTTTGATATTTCTGCCTTTGCACGTGATCAAAACATTTTATCTTGTGTTTCTTTATGCACTTTATGGCGGGAATTATTCCTAGCTTTTTTCTCAGTTCTTCATTTCTAATCTACCTATCAGGCTGTTTCCTGTCATTCGTCTAACACATTTCATCTAGCTAGTGGTTATTTTTCGTCTAGTTGTTGCATCTAGTGTAGGTGAATAACTGTCATAATTAATTAATGGCTAAGCACGTTTATTCTTTTTCCTTGATCCCGTTATTGTAATTATATAATGTATTATTTTCTCAGTAACTTATCTAAATACGCTGAAGATGCATTTAAATTATTTATTGAGATCTTCCTTTCATAGTTCTTTCAAAGGATTTCTCTATTCGCTTGCTCTTTGTAGCTTTATTTCATTCGTTATCTACATGTTTAGATTCTATTGTGCTCTCTCATTTTTCTACATATGTGAGTCTGTCATTTTGAAAATGACAATTTGTTTTCTTTGCTTCACTCATACTCAACATTTAGGTTTCTTTCTTCTTTTTTTTTTTTTCTACAACTCTGTTCGCCAGTGATGTTTTCCATTATCCTCTCCCCTCCTATCCCTATCACTCTGTTTCCTCCCCCCCCACATTTATATATATATATATATATATATATATATATATATATATATATATTGCTTATTTCATTCTTAATTCTACCCCTGTCTTAAGTCCGTCTTAATCTCTCCCTTCAACTTTGTGTGTCTTTTAGTTCACGCACGCTTTCTCTCTTTCTCTCTCTCTCTCTCTCTCTCTCTCTCTCTCTCTCGCTGTCTCTGTTCTCCTTTTATCTAAAATGCAGCCTCCTGCACAAATCAAGCAGGCACTACAGACAATTGACCATTGTACGGTTCATGACCGAATTCAAGCACTAGATTGTGCTGCCCTTTGATTACAATAAAATATAAGAAAATGTGATGAAGATTGGAAATAAAAAAAAAAAGCTCATTTATGGAAAGATTCAATAATTTCAGATTCAAGAAGCGTAAAATATGGGAAGGAAATATAATGAGCTGGACTAGAGGCAGCAATTTTGAGTCATCAAGATGAGACGCAGACAGAATTGAAGGTTTCACAAAGCTAGTCTTTGTGTTCAACCAATGCGTATACTGCAGTCTGGCCTAGAGAAAATGTATGACATGGATTGAGTTATTTAACAAATGTTGAGCAATTTCATCTCGTCGTTTCTGTAATAGAAACAGAGAATTCACGTGGGAGTATGCTTATTTTATGGGGAAACGGTAAATATATTATTGCAAAGGTTAACGGCAGTTGAGCTATTATCTAAGCTCTTTAAATAATTCATCATTCGATTTTAATCATTCTTGCGATCTCTTGCTGTAAGGCAATGGCGACTTCTTAACAGACGATGCTAGTAAACTATCATCAATTTTCCTGACTGTCAGACGCGGTGGACCAGATTCTCTCATGAAAGATCAAGCCGCGTATTCTAGTAAACTTTTAGGACCTTAGCTTGTTTTTATTTTTCGTCCCCCCCCTTTCCCCACTTCATAAACCAGGTATCTACTATTATCTTACTGGACCGATTTTAGAGCCCCAAAATAAGATCTAACTTTAAAAATAGAACAAATGTTCTCAGTTCAATGGGAACAGATTTTGAAGGAGGAAATTTATCTGTCAACACTATTGTAGTCAAAACACAAACGTCAATGACACACATTAAGATTGAGTTCTCACCGACCATTTCGCAGACCGACAGTGCACTGACGGTATGTGAGGTGCAAACATTTACAGACACCTATTGTCTCGACGAGCATTCTTGTCGTTTTGTGCAGTGTGTAGTGGGTGTAGTAAAGGCTGCAATGTCATCATCGGTACTTGTCACGGCTACTGTTCACATGAGATCTATGGACACGACTGTTCCGGGTCTTGTCTCAGTGTCTGTCCTTTATTTGAGGAAAAATCTGGAAAATGCCTACAATGTAAACATCTTGGCTATACCTGTAATGACACTTGTCCAGATGGTAATTTTGGGCTACAGTGCGAACAGATGTGTTCTGATGGCTGTGACATCATATGTACTCTCAAATGTCCGGACAACTGTTTCAACGACACCTGTCAACAGTCAATCGGGAATCTGTACATGCAAGAGAACGTTCTATGCGTCAGACTGTACTCTCAAATCTCCGGACAACTGTTTAACGAAACCTGTGATTCCCACGTTCAGAAGAATCTGCCGACTACAACAAGCCCAAGCATATGGACACTTTAATGTGTTTCTGTGCTAGACATGGTTCATTTTTTGGTGTTTTTTAGTGAAGCCATGGCTCATATCTTGCTGTGTTTCTGTCCTAGCCATGGCTCATATCTTAGCTTGTGTGTGCTGGCCATGGCTCATATCTTGGTGTGTGTCATGTTAGTCATGTCTCATATCTCGGTGTGTCCGTGTTAATCATGTCTCATATCTTTATGTGTGTCTGTGTAGTCATATCTCATATCTTAGTGTGTACCAGTGTTAGTCATATGTCATATCTTTGTGTGTGCATGTCTGGGTTAGTGATATCTCATATCTTTGTGTGCATGTTTATGTTAGTCATGTCTCATATCTTTGTGTGTGCATGTCTGTGTTTGTCACATCTATTATCCTTGTGTGTGCATGGCTATGTTAGTCCCATCTCATATCTTTGTGTGTGCATATCTATGTTAGTCATATCTCTTATCTTTGTGTGCATGTCTATGTTAGGCATGTGTCATATCTTTGTGTGTGCATGTCAATGCCAGTTATATCTCATATCTTTATGTGCATGTTTATGTTAGTCATGTGTCATATATCTTGATGTGTGTCAGTGTTAGTCATGCCTCGTATCGCTGTGTGCATGTCTGCATTAGTCACACCTCATATCTTTGTGTGTGCGTGTCTGTGTTAGTCACATCTCACATCTTTGTGTGTGTATGTCTGTGTTAGTCACATCTCACATCTTTGTGTGTCCGTGTCTGTATTAGTCACCTCTAGTGACTCGGGCAGATGGTGCTCGTAAACCTGGGAGGGCCTACCATCTAAGGGCAGAATCCCCTACAGAAAAGATCATCTGCTGCCTTGCAGGAAGATTGGGGACAATCAAAGGCTAGGGAAAGCAAACCCGAATAAAATGCTGGCTGAAATCGGATGCACTGGGCCACTGGCGCAGAACACAGTGCAACGTATTAACGGGTGTTCAGTCAGAGTGGATCTGACAGACTCTAATTGTGATGTTCTGTCTGTGGGGGCGATCAACACACTTAGCCTGACAGCTGACTTCACATGAGAGTCTGGAATCCTTACTCTGATTGAGTCCTGAACGCAGAGAGAGAGAGAGAGTGAAGGAGGAAACAAAATTATGCTAACAAGTAAATGTCAAAAGCAGGGATTATGAGCATGAAGGCAGGGATTCGCTGCGTGATCATTTTAATTGGCACAGTTTATACGACTCTTACAAGGTGTAAAGCTGACAGAAACGTTTAGGAAAAACAAACACGATTCAAAGACGTAAACTGCTTCTATAGCGATACACATAATCACAATTATCATCATCATTGAGTGCCGTCTCCGCAACGAAGGTTGGCTACCATGGAGCGCCATTTTGCTCTATCTCTTGCTTTGATGGTGCAGGTTGTCATCGGTTGATTTGTCCATCTTTTGATGTTACTCGTCCATGTTAATCTTGGTCTGCCTCTGCCTCTTTTACCTTGTATTTTCCCCTCCAGGATCACTTTCAGTAGGCTGTTGTGTCTTTTAACATGGCCTAAGAATCGCATTTGTCTTGTTCTAATTGTGTTCAGAAGTTCTCTTTTCATTTTTAGTTGTTTTAAGACTTTGTCATTTGTTTTCTTTTCCTTCCATTAAATTCTACCTATTCTTCTATATATCCACATTTCAAAGGCTTCAATTCTCTGTTCTGTTTTCTTGTCTAATGTCCATGTTTCAGCACCATATAGGAATATTGAGAAGATGTAACATTTTGCTATTCTTAGTTTTAGCTCTGGTGTTATTTGTTTTGATGTTAGTATGTCCTTCATGCCATTAAAATTACTTTTTGCCATTCCTATTCTTTTGTTTATTTCAGTTGTACATTTTACATCACTGGTTATAGTATGTCCAAGGTAGTTATAGTTCTGAACTGTCTCAAGGTCTATTCGTTCATTTGTGATAATCACAATTATAATCATCATTATTTTAGTTTTCTTCGATGTAGAATTTTATTTCATGAACAAATAAGCCCTGTGATTGCATTACTTTTTAAATATGCTTACGAGAATTATTTATTTTTGGTGCGCACAATTAGTTTATATATATATTGTCTTCTAGGTCTCTCACTGCACTAAGTAAGTCTTCTAGGTCTCTCACTGCACTAAGTAAGTCTTCTAGGTCTCTCACTGCACTAAGTAAGTCTCCTAGGTCTCTCACTGCACTAAGTAAGTCTCCTAGGTCTCTCACTGCACTAAGTAAGTCTTCTAGGTCTCTCACTGCACTAAGTAAGTCTCCTAGGTCTCTCACTGCACTAAGTAAGTCTTTTAGGTCTCTCACTGCACTAAGTAAGTCTCCTAGGTCTCTCACTGCACTAAGTAAGTCTTCTAGGTCTCTCACTGCACTAAGTAAGTCTCCTAGGTCTCTCACTGCACTAAGTAAGTCTCCTAGGTCTCTCACTGCACTAAGTAAGTCTCCTAGGTCTCTCACAGTACTAAGTAAGTCTCCTAGGTCTCTCACTGCACTAAGTAAGTCTCCTAGGTCTCTCACTGCACTAAGTAAGTCTCCTATGTCTCTCACTGCACTAAGTAAGTCTACTAGGTCTCTCACTGCACTAAGTAAGTCTCCTAGGTCTCTCACTGCACTAAGTAAGTCTCCTAGGTCTCTCACTGCACTAAGTAAGTCTCCTAGGTCTCTCACTGCAATAAGTAAGTCTTCTAGGTCTCTCACTGCACTAAGTAAGTCTCCTAGGTCTCTCACTGCACTAAGTAAGTCTCCTAGGTCTCTCACTGCACTAAGTAAGTCTCCTAGGTCTCTCACTGCACTAAGTAAGTCTTCTAGGTCTCTCACTGCACTAAGTAAGTCTCCTAGGTCTCTTACTGCACTAAGTAAGTCTTTTAGGTCTCTCACTGCACTAAGTAAGTCTCCTAGGTCTCTCACTGCACTAAGTAAGTCTTCTAGGTCTCTCACTGCACTAAGTAAGTCTCCTAGGTCTCTCACTGCACTAAGTAAGTCTCCTAGGTCTCTCACTGCACTAAGTAAGTCTCCTAGGTCTCTCACAGTACTAAGTAAGTCTCCTAGGTCTCTCACTGCACTAAGTAAGTCTCCTAGGTCTCTCACTGCACTAAGTAAGTCTCCTATGTCTCTCACTGCACTAAGTAAGTCTACTAGGTCTCTCACTGCACTAAGTAAGTCTTCTAGGTCTCTCACTGCACTAAGTAAGTCTCCTAGGTCTCTCACTGCACTAAGTAAGTCTCCTAGGTCTCTCACTGCAATAAGTAAGTCTTCTAGGTCTCTCACTGCACTAAGTAAGTCTCCTAGGTCTCTCACTGCACTAAGTAAGTCTCCTAGGTCTCTCACTGCACTAAGTAAGTCTCCTAGGTCTCTCACTGCACTAAGTAAGTCTCCTAGGTCTCTCACTGCACTAAGTAAGTCTCCTAAGTCTCTCACTGCAATAAGTAAGTCTCCTAGGTCTCTCACTGCAATAAGTAAGTCTCCTAGGTCTCTCACTGCAATAAGTAAGTCTCCTAGGTCTCTCACTGCAATAAGTAAGACTCCTAGGTCTCTCACTGCACTAAGTAAGTCTCCTAGGTCTCTCACTGCACTAAGTAAGTCTCCTAGGTCTCTCACTGCAATAAGTAAGTCTCCTAGGTCTCTCACTGCACTAAGTAAGTCTCCTAGGTCTCTCACTGCACTAAGTAAGTCTCCTAGGTCTCTCACTGCACTAAGTAAGTCTCCTAGGTCTCTCACTGCACTAAGTAAGTCTCCTAGGTCTCTCACTGCACTAAGTAAGTCTCCTAGGTCTCTCACTGCACTAAGTAAGTCTCCTAGGTCTCTCACTGCACTAAGTAAGTCTCCTAGGTCTCTCACTGCAATAAGTAAGTCTCCTAGGTCTCTCACTGCACTAAGTAAGTCTCCTAGGTCTCTCACTGCACTAAGTAAGTCTCCTAGGTCTCTCACTGCAATAAGTAAGTCTCCTAGGTCTCTCACTGCACTAAGTAAGTCTCCTAGGTCTCTCACTGCACTAAGTAAGTCTCCTAGGTCTCTCACTGCACTAAGTAAGTCTCCTAGGTCTCTCACTGCACTAAGTAAGTCTCCTAGGTCTCTCACTGCAATAAGTAAGTCTTCTAGGTCTCTCACTGCACTAAGTAAGTCTCCTAGGTCTCTCACTGCACTAAGTAAGTCTCCTAGGTCTCTCACTGCACTAAGTAAGTCTTCTAGGTCTCTCACTGCACTAAGTAAGTCTCCTAGGTCTCTCACTGCACTAAGTAAGTCTCCTAGGTCTCTCACTGCACTAAGTAAGTCTCCTAGGTCTCTCACTGCACTAAGTAAGTCTCCTAGGTCTCTCACTGCAATAAGTAAGTCTCCTAGGTCTCTCACTGCACTAAGTAAGTCTCCTAGGTCTCTCACTGCACTAAGTAAGTCTCCTAGGTCTCTCACTGCACTAAGTAAGTCTCCTAGGTCTCTCACTGCACTAAGTAAGTCTCCTAGGTCTCTCACTGCACTAAGTAAGTCTCCTAGGTCTCTCACTGCACTAAGTAAGTCTCCTAGGTCTCTCACTGCACTAAGTAAGTCTCCTAGGTCTCTCACTGCAATAAGTAAGTCTCCTAGGTCTCTCACTGCACTAAGTAAGTCTCCTAGGTCTCTCACTGCACTAAGTAAGTCTCCTAGGTCTCTCACTGCAATAAGTAAGTCTCCTAGGTCTCTCACTGCACTAAGTAAGTTTCCTAGGTCTCTCACTGCACTAAGTAAGTCTCCTAGGTCTCTCACTGCACTAAGTAAGTCTCCTAGGTCTCTCACTGCACTAAGTAAGTCTCCTAGGTCTCTCACTGCAATAAGTAAGTCTCCTAGGTCTCTCACTGCACTAAGTAAGTCTCCTAGGTCTCTCACTGCACTAAGTAAGTCTCCTAGGTCTCTCACTGCACTAAGTAAGTCTCCTAGGTCTCTCACTGCACTAAGTAAGTCTTCTAGGTCTCTCACTGCACTAAGTAAGTCTCCTAGGTCTCTCACTGCACTAAGTAAGTCTCCTAGGTCTCTCACTGCACTAAGTAAGTCTCCTAGGTCTCTCACTGCACTAAGTAAGTCTCCTAGGTCTCTCACTGCACTAAGTAAGTCTCCTAGGTCTCTCACTGCAATAAGTAAGTCTCCTAGGTCTCTCACTGCACTAAGTAAGTCTCCTAGGTCTCTCACTGCATTAAGTAAGTCTCCTAGGTCTCTCACTGCACTAAGTAAGTCTCCTAGGTCTCTCACTGCACTAAGTAAGTCTCCTAGGTCTCTCACTGCACTAAGTAAGTCTCCTAGGTCTCTCACTGCAATAAGTAAGTCTCCTAGGTCTCTCACTGCACTAAGTAAGTCTCCTAGGTCTCTCACTGCACTAAGTAAGTCTCCTAGGTCTCTCACTGCACTAAGTAAGTCTCCTAGGTCTCTCACTGCAATAAGTAAGTCTCCTAGGTCTCTCACTGCAATAAGTAAGTCTCCTAGGTCTCTCACTGCACTAAGTAAGTCTCCTAGGTCTCTCACTGCACTAAGTAAGTCTCCTAGGTCTCTCACTGCACTAAGTAAGTCTCCTAGGTCTCTCACTGCACTAAGTAAGTCTACTAGGTCTCTCACTGCACTAAGTAAGTCTTCTAGGTCTCTCACTGCACTAAGTAAGTCTCCTAGGTCTCTCACTGCACTAAGTAAGTCTCCTAGGTCTCTCACTGCACTAAGTAAGTCTCCTAGGTCTCTCACTGCACTAAGTATGTCTCCTAGGTCTCTCACTGCACTAAGTAAGTCTCCTAGGTCTCTCACTGCACTAAGATTTTTTGGTATCTCACTGCACTAAGTAAGAATCCTAGGTCTCTCACTTCACTAAGTAAGTCTCCTAGGTCTCTCACTGCACTAAGTAAGTCTCCTAGGTCTCTCACTGCACTATTAAGTCTCCTAGGTCTTTCACTGCACTAAGTAAGTCTCCTAGGTCTCTCACTGCAATAAGTAAGTCTCCTAGGTCTCTCACTGCACTAAGTAAGTCTCCTAGGTCTCTCACTGCACTAAGTAAGTCTCCTAGGTCTCTCACTGCACTAAGTAAGTCTCCTAGGTCTCTCACTGCACTAAGTAAGTCTCCTAGGTCTCTCACTGCAATAAGTAAGTCTCCTAGGTCTCTCACTGCACTAAGTAAGTCTCCTAGGTCTCTCACTGCACTAAGTAAGTCTCCTAGGTCTCTCACTGCACTAAGTAAGTCTCCTAGGTCTCTCACTGCACTAAGTAAGTCTTCTAGGTCTCTCACTGCACTAAGTAAGTCTCCTAGGTCTCTCACTGCACTAAGTAAGTCTCCTAGGTCTCTCACTGCACTAAGTAAGTCTCCTAGGTCTCTCACTGCACTAAGTAAGTCTCCTAGGTCTCTCACTGCACTAAGTAAGTCTCCTAGGTCTCTCACTGCAATAAGTAAGTCTCCTAGGTCTCTCACTGCACTAAGTAAGTCTCCTAGGTCTCTCACTGCATTAAGTAAGTCTCCTAGGTCTCTCACTGCACTAAGTAAGTCTCCTAGGTCTCTCACTGCACTAAGTAAGTCTCCTAGGTCTCTCACTGCACTAAGTAAGTCTCCTAGGTCTCTCACTGCAATAAGTAAGTCTCCTAGGTCTCTCACTGCACTAAGTAAGTCTCCTAGGTCTCTCACTGCACTAAGTAAGTCTCCTAGGTCTCTCACTGCACTAAGTAAGTCTCCTAGGTCTCTCACTGCAATAAGTAAGTCTCCTAGGTCTCTCACTGCACTAAGTAAGTCTCCTAGGTCTCTCACTGCACTAAGTAAGTCTCCTAGGTCTCTCACTGCACTAAGTAAGTCTCCTAGGTCTCTCACTGCACTAAGTAAGTCTCCTAGGTCTCTCACTGCACTAAGTAAGTCTACTAGGTCTCTCACTGCACTAAGTAAGTCTTCTAGGTCTCTCACTGCACTAAGTAAGTCTCCTAGGTCTCTCACTGCACTAAGTAAGTCTCCTAGGTCTCTCACTGCACTAAGTAAGTCTCCTAGGTCTCTCACTGCACTAAGTATGTCTCCTAGGTCTCTCACTGCACTAAGTAAGTCTCCTAGGTCTCTCACTGCACTAAGATTTTTTGGTATCTCACTGCACTATGTAAGAATCCTAGTCTCTCACTTCACTAAGTAAGTCTCCTAGGTCTCTCACTGCACTAAGTAAGTCTCCTAGGTCTCTCACTGCACTAATTAAGTCTCCTAGGTCTCTCACTGCACTAAGTAAGTCTCCTAGGTCTCTCACTGCACTAATTAAGTCTCCTAGGTCTCTCACTGCACTAAGTAAGTCTCCTAGGTCTCTCACTGCACTAAGTAAGTCTCCTAGGTCTCTCACTGCACTAAGTAAGTCTCCTAGGTCTCTCACTGCACTAAGATTTTTTGGTATCTCACTGCACTAAATAAGAATCCTAGGTCTCTCACTTCACTAAGTAAGTCTCCTAGGTCTCTCACTGCACTAAGTAAGTCTCCTAGGTCTCTCACTGCACTAAGTAAGTCTCCTAGGTCTCTCACTGCACTAAGTAAGTCTCCTAGGTCTCTCACTGCACTAAGTAAGTCTCCTAGGTCTCTCACTGCACTAAGTAAGTCTCCTAGGTCTCTCACTGCACTAAGTAAGTCTCCTAGGTCTCTCACTGCACTAAGTAAGTCTCCTAGGTCTCTCACTGCAATAAGTAAGTCTCCTAGGTCTCTCACTGCACTAAGTAAGTCTCCTAGGTCTCTCACTGCACTAAGTAAGTCTCCTAGGTCTCTCACTGCAATAAGTAAGTCTCCTAGGTCTCTCACTGCACTAAGTAAGTCTCCTAGGTCTCTCACTGCACTAAGTAAGTCTCCTAGGTCTCTCACTGCACTAAGTAAGTCTCCTAGGTCTCTCACTGCACTAAGTAAGTCTCCTAGGTCTCTCACTGCAATAAGTAAGTCTCCTAGGTCTCTCACTGCACTAAGTAAGTCTCCTAGGTCTCTCACTGCACTAAGTAAGTCTCCTAGGTCTCTCACTGCACTAAGTAAGTCTCCTAGGTCTCTCACTGCACTAAGTAAGTCTTCTAGGTCTCTCACTGCACTAAGTAAGTCTCCTAGGTCTCTCACTGCACTAAGTAAGTCTCCTAGGTCTCTCACTGCACTAAGTAAGTCTCCTAGGTCTCTCACTGCACTAAGTAAGTCTCCTAGGTCTCTCACTGCACTAAGTAAGTCTCCTAGGTCTCTCACTGCAATAAGTAAGTCTCCTAGGTCTCTCACTGCACTAAGTAAGTCTCCTAGGTCTCTCACTGCACTAAGTAAGTCTCCTAGGTCTCTCACTGCACTAAGTAAGTCTCCTAGGTCTCTCACTGCACTAAGTAAGTCTCCTAGGTCTCTCACTGCACTAAGTAAGTCTCCTAGGTCTCTCACTGCAATAAGTAAGTCTCCTAGGTCTCTCACTGCACTAAGTAAGTCTCCTAGGTCTCTCACTGCACTAAGTAAGTCTCCTAGGTCTCTCACTGCACTAAGTAAGTCTCCTAGGTCTCTCACTGCAATAAGTAAGTCTCCTAGGTCTCTCACTGCACTAAGTAAGTCTCCTAGGTCTCTCACTGCACTAAGTAAGTCTCCTAGGTCTCTCACTGCACTAAGTAAGTCTCCTAGGTCTCTCACTGCATTAAGTAAGTCTCCTAGGTCTCTCACTGCACTAAGTAAGTCTCCTAGGTCTCTCACTGCACTAAGTAAGTCTACTAGGTCTCTCACTGCACTAAGTAAGTCTTCTAGGTCTCTCACTGCACTAAGTAAGTCTCCTAGGTCTCTCACTGCACTAAGTAAGTCTCCTAGGTCTCTCACTGCACTAAGTAAGTCTCCTAGGTCTCTCACTGCAATAAGTAAGTCTCCTAGGTCTCTCACTGCACTAAGTAAGTCTCCTAGGTCTCTCACTGCACTAAGTAAGTCTCCTAGGTCTCTCACTGCACTAAGTAAGTCTCCTAGGTCTCTCACTGCACTAAGTAAGTCTCCTAGGTCTCTCACTGCAATAAGTAAGTCTCCTAGGTCTCTCACTGCACTAAGTAAGTCTCCTAGGTCTCTCACTGCACTAAGTAAGTCTCCTAGGTCTCTCACTGCACTAAGTAAGTCTCCTAGGTCTCTCACTGCACTAAGTAAGTCTTCTAGGTCTCTCACTGCACTAAGTAAGTCTCCTAGGTCTCTCACTGCACTAAGTAAGTCTCCTAGGTCTCTCACTGCACTAAGTAAGTCTCCTAGGTCTCTCACTGCACTAAGTAAGTCTCCTAGGTCTCTCACTGCACTAAGTAAGTCTCCTAGGTCTCTCACTGCAATAAGTAAGTCTCCTAGGTCTCTCACTGCACTAAGTAAGTCTCCTAGGTCTCTCACTGCATTAAGTAAGTCTCCTAGGTCTCTCACTGCACTAAGTAAGTCTCCTAGGTCTCTCACTGCACTAAGTAAGCCTCCTAGGTCTCTCACTGCACTAAGTAAGTCTCCTAGGTCTCTCACTGCACTAAGTAAGTCTCCTAGGTCTCTCACTGCACTAAGTAAGTCTCCTAGGTCTCTCACTGCACTAAGTAAGTCTCCTAGGTCTCTCACTGCACTAAGTAAGTCTCCTAGGTCTCTCACTGCAATAAGTAAGTCTCCTAGGTCTCTCACTGCACTAAGTAAGTCTCCTAGGTCTCTCACTGCACTAAGTAAGTCTCCTAGGTCTCTCACTGCACTAAGTAAGTCTCCTAGGTCTCTCACTGCACTAAGTAAGTCTCCTAGGTCTCTCACTGCACTAAGTAAGTCTACTAGGTCTCTCACTGCACTAAGTAAGTCTTCTAGGTCTCTCACTGCACTAAGTAAGTCTCCTAGGTCTCTCACTGCACTAAGTAAGTCTCCTAGGT
This sequence comes from Megaustenia siamemsis, assembly GCA_032433765.1. Classification (NCBI taxonomy): domain Eukaryota; kingdom Metazoa; phylum Mollusca; class Gastropoda; order Stylommatophora; family Ariophantidae; genus Megaustenia; species Megaustenia siamemsis. The sequence continues at coordinate 69,421,974 of JAVIAB010000047.1, read as the reverse complement.
CTCTCACTGCACTAAGTAGTCTCCTAGGTCTCTCACTGCACTAAGTATGTCTCCTAGGTCTCTCACTGCACTAAGTAAGTCTCCTAGGTCTCTCACTGCACTAAGATTTTTTGGTATCTCACTGCACTATGTAAGAATCCTAGGTCTCTCACTTCACTAAGTAAGTCTCCTAGGTCTCTCACTGCACTAAGTAAGTCTCCTAGGTCTCTCACTGCACTAATTAAGTCTCCTAGGTCTCTCACTGCACTAAGTAAGTCTCCTAGGTCTCTCACTGCACTAATTAAGTCTCCTAGGTCTCTCACTGCACTAAGTAAGTCTCCTAGGTCTCTCACTGCACTAAGTAAGTCTCCTAGGTCTCTCACTGCACTAAGTAAGTCTCCTAGGTCTCTCACTGCACTAAGATTTTTTGGTATCTCACTGCACTAAGTAAGAATCCTAGGTCTCTCACTTCACTAAGTAAGTCTCCTAGGTCTCTCACTGCACTAAGTAAGTCTCCTAGGTCTCTCACTGCACTAAGTAAGTCTCCTAGGTCTCTCACTGCACTAAGTAAGTCTCCTAGGTCTCTCACTGCACTAAGTAAGTCTCCTAGGTCTCTCACTGCACTAAGTAAGTCTCCTAGGTCTCTCACTGCACTAAGTAAGTCTCCTAGGTCTCTCACTGCACTAAGTAAGTCTCCTAGGTCTCTCACTGCAATAAGTAAGTCTCCTAGGTCTCTCACTGCACTAAGTAAGTCTCCTAGGTCTCTCACTGCACTAAGTAAGTCTCCTAGGTCTCTCACTGCAATAAGTAAGTCTCCTAGGTCTCTCACTGCACTAAGTAAGTCTCCTAGGTCTCTCACTGCACTAAGTAAGTCTCCTAGGTCTCTCACTGCACTAAGTAAGTCTCCTAGGTCTCTCACTGCACTAAGTAAGTCTCCTAGGTCTCTCACTGCAATAAGTAAGTCTCCTAGGTCTCTCACTGCACTAAGTAAGTCTCCTAGGTCTCTCACTGCACTAAGTAAGTCTCCTAGGTCTCTCACTGCACTAAGTAAGTCTCCTAGGTCTCTCACTGCACTAAGTAAGTCTTCTAGGTCTCTCACTGCACTAAGTAAGTCTCCTAGGTCTCTCACTGCACTAAGTAAGTCTCCTAGGTCTCTCACTGCACTAAGTAAGTCTCCTAGGTCTCTCACTGCACTAAGTAAGTCTCCTAGGTCTCTCACTGCACTAAGTAAGTCTCCTAGGTCTCTCACTGCAATAAGTAAGTCTCCTAGGTCTCTCACTGCACTAAGTAAGTCTCCTAGGTCTCTCACTGCACTAAGTAAGTCTCCTAGGTCTCTCACTGCACTAAGTAAGTCTCCTAGGTCTCTCACTGCACTAAGTAAGTCTCCTAGGTCTCTCACTGCACTAAGTAAGTCTCCTAGGTCTCTCACTGCAATAAGTAAGTCTCCTAGGTCTCTCACTGCACTAAGTAAGTCTCCTAGGTCTCTCACTGCACTAAGTAAGTCTCCTAGGTCTCTCACTGCACTAAGTAAGTCTCCTAGGTCTCTCACTGCAATAAGTAAGTCTCCTAGGTCTCTCACTGCAATAAGTAAGTCTCCTAGGTCTCTCACTGCACTAAGTAAGTCTCCTAGGTCTCTCACTGCACTAAGTAAGTCTCCTAGGTCTCTCACTGCACTAAGTAAGTCTCCTAGGTCTCTCACTGCACTAAGTAAGTCTACTAGGTCTCTCACTGCACTAAGTAAGTCTTCTAGGTCTCTCACTGCACTAAGTAAGTCTCCTAGGTCTCTCACTGCACTAAGTAAGTCTCCTAGGTCTCTCACTGCACTAAGTAAGTCTCCTAGGTCTCTCACTGCACTAAGTAAGTCTCCTAGGTCTCTCACTGCACTAAGTAAGTCTCCTAGGTCTCTCACTGCACTAAGTAAGTCTCCTAGGTCTCTCACTGCAATAAGTAAGTCTCCTAGGTCTCTCACTGCACTAAGTAAGTCTCCTAGGTCTCTCACTGTACTAAGTAAGTCTCCTAGGTCTCTCACTGCACTAAGTAAGTCTCCTAGGTCTCTCACTGCACTAATTAAGTCTTCTAGGTCTCTCACTGCACTAAGTAAGTCTCCTAGGTCTCTCACTGCACTAAGTAAGTCTCCTAGGTCTCTCACTGCACTAAGATTTTTTGGTATCTCACTGCACTAAGTAAGAATCCTAGGTCTCTCTCTTCACTAAGTAAGTCTCCTAGGTCTCTCACTGCACTAAGTAAGTCTCCTAGGTCTCTCACTGCACTAATTAAGTCTCCTAGGTCTCTCACTGCACTAATTAAGTCTCCTAGGTCTCTCACTGCACTAAGTAAGTCTCCTAGGTCTCTCACTGCACTAAGTAAGTCTCCTAGGTCTCTCACTGCACTAAGTAAGTCTCCTAGGTCTCTCACTGCACTAAGTAAGTCTCCTAAGTCTCTCACTGCAATAAGTAAGTCTCCTAGGTCTCTCACTGCAATAAGTAAGTCTCTTAGGTCTCTCACTGCAATAAGTAAGTCTCCTAGGTCTCTCACTGCAATAAGTAAGTCTCCTAGGTCTCTCACTGCACTAAGTAAGTCTCCTAGGTCTCTCACTGCACTAAGTAAGTCTCCTAGGTCGCTCACTGCAATAAGTAAGTCTCCTAGGTCTTTCACTGCACTAAGTAAGTCTCCTAGGTCTCTCACTGCACTAAGTAAGTCTCCTAGGTCTCTCACTGCACTAAGTAAGTCTCCTAGGTCTCTCACTGCACTAAGTAAGTCTCCTAGGTCTCTCACTGCACTAAGTAAGTCTCCTAGGTCTCTCACTGCACTAATTAAGTCTCCTAGGTCTCTCACTGCACTAATTAAGTCTCCTAGGTCTCTCACTGCACTAAGTAAGTCTCCTAGGTCTCTCACTGCACTAAGTAAGTCTCCTAGGTCTCTCACTGCACTAAGTAAGTCTCCTAGGTCTCTCACTGCACTAAGTAAGTCTCCTAAGTCTCTCACTGCAATAAGTAAGTCTCCTAGGTCTCTCACTGCAATAAGTAAGTCTCTTAGGTCTCTCACTGCAATAAGTAAGTCTCCTAGGTCTCTCACTGCAATAAGTAAGTCTCCTAGGTCTCTCACTGCACTAAGTAAGTCTCCTAGGTCTCTCACTGCACTAAGTAAGTCTCCTAGGTCGCTCACTGCAATAAGTAAGTCTCCTAGGTCTTTCACTGCACTAAGTAAGTCTCCTAGGTCTCTCACTGCACTAAGTAAGTCTCCTAGGTCTCTCACTGCACTAAGTAAGTCTCCTAGGTCTCTCACTGCACTAAGTAAGTCTCCTAGGTCTCTCACTGCACTAAGTAAGTCTCCTAGGTCTCTCACTGCAATAAGTAAGTCTCCTAGGTCTCTCACTGCACTAAGTAAGTCTCCTAGGTCTCTCACTGTACTAAGTAAGTCTCCTAGGTCTCTCACTGCACTAAGTAAGTCTCCTAGGTCTCTCACTGCACTAATTAAGTCTTCTAGGTCTCTCACTGCACTAAGTAAGTCTCCTAGGTCTCTCACTGCACTAAGTAAGTCTCCTAGGTCTCTCACTGCACTAAGTAAGTCTCCTAGGTCTCTCACTGCACTAAGATTTTTTGGTATCTCACTGCACTAAGTAAGAATCCTAGGTCTCTCTCTTCACTAAGTAAGTCTCCTAGGTCTCTCACTGCACTAAGTAAGTCTCCTAGGTCTCTCACTGCACTAATTAAGTCTCCTAGGTCTCTCACTGCACTAATTAAGTCTCCTAGGTCTCTCACTGCACTAAGTAAGTCTCCTAGGTCTCTCACTGCACTAAGATTTTTTGGTATCTCACTGCACTAAGTAAGAATCCTAGGTCTCTCTCTTCACTAAGTAAGTCTCCTAGGTCTCTCACTGCACTAAGTAAGTCTCCTAGGTCTCTCACTGCACTAATTAAGTCTCCTAGGTCTCTCACTGCACTAAGTAAGTCTCCTAGGTCTCTCACTGCACTAAGTAAGTCTCCTAAGTCTCTCACTGCAATAAGTAAGTCTCCTAGGTCTCTCACTGCAATAAGTAAGTCTCTTAGGTCTCTCACTGCAATAAGTAAGTCTCCTAGGTCTCTCACTGCAATAAGTAAGTCTCCTAGGTCTCTCACTGCACTAAGTAAGTCTCCTAGGTCTCTCACTGCACTAAGTAAGTCTCCTAGGTCGCTCACTGCAATAAGTAAGTCTCCTAGGTCTTTCACTGCACTAAGTAAGTCTCCTAGGTCTCTCACTGCACTAAGTAAGTCTCCTAGGTCTCTCACTGCACTAAGTAAGTCTCCTAGGTCTCTCACTGCACTAAGTAAGTCTCCTAGGTCTCTCACTGCACTAAGTAAGTCTCCTAGGTCTCTCACTGCACTAAGTAAGTCTCCTAGGTCTCTCACTGCAATAAGTAAGTCTCCTAGGTCTCTCACTGCACTAAGTAAGTCTCCTAGGTCTCTCACTGCACTAAGTAAGTCTCCTAGGTCTCTCACTGCACTAAGTAAGTCTCCTAGGTCTCTCACTGCACTAAGTAAGTCTCCTAGGTCTCTCACTGCAATAAGTAAGTCTTCTAGGTCTCTCACTGCACTAAGTAAGTCTCCTAGGTCTCTCACTGCACTAAGTAAGTCTCCTAGGTCTCTCACTGCACTAAGTAAGTCTCCTAGGTCTCTCACTGCACTAAGTAAGTCTCCTAGGTCTCTCACTGCACTAAGTAAGTCTCCTAGGTCTCTCACTGCACTAAGTAAGTCTCCTAGGTCTCTCACTGCACTAAGTAAGTCTCCTAGGTCTCTCACTGCAATAAGTAAGTCTCGTAGGTCTCTCACTGCACTAAGTAAGTCTCCTAGGTCTCTCACTGCACTAAGTAAGTCTCCTAGGTCTCTCACTGCACTAAGTAAGTCTGCTAGGTCTCTCACTGCACTAAGTAAGTCTCCTAGGTCTCTCACTGCAATAAGTAAGTCTCCTAGGTCTCTCACTGCACTAAGTAAGTCTCCTAGGTCTCTCACTGCACTAAGTAAGTCTCCTAGGTCTCTCACTGCACTAAGTAAGTCTCCTAGGTCTCTCACTGCAATAAGTAAGTCTCCTAGGTCTCTCACTGCACTAAGTAAGTCTCCTAGGTCTCTCACTGCACTAAGTAAGTCTCCTAGGTCTCTCACTGCAATAAGTAAGTCTCCTAGGTCTCTCACTGCACTAAGTAAGTCTCCTAGGACTCTCACTGCACTAAGTAAGTCTCCTAGGTCTCTCACTGCACTAAGTAAGTCTCCTAGGTCTCTCACTGCACTAAGTAAGTCTCCTAGGTCTCTCACTGCAATAAGTAAGTCTTCTAGGTCTCTCACTGCACTAAGTAAGTCTCCTAGGTCTCTCACTGCACTAAGTAAGTCTCCTAGGTCTCTCACTGCACTAAGTAAGTCTCCTAGGTCTCTCACTGCACTAAGTAAGTCTCCTAGGTCTCTCACTGCACTAAGTAAGTCTCCTAGGTCTCTCACTGCACTAAGTAAGTCTCCTAGGTCTCTCACTGCACTAAGTAAGTCTCCTAAGTCTCTCACTGCACTAAGTAAGTCTCCTAGGTCTCTCACTGCAATAAGTAAGTCTCGTAGGTCTCTCACTGCACTAAGTAAGTCTCCTAGGTCTCTCACTGCACTAAGTAAGTCTCCTAGGTCTCTCACTGCAATAAGTAAGTCTTCTAGGTCTCTCACTGCACTAAGTAAGTCTCCTAGGTCTCTCACTGCACTAAGTAAGTCTCCTAGGTCTCTCACTGCACTAAGTAAGTCTCCTAGGTCTCTCACTGCACTAAGTAAGTCTCCTAGGTCTCTCACTGCACTAAGTAAGTCTCCTAGGTCTCTCACTGCACTAAGTAAGTCTCCTAGGTCTCTCACTGCAATAAGTAAGTCTCCTAGGTCTCTCACTGCACTAAGTAAGTCTCCTAGGTCTCTCACTGTACTAAGTAAGTCTCCTAGGTCTCTCACTGCACTAAGTAAGTCTCCTAGGTCTCTCACTGCACTAATTAAGTCTTCTAGGTCTCTCACTGCACTAAGTAAGTCTCCTAGGTCTCTCACTGCACTAAGTAAGTCTCCTAGGTCTCTCACTGCACTAAGTAAGTCTCCTAGGTCTCTCACTGCACTAAGATTTTTTGGTATCTCACTGCACTAAGTAAGAATCCTAGGTCTCTCTCTTCACTAAGTAAGTCTCCTAGGTCTCTCACTGCACTAAGTAAGTCTCCTAGGTCTCTCACTGCACTAATTAAGTCTCCTAGGTCTCTCACTGCACTAATTAAGTCTCCTAGGTCTCTCACTGCACTAAGTAAGTCTCCTAGGTCTCTCACTGCACTAAGTAAGTCTCCTAGGTCTCTCACTGCACTAAGTAAGTCTCCTAGGTCTCTCACTGCACTAAGTAAGTCTCCTAAGTCTCTCACTGCAATAAGTAAGTCTCCTAGGTCTCTCACTGCACTAAGTAAGTCTCTTAGGTCTCTCTCTTCACTAAGTAAGTCTCCTAGGTCTCTCTCTTCACTAAGTAAGTCTCTTAGGTCTCTCACTGCAATAAGTAAGTCTCCTAGGTCTCTCACTGCACTAAGTAAGTCTCCTAGGTCTCTCTCTTCACTAAGTAAGTCTCTTAGGTCTCTCACTGCAATAAGTAAGTCTCCTAGGTCTCTCACTGCAATAAGTAAGTCTCCTAGGTCTCTCACTGCACTAAGTAAGTCTCCTAGGTCTCTCACTGCACTAAGTAAGTCTCCTAGGTCGCTCATTGCAATAAGTAAGTCTCCTAGGTCTTTCACTGCACTAAGTAAGTCTCCTAGGTCTCTCACTGCACTAAGTAAGTCTCCTAGGTCTCTCACTGCACTAAGTAAGTCTCCTAGGTCTCTCACTGCACTAAGTAAGTCTCCTAGGTCTCTCACTGCACTAAGTAAGTCTCCTAGGTCTCTCACTGCACTAAGTAAGTCTCCTAGGTCTCTCACTGCACTAAGTAAGTCTCCTAGGTCTCTCACTGCACTAAGTAAGTCTCCTAGGTCTCTCACTGCACTAAGTAAGTCTCCTAGGTCTCTCACTGCACTAAGTAAGTCTCCTAGGTCTCTCACTGCACTAAGTAAGTCTCCTAGGTCTCTCACTGCACTAAGTAAGTCTCCTAGGTCTCTCACTGCACTAAGTAAGTCTCCTAGGTCTCTCACTGCACTAAGTAAGTCTCCTAGGTCTCTCACTGCAATAAGTAAGTCTCCTAGGTCTCTCACTGCACTAAGTAAGTCTCCTAGGTCTCTCACTGCACTAAGTAAGACTCCTAGGTCTCTCACTGCACTAAGTAAGTCTCCTAGGTCTCTCACTGCAATAAGTAAGTCTCCTAGGTCTCTCACTGCACTATGTAAGTCTCCTAGGTCTCTCACTGCACTAAGTAAGTCTCCTAGGTCTCTCACTGCACTAAGTAAGTCTCCTAGGTCTCTCACTGCACTAAGTAAGTCTCCTAGGTCTCTCACTGCACTAAGTAAGTCTCCTAAGTCTCTCACTGCACTAAGTAAGTCTCCTAGGTCTCTCACTGCACTAAGTAAGTCTCCTAGGTCTCTCACTGCACTAAGTAAGTCTCCTAGGTCTCTCACTGCACTAAGATTTTTTGGTATCTCACTGCACTAAGTAAGAATCCTAGGTCTCTCACTGCACTAAGTAAGTCTTCTAGGTCTCTCACAGCACTAAGTAAGTCTCCTAGGTCTCTCACTGCACTAAGATTTTTTGGTCTCTCACTGCACTAAGTAAGACTTCTAGGTTTTTCACTGCACTAAGTAAGACTTTTAGGTCTCTCACTTCACTAAATAAGTCTTCTAGGTCTTTCACTACACTAAGTAAGACTTATAGGTCTCTCACTTCACTAAATAAGTCTTGTAGGTCTTTCACTGCACTAAGTAAGACTTATATGTCTCTCACTTCACTAAATAAGTCTTCTAGGTCTTTCACTAGACTAAGTAAGACTTATAGGTCTCTCACTTCACTAAATAAGTCTTCTAGGTCTTTCACTACACTAAGTAAGACTTATAGGTCTCTCACTTCACTAAATAAGTCTTCTAGGTCTTTCACTGCACTAAGTAAGACTTATAGGTCTCTCACTTCACTAAATAAGTCTTCTAGGTCTTTCACTGCACTAAGTAAGACTTATAGGTCTCTCACTTCACTAAATAAGTCTTCTAAGTCTTTCACTGCACTAAGTAAGACTTCCTTGTTTTAGCCACATGAAGCATAATTTGAAATTTTCTAACAGCAAAACATATAATGATGCATTCTTTGTGGTAAAATTCACTGTAAACAGTCAGTTAAGAACATAATTCATTTTTCCGACCAATTCATCTATGAGATTCTCAAAGTTTGTTCAAATTACACTCTGGACCGTAATATAGGAAAATGGAACGTCAGTCAAGAATTTTGATAATTCGTAGATCGTATTTCTTAGACTGCATCCAATTTTGTGACTGAAGGATGAAGCTAGTCTTCCCTGATAGGAAGGGCGTAACTTACACTATCACCCATTACTGGTGCACCGAAGAGCACGGATGGGAAATTGCGTCTCATTAAGTAGTCCTGTCCACATCTAGGAAGAAAATGATTGATTTCTGAGAATAATAATAACAAAATCTCGGGTGCTGATGGGAAAAATGTGTATCTATTGAGTTTGGGGGTTGGTTTGGGAGAAGAGATGGACGAATGAATCAAGAAACTCCATTCGCTACTTCTTTTTCGCCCCCTCTCAAAACTAAAGGAAAAGGAAATAATATATTAGGGGTAGAAAATAAATACAAAAATAGACGTAAATGAAAATTTATGTATTCATCATGAACAATTCATTAATAATCTACGAATGTAAAAAAAAAAAATGTAAAATAAAAATTAAGATAAATTTTAAAAGATCTGAAACTAGTATTTAGAACTTTTAAACAATCTTGGCATCTCCATTGTGTTTAATTAATAGAAAGATGTACCAAGATGGCAATAGAGAGATGTATCTAAGAATTGTTAGAGAGATGTAGCAAAGTAGTAATAGAGTGATGTATCAAAGTAGTAATTGAGTGATGTATCTAAGTATTAATAGAGAGAAGTAATCAAAGTATTAATAGAGTGATGTATCAAAGTAATAATTGAGTGATGTAGCAAAGTAGCAATAGAGATGTGTATCAAAGTAGTAATAGAGAGATGTAGCAAAGTAGTAATAGAGAGATGTATTAAAGTAGTAATAGAGAGATGTAGCAAAGTAGTAATAGAGAGATGTATCAAAGTAGTAATAGAGAGATGTATCAAAGTAGTAATAGAGAGATGTATCAAAATAGTAATAGAGAGATGTAGCAAAGTAGCAATGGAGATGTGTATCAAGTAGTAATAGAGAGATGTATCAAAGTAGTAATAGAGAGAAGTAATCAAAGTATTAAATAAAAGAGGTAATCACATTATTAATATAAAGATGCAATTGTTGACTGCGTGAAATAAATATTTTCAAAACATTGTGCTGTGACAGTATAAATTATATCTGATATAAATGAGTAGCACTAGTCTAGACAAGATATACATACGAAGAAAACATATACAATTCTGAAACATTATCTCAGAGGGGTAGGCATTGTATCTCACAATCCAGCGACCAGGTGATTGTAAAGTCATGAAGTAAAGGTAAAGTACGAGACTTGAACCGGCGTCTTAGCACGCGAGTTTCTACCCATATGTGCTCGGCCGCCTATTCAGAAATGTTCGGAGATTTCTGTATAGTGTCGCCTGATGCATCGAAACTCAGATGCGAAGCGACATTCCTCACCTTCCCAGGGTACTACCCTGGTACCCATTTCTGTCAACGGCTCGGTCGACCGTGGGGGTATTTTTTTTTTTCCAACCACGAGTACAACTCACACTGCTCCAGCGGGAATCGAACACGGGTTGTCCGAACGTCGGTACTCCAGTCGGGTGGTTTTCCCAACTAGGCTACCGAGGCCCCCAATCATGAAGTATTCCAAGTGAGAAATTCCCACCGAATGTGGCATGATTCAAACCCGGGACTATCATATCCACAGGCCAAAGTCTTACCTTTAGACCACTCAGCTCAACCCCTTCCCTAATTTGTACATAAAATAATTAATTCGTGAATGTAAATTTTGACGTTCACACAGACAATGAAAAAGGTACTTGTCACGTTATTGGTTCATGGGTAACTTGTTATTCCTTACACTTTTATTATCCATAAACCACTGTCACATTTATGAATGTCGTTGTCTTCACCTCATATTGATCTTTTGTTTTCTGAGAGATGATATACGGTACACATTTTTAGAGAGTGGGTCAACACCAGAGCTGAGTCGGGTAAGAAAAAAATTAGAAAGCTCACTCCAGCTGGGGTTCGAACCTATATTATTGGGTTTGTAGATGGAGGAGATAGTAGATGGAGGAAATATAGCAGTGATCTCTGCATCATGTGCCATTTTGGCACGCAAGGTTTCTGTTTTAAGATTGTGGTTCTGCCCTATGTGTCGTCTTCGGCTCGAAAGGATAATAGATAGATAGGTATATAGACGGAGGAACAAGTACGTCACGACTTTCTGCTCCGTCCGCTCGAGAACAACTTTTCTTCATAAAAAGTAAAGTACCCCCGTCACGCCAAGTGTCATATAGGGAATATGGTGTTGGTGACAATACATTTACAGACCATCGGCACATGATTTTTGGGGTAATATGGTCGGTATTAAGCCGCGATAGCTCAGTGGTTAGTGAACCGGACTACAACGGACAAGGGGTAGGGTTCGATCCCAACCGACGGCTTCCGGGTTTACCCAGCCTTAAATGGGTACCGGATATTTTTTTTCTGGGAAAGTAAAGCGGCACGGGCGTAATACCGACCACATTACCTCAAAAATCATGTGCCGAAGGTCTGTCAAATTTATGGTCACTAACACCATATTCCCTATACGCCGCCACTTGGTGTGACGGGGGTACTTTACTTTTTTTACTTTTTTATGGTCGGTATTATGCCCGTACCGCTTTACGTTCCAAGAAAAAAATTCGGTACCATTAAGGCTGGGTGAACCGGAAGCCGTCGGTTGGGATCGAACCCTACCTCTTGCCCTTTGTAGCCCAGTTCACTAACCACTGAGCTATCGCGACGTTTTTTCATCGTCCGCCCTTAAAAGGACGTTAAATGAGCATAAGTACCTTGTTTTGTTGTTTACAGCAAGTTGTTATATTTTTTTACATTTTCTACCCAACGCATCTGATTTCATGAAGACATTTGTATGCGCCAAGTTGCCTTCCCTCTTCGATCCGTACTCGTCAGTTCCTTGCGTCGACTGGTTAGTTCGTCACTGGGAGTGGAATATGATCTTTATCAGTTTTGGTTCAGTGATCTTGATGCATGCTACCAGCTTTGGCCTGACTTCGTCGAATCCATTTATTGTTTTGTTTCTTTAATCCTTCGCCACCGAACTTCATAACTAATTTGTAGGAACGATGAATTACACGATGGAAATAGGATTTCTAAGAAGTGCCGCAGTAAACCATGAACAGTGTTGTAACCAAATGATTGAGTGTTACAGGACAACCTTATCACGATGTGTCTTGTTTATTGATGCATGTTATCATGTTTATCCAAAATTTATATCTCAAACTGTTTTTTCATTTCTACAGTAAACCTCCTTCCATGCCATTCTTGTAAGTTGTCAGGTAACTGTCCCATGTTTCCCTCTATCTCTTCCTCCTTTGAGTTTCCTAGTTGTCCCAAAAATATTTCACCGATCCTCCCATCATTACACGACACTAGCAGCCATGTTTCATGTTTTCAACGCTATTCTGACCTTCTTCTGTATAACAAATGTGATTCATATCACGACTGCCTGATACGTTGCTAGTGGCTGAGCTCTACAAATAAAAGTAAAGTGCTCCGTCACGCCAAGTGGTGTATAGGGAATATGGTGTTAGTGACCATAAATTTTACAGACCTTCGGCAAATAATTTTTGGGGTAATGTGGTCGGTATTACGCCCGTGCCGCTTTACTTTCCCAGAAAAAAATCCGATACCCATTAAAGGCTGTATGAACCGGAAGCCATCGGCTGGGATCGAACCCTACCTCTTGTCATTTGTAGTCCAGTTCACTAACCACTGAGCTATTGCGGATCCATCTGAGCTCTACACGCGGTTCTTTTATTTATAGATTAGAGAAAAGGATATCTCTGATTTCAGCTTGAAGGAAAAACGACATTTTCCATAAAACGGGTATGCCGGGGGTACTTATAGGGCCGTGGAATAAAGGCCGCTTGTCCAGTGCAGTCGCTCCAGGTGTTCGAGTCTGAGGCTTTTGTTTCACCCACGATAGAAACACAGCTTTTGAAACTACCGGGATTCGAACCCACGTTCTCCTGGTTTTCTAACCTGACAATTTATCGATTCAACCGAACGCTCTCATGTTGGTTTCTGTGAAAGTGATTTCAGCTTAACATATTATCTTCACATTCGAATCTGGCTATGGTAGTACATGTATTTACAATAATAGGATTTGTTTAAGACACTTATTTCTTTAAAATTTGCTGATTTTCTGCCATCTTACCAGAAGGACATATGATTAACATTATGAACTTTGCAATTTCTAAGAAAATGATATACCTAAAATAATTGTCATAGAAATTACAACTACGTTGTTTTTTGGTCAAATTCACTGTTTTAAAGAAAGATGTCAACGCAAAAAGAGAGCTAATTTCCAATATTGGCAAGAAACAATCATCATTTTTTGGCCACGTAATGAGAAGGGAACAGCTGGAATATATTGTAACAACTGGGGAAATTGAGAAACGAAGAGATAGAGGAAAGGAAAGAGAAAAAAAACCTGGCAGCTTAAGAGAATGGCTTGGCAGAAGGTCAACAACAGAAATGATAAATAACTGTAGAGATCGAAAGTTGTGGAGAGACATGATCACCTACACCAGCAGGTCCGGTACTTGATGATGATGATGATGAAGTCCTAGGAAAGATCGTTCCCCAAGAAACAGTGAAACGTCTGAAAAATAGAAGAAGAAAGGAGAGAAATAAAGTGATGTGAGGAAAATGGTAGAAGTTAAGGCGAGTTTTGACATAGTATGTGACAGAACGAGCTGAGTCAGACCGCGCCACTGATATATCTGAGCTTGTCTGCTGAGGCGGGTTTCCCGAAACCACCCAATAGTAGTGACGTCTCGAGCTATGCCAGCTATCCCAGCTATGTCAGCTATGCCAGCTAAGCCATCTATGTCAGCTATCCCAGCTATGCCAGCTATCCCAGCTATGGCAGCTATGCCAGCTATCCCATCTATCCCAGCTATGGCAGCTATGTCAGCTATCCCAGCTATGCCAGCTATCCCAGCTATGCCAGCTATCTCATCTATCCCAGCTATCCCAGCTATGGCAGCTATGCCAGCTATCCCAGCTATGCGAGCTATCCCAGCTATGCCAGCTATAGACGGCTGACCTCATTTTACACACAACCGCCCATGCTGACAATGCTGAACACGTCACAACTATTAGTCAAACTGCCCTTCAGCGGGCAGGCTCAGAAATATCGGTAGCGAAGGTCAGACATAGACAGATGAAGAAAGAATTAGTAACCAACATTAATACTGCCCCAACAACAATAAAGGTCAAGGGTTACTTGCATTCATCTCTTTTATGTTCCGGCAATTCTTGTAATTTGTCGTAAATGTAGACCACATCAGGAACTATTTTTGTAACATCCGGGTGTATTAAAAGAACAATTTTAACGAGAAGTATAAATGTTACTATTTAAATGTATTTGGCATTGTAGCGTTGGGGTTAGTATAAAGGTAAATGTAAAGTACGAGATTTGAATCGGCGTCTTAGCAGACGAATTTTCACCCATATGTGCTCGACCGCCAATCCTCAAGTGTTAGGAGACTTCTGGATAGTTTCGCTTCAAGCAACGAAACTCACGATGCGAGGCGACATTCCTCACCTTCCCAGAGTAATACCCTGGTACCCGTTTATGCAAGCTTTTGGATTGACCGCGGAGGAATTTTATTCTAACCACGAGTACAATCCACACTGCTCCCAGCGGAATCGAATACGAGTTGTCCGAACGTCGGTAGCCCAGTAGGGTGGTTTTCCAAACTAGGCTACCGATGTCCCCAGGGTTAGTGTATTCGAATCATGTTCAAAGATTACCTCTAGATGTGAACATCACACGAAGAGCCCTAATCTCAGGTTCATGACAGATGTGCCAACGCCCTATATGAGATGCGTTATAAAACGTGGCTATCTTGTTCAAGCTCTTTAAACTGTTGCCAATTATATAGGCTGTGACATATTCTAAATAAGTTGCCAAGTTTTGTCAGAATCTCATTTGATGGACTACGTGATTCTGAATAAATACACCAGTTTAGATAAATACACGAGTTTAGATAAATACACGAGTTTGAATAAATACACGAGTTTAGATACTACACGAGTTTAAATAAATACACGAGTTTAGATCAATATACGAGTTTAGATAAATACACGAGTTTAGATAAATACGCGAGTTTAGATCAATACACGAGTTTAGATAAATGCACGAATTTTGATAAATACACGAGTTTAGATCAATACACAAGTTTAGATAAATACACGAGTTTAGATAAATACACGAATTTGAATAAATTCACAAGTTTTGATAAATACACGAATTTTGATAAATACACGAGTTTAGATAAATATTATTACCAATTAACCATTATAGGAAATCATGGTTTAGGAAAAAGGAATAACAGAGGAGAAAGATTAATACAATTTTGTGAAGAAAACAGACTAATAATATGCAACATCTTCTTTGAGCAAGAGAAAAGGAAATTATACACATGGAAAAGCCCTGGAGACAGGAAGAGAATCAAATAGATTACATAATGATAAAAGACAGACTCCGGAACAACGTCAAGAAAGCCAAAACCTACCCAGGAGCAGATATTAAATCAGATCACAATCTTGTGATGATAAAAATGAAAATCAAATTAAAGAGAAACAAATAAAAAATAATTATCAACACCAATAGATATAACAGCGTTACACCAGAAAGATGTAAAAGAAACTTATACTGTACAAGTAAAGAACACATATCAGAAGCTGCTAGAAGAGGGGATTGAGCAGTACAGAAGAGAAAATCCCGCGGAAAAAGTCACAACAAACTGGCAATGCATAAAAAAGCATGCAAGAATCCTGCAACACCTTGCCCAATAAGGAAGTAAAAAAAATGGATAACTGAAAAAATCTTAGAAAAAATGGAAAAAAGAAAAAAAATGAAAAACACTGCCAGATACAAGGGTATTGACAATGAAATACGGAGAATGTGCAAAAAGGCAAAGGAAGACTGGCTCAACCAAAGATGTCTAGAAGTCGAAACTATGGAAAGTAAACAAAACTTAAGAGAGATGCACACAGAAATAAAGAGAATGACGAATAAAGACAAAAAGCTGCAGGAAACAGATGTATTGCAAACAAAGAAGGAAGAATGCTATCAGACAACAAAGATATAATAGATAGATGGCAAGAATATATAACAGAATTATTTCATGACAAAAGGGACAAAAAGCCAGACAGAAAATGTGCATACAACTATAAAATCCTGAAATCTGAAGTAGAAAAAGCTATAAAAACAATGAAAAAGGGAAAGGCAGCAGGACCTGAAAATATACAGAGAGGATACAGGCTCTAGAAAATTTTGGCATCGAAGTGATCAGAGACATATGCAATGACATATACCATACAGTATTCATACCAAACGATCTAAAAACATCAACTTTCATTGCATTGCCTAAAAGAATGGTGCAGTTGAATGCAGTGATTTCAGAACAATAAGCCTAATGAGCCAGGTTACAAATATTTACTAAAAGTTATGCAGGGAAGGATTCAGAATAAAATCAATACTGAATTAGATGAGCAACAATTTGGATTCAGGAAAAAAACAGTGGCACAAAAGAAGCCATATTCAGCATGAGAACATTGATTGAAAAGTACATAGAAGTAACAAACCAATATATGCCAGCTTCATAGACTACACCAAAGCTTTCGATAGAATACAACATAACCAACTTATAGACTGCCTAAAGGATATAAATCTAGACGACGCAGACATACGACTAATATGTAATTTGTACTGGGAGCAAACAGCAATAATAAATATAACAAGGAGAACTCTACACCTATGGACATAAAAAGAGGATTAAGACAAGGATGCATCCTATCACCAAGCTTGTTCAATCTATACACTGAGCAAATCTTAAAAATATCTCAGAAATGCCAGGCCTCAACATTAATGGAAAGATAATCAATAACCTAAGATATGCTGATGATACTGTACTACTAGCAGAAAATCCTGAAGATCTACAACAATTGCTCAATGTGATAAACATATTAAGCAAAAAATATAGACTAGATATGAATATCAAAAAGACTAAAACTATGATCATAAACAAAGAAAATTCTCAAGACCTACAATTAAATTTCACAGTTGAGAGAATACATCTGGAGACAGTCCAGAGCTACAACTACCTGGGACATACTATAACCAATGATGGAAAATGTAAAATTGAAATAAACAAAATAATAGGTATGGCAAAAAGTAATTTTAATGCCATGAAAAATATACTAACAACAAAACAAATATCAGCAGGGTTGAAACTAAGAATGGCAAAATGTTACATCTTCTCAATATTCCTGTATAGTGCAGAAACATGGACATTAGACAAGAAAACAGAACAGAAAATTGAAGCCTTTGAAATGTGGATTTATAGAAGAATAGGTAGAATTGGATGGAAACAAAAGAAAACAAACGATGAAGTTATAAAACAACTGAAAATAAAAGAGAACTACTAAATACAATTAAGACAAGACAAATGAAATTTTTGGGGCATGTTAAAAGGCACAAGTCTACTAAAATTAATATTGGAAGGGGAAATACAAGGTAAAAGAGGCAGAGGCAGACCAAGACTAACATGGACGAGTAACATCAAAAGATGGACAAGTCAATCTATGACAGCCTGCACCATCAAAGCAAGAAACAGAGTAGAATGGCGATCCATGATAGCCAACCTTCGTTGCGGAGAAGGCACACGATGATGATGATGATGGATAAATACACAAGTTTGGACAAATACACGAATGTGGATAAATACACAAGTTTGGACAAATACACGAATGTGGATAAATACACAAGTTTGGATAAATACACGAATGTGGTTAAATACACACGTTTGGACAAATACACGAATGTGGATAAGTACACAAGTTTGGATAAATACACGAATGTGGTTAAATACACACGTTTGGACAAATACACGAATGTGGATAAATACACACGTTTGGATAAATACACGAATATGGTTAAATACACAAGTTTGGACAAATACACGAATGTGGATAAATACACAAGTTTGGATAAATACACAAGTTTGGATAAATACACAAGTTTGGATAAATACACGAGTTTGGATAAAACTATTTTACATTTAAAACCACTCGAACACTGAACATCTTTTTTACGGCGCTCTCCAAATTATAGGTCACTACAGACTTTATTTTCATCGTTATACTTACCACTTAATGCTGAATTTTTGTCGTGATCGTTTTCACAAACATAAGGGATCCGAAATGGGCGACGATGAGTTTGTTCCCAGAATTGAAAATCACGTGAACTCTACTTCACATTTCAAGTACGTACATCACATAAGAAGCTTACCCATAAACCACAATTTGAAGTCCTTGTCTGTACAAGAGACATATTTGCTGCAATAAAAATCAATTTACTGAATGAAGAAAAACACACAAGAGGGAGAGAGGAAAACATCAGCACTTTTGTTATGAACAGCATAACTTGAAGAGCACTAAGAACTTATATACTTGAGTTTATTTTTTTTTATGGAGAATATGAGAGACAAAAATACAAATATATGTTAAGATTCATCCACTCATATTGACTGGCTACTGGTACAACGTTAATGGGTTTGTTTCTAGACTCGAGCGCTAACAGCATTTGCCTCAGTTAAAAAGCAATATGTGCATGATTAACATATTGTATGAAACATCCGAATGAAAGAAGAAGAAAGAACAGTGGACACCTAAGCCTAACTGATAAGGAGGATCTGTAAAGTTAAGTTTAGAGAGCTTAGGAGAAGGGATAGGCGAAAGTACTGTGTGTGTCTATAGTTTGCGTGTTTTCGACTCCGAAAATATAAGAGAAAAAGAGAGACAGTGACATTACCGCAGAACGATTTGATGAAAAGATTAGAAGAAAAAGCAAGGATCAGTATCATACACACAAGTACATTTATGGATATTGCGCTTTCTGCGGCACCATGTGTGGTTTGAGTTTTACAGATTTATCCACGAGAGAAGCTGGTCGTAGGAAAACAAAAATAAAAAGTCTACTGATATTAACAGATTGCTTGCTACAGGAAACGACACGAAAACATATAAAGGCATGCATCATTAAGGCAAGAAGACATATGACAACATGCACCATTAAGACTAAAAGCATATGACAACGTGCACCATTAAGACTGGAAGACATGTGAAGGCGCACACCATTAAGACATTAAAACATTTTACAGGGCGTGCCATTAAGACAAGAACACATGTGACAACGTGCACCATTAAGACAAGAAAACGTGTGACAGCGTGCACCATTAAGACAAAAAGACATATGACAACATGCACCATTAAGACTAAAAGCATATGACAACAAATAAGGGTTGAAAATATTTCAATGTAGGGTTTCTTAAAGAACAAGGAATTAAAGATAAATTCGCAGTCACAATATCAAACAAATACCAAGTTTCCAACAACTAGAAAATACAATAAATATAGAAGAGCATTGGAAACAGGTAAATGATATATAGAAAGAGACATGCGAAGAAACACTCGGGAAAAGAGAACGCCAGGATAAGGCATTGATGACAGCAGAGACCCTGGATAAAATTAAAGAAAGAAAGAACAAGAAAGCAGACATAAATAAAAGCAAAACCAGAAGTAATAAAGCCAAGACACAGGAAGCTTTCACAGAGGTGAACAAAGAAGTGAGAAGATGCATTAACAGGGATAAGAGGAAATATATAGATGAACTAGCTAAAGCGGCAGAAGAAGCAGCAAATAAAGGGAATATGAAAGAACTATACAACAGCACAAAGAAATTAAGTGGAAAATACAAACAGATCAATGCCTTTATTAAAGATAAGAAAGGAAATCTGCTTAGTAATATAAGGGAGCAAGTGGAGAGATGGAAGGAGCACTTTGAAGAACTTTTGAACAGACCCGGCTCAAATAATCCTCCAGATATACTACCAGCAGAAGAAAAGTTACAAGTTAGCTGTGGAAAACTAAGCAAAGAAGCTATCGGTGGTGAAATAAAAATCCAGAGTCTCACACGTAGTGGCGACTGCTTTGACCAAGCGGCCTTTATCCCTCTGGTTCTATCGTTGACCCCCGACATACACCAGCAATGGTACTATGCGTCGTAAAGAGAGTTTTTTTTTTTAATCAAACTATTAAAAAATGTTAAAGCCACAGGACCAGATGAAATTCCTTCGGAAGCCATCAAAGCAGGTATTAACACCTCTACCAAGATGTTACATAATCTATTAGATAAAATTTGGGAGAGGGAAGAAATACCTAAAGACCGGAAAGAAGGTTATATGCTCAAACTACCAAAGAAAGGAAGTTTACAGGAGTGCCCAAATTATAGGGGAATTATGCTACTATCAGTGCCAGGAAAAATATTAAGCAGAATCATTCTGGACAGACTAAAGGAAGCCATAGAGAAACATTTGAGAGATGAACAAGCAGGTTTTAGGAAGAACAGATCATGTGCTGATCAAGTAACTACTCTACGTATAATAGTTGAACAAAGTTTAGAACTAAAAAGCCAACCTTTGCCAACCAGGTGGTGAAATTGTCACAGTCTAGCTTTTGTTAATCAGGTGGACATGAATTCGAATCCGGGAAGGGTGAAAGAGTATTATCTTTCCGGAGTGAAAACAAACTCTGACCTGCAAATCTCGCAGTGACTTCACCATG
This sequence comes from Megaustenia siamemsis, assembly GCA_032433765.1. NCBI lineage: Eukaryota > Metazoa > Mollusca > Gastropoda > Stylommatophora > Ariophantidae > Megaustenia > Megaustenia siamemsis. The sequence continues at coordinate 69,401,986 of JAVIAB010000047.1, read as the reverse complement.
CACGTGCCTTTGCTACGACATTACCCTAAAAACCCATCTGATAACCACAAACGGGTTAAAGGTTGCAATAATGATTTCTCACCGCTGTTTAGATTCTTTTTTTGACAAGTGCTTCAGAAAATAAAATAAATATTTGAGCTTCTCGCAATTAACAGCAATATCTCTATCTTTTCTACAGGCAAGCAACGTGTTTGACATAATAACAACAGCCCAACCACAACATTTAATAGCTTTCATTTACACTATGTTAGTGTATTATTTTTTATTGTCTTCGATTTGAAGTTAGGAAACATGAAACTCCACTTCAGTTTTGGCTTTTGCTCTGATGTTAACAATTTCATTGATTGCTTCCATTAACCAAATCATGATGTAAAACAGTCTTAGCCTTGCCTGCCCATGTTACCTTTTTTCCCTTTACTTCCTGTTTTCCCCGTTGAGGTGTAGAGGGAAATACAAAGTTCTGGTTCTTGATCATTTAAAGGCTTCAGTCATTATCAATTGATAATGCTGTAGCATTTCCTTGTTGTTTGAACATCTCACTCTGGATCTGCCTCTTCTTCTTTTCCCTTCTCCACTTTTAATATATACTTTGTATAGTAAGGAATAACACGGTATTCTTTCTGATGGGCAAACCAGTTTATTTGTTGTTTCTGTATGTAGCTTAGGATTGTTTCGATTCCTAATCTTTCTCTATAATTTCATTTCTAATTTTGTCTTTTCTGGTCACTCCAAACGATTTTCTCGGACATCTCATCTCTGTGTTGATAATCTTTTTTATGCTTACTCGTAGCAACAATGTTTGGCTTAGGTGGCACAATATGGGAATGAAAACACTGTATAAGATGTTTCTTGGTAGTAATCGGTATAGTTTTGTGTTGAAATATAGGAGCTAGCTGACTCAATATTTTGCCTCCCTTGTAGGCATCGATTGCCAATTTCTTTATCAATTTTACAATCTTCCCTTTTTTACTTCACCAATTTTTATAAACCTCTATCTCCCTTTAGATACGGGTGTATAAACGATACCCTCCAGATATGCAGCCAGCAGAAGAAGAGTTACACGTTAACTGTAGAAATCCAAGCAAGGAAGAAATAAGGAAAGCCATCAGGCTATTTAAAAACGGTAAAGTAACAGACCAGATGAAATGCCTTCATAAGCCATTAAAGCAGATATTAACACCTCTTCCAAGATGTTACATAATGTACTAGAAAACGATTATGGGAAGGGCAAGAAATACCAATACACTGAAAAGAAGGTTATATAATCAAACTAGCAAAGGAAGGAAGTCCACAGGAGTGCACAAATTATAGGGGAATTATGCTACTATCAGTGCCAGGTAAAATATTATGCAGAATCATTCTGGGGAAATTAAAAAGAGGCCATAGAGAAACATTTGAGAGATGAAACAAGCAGGTTTTAGGAGAAACATATCATGTGCTGATCAATTAACTACCCTACCTATAATAGTTGAACTAAGCTTAGAACTACAGTCCCCACTTTATATCGGATTCATAGATTACAAAAAGGCTTTTGGTAGTTTAGACAAATGAATACTTTGAAAGTTACTGAGTCATTACGGTATCCCCATAAAGTTTATTAACCTGATAAGAACAGTGTATAAGTAAAAAAGTAAAGTACCCCCGTAACGCCAAGTGGCCTATAGGGAATATGGTGTTAGTGACCATACATTTTACAGACCTTCGGCACATGATTTTTGGGGTAATGTGGTCGGTATTACGCTGTGCCACTTTACTTTCCCAGAAAAAATCCCATACACATTAAAGGCTGGGTGAACCTGGAAGCCGTCGGTTGGGGTCTAACCCTATCTCTTGTGCTTTGTAGTCCAGTTCACTAACCACTGAGCTATCGCGGCTCCCACAAGAACAGTGTATGGAGGAATGAAATGTAGGATTGTGCACGAAGGGAAAATCACAGAAACATTTGAAATAGGAACAATAGTACGGTAGGGATGCCTTTTATTTCCATTTCTCTTTCTACTGGCCATAGATTGGATTTTGAAAATAACCCAGAGCAACAGAAATTGAATCCAGTGGTCACTGACCAAGCAACTTTATGACTTAGACTTTTCTGCTTACATAGCTCTCATATCACATAACCATCAAAGGATGCAAGTTAAAATAAGCATACTTGATGAGAGATAACAACAGATGAGACTGAAAATAAATAGAGATAAGATCAAAATTATGAGAATGAATGCAGCTGGCAATAACCAAATAACAATAGGAGAAATACATCTACTAGACGTACAATCTTACATATATCAGGGCAGTAATATAGACAAAGAAGGAAGAACAGAGAATCATGCCACAATAAGGATATCAAAAGCAAGCGGAACATTCGTTGCACTTGGAAACATATGGATATCAAAAGAAATTTTGTTAAATACAAAAAAAAAAATTGTCAACTCCAATGTTAAGTCAGTCCTATTATATGGTTGTTAAACATGGAGAACAACAACATCGACAATTATGAAGATACAGACCTTCATTAATGGATGTCTACGCAGAATAAAAGGATGGAAATAGCAGGCCAAAATCACTAACATAGAATTATGGAAATGTACCAGTCAACTACCAGTGGATAAAGAGATACAGCGAAGTCGATCGCGCTGGATAGGACACACGGATAAAGCCAACTGAGAGTATTACACAACATGCCATTTTCTGGAATCCCCAAGGAAAAAGACAAAGAGGAAGACCAAAATATTCCAAGATTCCAAGAAGACCAAAGAGAAGACAGATGGAAGCAGAGACAAAGATGACGGGGAAGACATGGAATGAACTTAAAAGAATGACAAGAAACAAAACGGCTTGGAAAGTGTTTTAAGAAGACCTATGCTCCACTGGCAGCTGAAAGTGTTTGTTGAAGATCCATGCTCTGTTATAGAGTGAGCTAATAAAAGCATGGGGGCAGGTAACTTAACTGTTACTCGCTTCACAATAAACAATAGCAGTAACAGATGGTAGCGACGAGCAGCTGTTAGGACATAAATTTAAAGTATGGAAAAACTTCCAGCCAGAATAACAAGTTAAGGGATAATGGAAGTTCACATAGGGGGTAGTGGATACACAGAAGTGGGAAGGAGGTAAGGTCCAGAATTACTGGACGACACGAAGATGAGTTTAGGTCCATGGAAATTTCCACTTCAACTTTTAGGCAATGCATGACAATAACATGCATTGACCCCATGACTTTGGCCGTCTGACAAATAAGTTGTGATCCAACTACCAGAAAGGTCATTGTCATGAGGTAAAATTTATTTTAAATAGGGCATAGAGATTCACGAAAACAAGGGGTTTTCGTCAAACCATGAGAATAGTTCAATTTTCGGTCACAGAATGAAGAGGAGTGACCAACTCAAGTGATCAGAAGAGTGCAATTGTCACTTTGCGACAGTTTGATAGGCTGCTGATTTTCAGACGAAGAGTTGTGGTTGGGGTATTTAAACTTCAACACAATAGGTTTAAGACAGTGAGAGATAGAGACAGTCAGGAATGAGAATTAGACAGTTAGGAATAAGTCAGAATGTAGACTAAGTAAGCTTAGTCCTGCTTCGGCCAAAGTGCCGAAGGCAGTTAGTAGAAGTTAAGTTAAGATTAGAAGTTGAGCCAGTTAGTTAGGAAGTTAGAATCTTCAAGTTGTAGTTTCAAGTCAGTTGAAAAGTTATTAAGTAAGTTGATAGAGAGTAGTAAGAATAGCAATGAACATATGAACTTTAGTTGTGAAGTGTCTGAGAGTTTTCAAGTTGTTTTTCACATTCTGATATACGTAAGTAAGTGATAGAGAGATTTCATGCAAGATATGCACTTGGGACTGATCATATCCACCGACTATTTGTCTCAGAGAAGTCCCGAATTAATTAACATTAATTTAAGATAAGTGCATCCACTACAGAACGATCATAGGCCAAGATTAATAATAGAGATCAACTGATAAACTGATTATAATTATATAATGAGATAATTCTGTCTTGATTGACCTGTTGGGATCAACTATAAATGTGATGTGCTGCCAAGTTATAATATAATATTAGAAACAAGAAACAATAAATATTCTATAGCGTGCTCCACAGGGAGCTGAAAGGTAGAAGAAAAGGAATCTCCCTTTCCTCCAAGACAATGTCCGTTCATTATTATGTACATAGATTATTATTCGTACATTATTGTGTACATAGATTATTATTCGTACATTATTATGTACATATATTATTATTCGTACATTATTATGTACATAGATTATTATTCGTACATTATTATGTACATAGATTATTATTCGTACATTATTATGTACATAGATGCAACAGGAAAACCAAAAGACGGGGAAAAATGGATAAAAGAAAAAGATGCTAGATGACTTTACACTTGGCACTGGTACATGATCAACGATAGAACTATTGCTAGAGGCCGAGGGTTATGGGTGAACGTGGTATTAAACATCTCTCGACAACCACCCTGCATGAATTACTATTATATATATATATATATATATTTGTTTGGGAGCCGAGATAGCCTAGTGGTTAGAGAACTGGACTACAAAGGACAAGAGGTAGGGTTCGATCCCAACCGATGGCCACCGGTTCACCCAGCCTTTAATGGGTACCGGATTTTTTTCTTGGAAGTAAAGCGGCACGGGCGTAATACCGACCACATTACCCCAAAATCATGTGCCGAAGGTCTGTAAAATTTATGGTCACTAACACCATATTCCCTGTACAGGGATACTTTACTACTTTCATATATTATTTGGTTATTTGGTTATGGGAGGCTCCGGTATCACTGCAAACGAATTAAAATCCCTAATTGCTCAACCGTCCATGCCAGCGTAATCATCCGAATTAATATCTCATCTCCCAAACAAAGAAAGGTAACTGTAGTCCCCATCATAGCAGTCTCAGCACACGCCAAAAGACATAAGGCGACACCGCGCAGAAAGTTAACACAGCCAACTGTTCCCTGTTATATGATATCATCATTCATCGTAAACAATCGGAATATCGAAACATGATCAAAACGGATGAGACGTACAGCTCACGGTGTGCACAGAGCACTTAACTCAGTAGCTCCTGCAACAAGCCGGACTTGGAATATGAAGAAACTGCAACAAGGAACACTTATCATGCATAGCCTTCAATGGTTCCTGCCGCCTAACCTCCATATATCGGAAGTTCACGTCCTCCTGAAAATGATGATCATCATATTTTTTTTTTTTATGTATAGCGCTTGATGATGTTAGGCCATCGCTGTTGACTCCAATTACGGACATATAAATACACAGTTAGTCGTCAGATTATATCCCCGTCGCTATTATTTTATGTTATGACTCTTTATATGTCTAATATATGTATGCCCAATATATGTCTAATACATTTCATATATCTTGCTCCAACTGTGTGGATACATTTTTACATCATTTCAACTGCTTCATTAAATTTTTTCTTCTCCGTCCATCTGACATCTTCAATGTTTTTAATTAATTCAACGCGTCCGAACAATTTTCTTTTCAGTTATCTCGTTTAATATCCCTTCCGCTGATCTATAAAAATGTTCTGAATGGACATAATACTTTACTATTTTCACTCTTTGATGGAATTTGCTTAGATGCGGGAAGAGCACATTTCACATAATATAATATGTTATTTTGCTTTTCCTGTTTCGATTTGTTGTTTTTTTTTTTTTAGAGAAAATGTGAATACAGTTAGTGCATTCTCTCATCTGCCATCAAAGGGACACACGGTGGTCCAATTATGTCGGAGTGTCAGATCATAAAATTAAAAAATGGAAAAACATATTTTTTAATGAGTAAATTTGAAAGGCAAAGACCAGCATGATTAATGTAGTTTCATTCACCTGAGTGACGTCAAGATGCCACGTGCTGTAACCTCCTTGTACTAAATGGTAAATTTTGATGCAAACTTGTTATTTTTAATAGACAGAGAGTAACACGTAATACATCGAATCACATGCTGGAGTCGGATGTTTTGGACTGAAGGCACATCGTACAGTTCTGTAAACACAACGCAGTGTATATATGCACACTTTAAGGTGAAAGTGAATAGTAATCTAGTGACAAGAAAGACAGAAAGAACGAACGAAAGAAAGAAAGACGAAAAGAAAGAAAGAAGAAAGCATCGGAAAAAAATTCCAAATTATAGCGAGATCCGATCCTGGGACATTCCTCTCAAGAGGTCGACGTATTATCTATGGACCACCCAGTTCCCCGAATTTTGGGAACTGAACTCGGACCCTTCTTGGAGCAAGCGTACTTAACAACCCAACCATATCAGTTTCCTTAATGGTATTGAAAGTTATGTCTTCATTAATATTTATGTTTACTTTGTACTGACTAATTAAAAATATAAAATCGCGTGCTGTCTAGTAAACGTAAGTAAGAAGTAAAAACGCACGCTTCACATATTGTGCTGTTTATGAGTAATATCTTCCTGATATTACTGATGAGGTGACCAGGGACAAGTTGATGACATACCTTGGAGTTAAGTTTGATCGCAGCCTGTGTTTTCGGGACCACGTCGACCATGTGATAACAAAATCCCGCAAAGGATTAGCCGCCTTGAAGGTCATGGCAGCTGCCAACATCAAGCAGAGGCTACTTACTCTTCTGTTCCGGGGATTAGTCCTCGCACCAATCGAGTATGCCCTGGCAATTCTTACTGTCAGTGCGACTCAAATTGATAGGATGGAGAAAATACAAAATGAAGCCATGCGCATTATCCTGGGATGTAGGAGGGACACTCCCTGTGTAGCAATGAGGTATCTTCTTGACTTTCCAACCATGGATGACAGAATCAAGATCTGGAGAGCACGAGCATACATGAAGATTAGTACAGATAAAGAGCATCCATTGCACCACGTGCTCAACACAGAGAAAGGTGACAGGCTAAAAAGAGGCAAATCATGGATGGGCCGAGCAGAAGATGTTATCAAACAGGTCTGTGGGATTACCAATATTAGCGTTGGTGAGGAGTGGATACCGGTGCCTACGTCATTCAAGGGGACTTTCTCGTGTGTTATTACACTCGACAGGAAAAGTAGGGAACAGAACCCGGTCGTGGTTAATGCTGAGGTCAACGGTCTCATCTGCGATAACACCGGTGAGCAAGATGCAGTCATCTATACAGACGGATCTGTAAGACGACACCAAGGAAGTGCATGAGAATTTACAGCACGCTCGGCAGGCAGAATAGTCAAGGAAGACAATGGTGCATACGTCATGACCACGAGTAGCATGACAATGGAGGCGATGGCAGTGACCAAGGCATTCAAATGGTTAGAGTCACAAGACTACACCCACGCATGTATACTGAGTGATTCGCTGAGCATGATAAAAAAAGTGGAGGCGGTCTTTGTATGCATGCAATGGGTAGAGTCGTTGCAGAAATCCAAAATACGTACGGTCACCTTTGTCTATGTCCCTGGGTATGCGGGAGTGCGGGGAAATGAAAGAGCGGACAACAGGTTGGCTATCTGCGCTGTCGTTGAGAACGGGCAACCAATGGATCGGGCGAACATCATCAATGCCCTCCGAGATGTGGAAGAGCACATGACTTCGACAAACACAGATTCACGTCACTTCTTCGGATGATTGAAATGGGAGTTAAGATGGGCACAGCCAGAAATGAGAAACTTAGTGGCCGTGTAAGAAGACTTATCAACCAACATAGAACTGGAGTCGTCAGTCGCTGGACAGTGAGGGAATTGCTGAGGAGGGGATCTGAGCACCTATGGACATGTTCGGAGTGCAACGATGATGATCGGCAAATAACTCAATAACTCAATATCTTCCTAGAGTCCTTTACTCTATGGCCATCGGTACATTATATGTGTATTGTGGTAAGTACTACTCCAAATAATCTACATTTCTATAGAAATCGTTCTTAGCTACGTCATTTGCACCATTTCAGCCCGGCACATACGCTTTGGTTACATTTTTTATGCCTCGGGTTTGTCTTCCCTCTACAATTTCTAACCTAGTACCCAGGATGTGCTAAGTGGCACCATTCCAGGAAACTTTGTTGATGTGGTACATGATCTTAATCAGTTTTGATTTGTTGAAAACTTCCCCGGTGAAGCGGAGTACATGCATGTGATCTGAAATCCTCTACAGTGTGCGTGATAGTGTGTTCTGTGTTGATTGCAATTCAATATACGTCATCGTTGGAATACCGGTCAATATGACGGTTAGGCGTCAGGAACTTTTAATTGCTGTGTCTGAAAAGTGCTCCTTGTTGCAGTTTCCGCATATTCCAAGTCCGGCTTGCTGCAGGAGCTACTGAGTTAAGTGCTCTGTGTACACCGTGAGCTGTGTGTATCATCCGTGTTGATCATGTTTCGATATTCCAATGGTTTAAGATGAGTGCTGATATCGTATGACAGGGAACAGTTGGCTGTGTTCACTTTCTGTGCAGTTTTCGCATTATGTCTTTTGGCGTGTGCTGAGACTGCTATGATGGGGACTACAGCTACCTTTCTTTGTTTTGGAGATGAGTTAGTAATTCGGATGATTCCACTGGCACGGACGGTTGAGCAATTATGGATTTTGATTCGTTTGCAGTGATACCGGGGCCTTCCATAACCAAATAACCAAATAACCAAATAATTGTTTTCATGACATGCTCTGAGCAGATAAAGGTATCTTATTAAAACCACAGCCAACAGTACATAAATCAGAGACAAATAATAATAAATGAATATTATTATAGAGGAAACTTCCGAGGCGATAATCAGCGAATCAATTCAGAGGAAGAGGTATGTTTACAACACTCGGAAAAAATGACAAATAATCAACAACAGAGAAAAAAAACTAGTGTTTGGCTTTTCGTGGCAAGGCGCTGTGCCACTGAGTATGGGTTCGATCCTGCCTCGGTCCATATTTTTTTTTCTGTTGTTCGTTCGTTCGTTCGTTCGCTTTCGTCAGCTTTGACCTCTGACGAAGTCCCACCCACTCAATTTGTAGGACTGAATTTTGCGTGTAAAGTCTGTTTTATCCCATTACAGGATGCCCCTCGCCATGCAGGCAGATTTACTCCGACTTCAGAGGTAGTAATTTTTAGGGAATTAGTAAAACCCAGGTGTCCTCGCCAGGGTACGAACCCCGGCTGTTGCCGTGGTAAGCCAACCGCCTATCGATTGCGCTAACCGGACACCCTTTCTGTTGTTGATTATTTGTCATTTTTTCCGAGTGCTATAAACATAACCTTTCCTCTGAATTGATTCACAGTACATAAATCACCTACATGTGCAGCACACAATGCCGTAGGCAATCACACCTTGATGTTGACTTAAGTTTTTGCCTTCTTCTTGGCAAGGCAGAGTTCATTCAACCACAGAGGATGGGTTTTCAGCTTATATTAGTCTGTAATTACCATTAACACAAACTGTAATGAGAACTACATTGGTGAGGTGCCTCTCCTGTGAAAACTGTCAGGCCGAGATTAGCTCAGAGAAGCATCCGGCTCTGAGGAGGGATGCTCAGAGAACTAGACGGTGTTTAAAAATAGACCGTAGCACGAGTCATATTTTTGCACTCACTTCTTTCCATATTTTATTATCAGCTTTACTCTTGACAATTTGTTATGTTAGCATGTTAAACTGGAAGCCGCAACAGCTCATTGATTATTGAACTGGACTACTAAGGACAATAGCATAGGTTAGATACTCATCGAAAGGTTATTAGTTTACCCAGCAGGGTAACGTACTTTTCATGGGACGGTAAGACAGCACGGGCATAATACTGACCATATTACCCCCCCCCCACCCCCCCAAAAAAAAAAAAAATAAAATAAAATAATAATAATTACAAGATTCATATTTTAAAAAACACAAACATTTAACATATTTACCTCTAGACCACCGAATCTCCCGTTACTTTCTTCAATTACATTATTTTATATTTCAAAACGAGTAAGTTACAGAATAATTTGTACATAATTAAAAATGAGAATTATTGTAACAAAATAACTCGACGGCATTATGCTTGACACTTCTCTGGCCATTATTTTTAGTATCCAACAACAATCAACTTCGCATTATAATAATACAAAAAAAGGAACATTTCTCTTGACGCTCATAAACTGAAAAGCTAAAGGTGAGAAAACAAATATGATATAGTAATAATCATCTGAAATCACCATCATCACTGAGTGACGTCTCCACATCGAAGGTTGGCTACCGGGGAGCGCCAATCCGCTCTGTCTCTTGCTGTGATAGTGCAGGTTGTCATATGTTGACTTGTCCATATTTTGATGTTACTCGTCCATGTTAGTCTTCATCTGCCCGTGCCTCTTTTCCCTTGTATTTTCCTTCCAAGATTACCTTTAGTAGGTCGTCGTGTTTCTTAACATGCCCCCAAAATCTCACTTGTCTTGAGAAAATAAAAATAATATATTAATAGTCAGCTAGAATAGTTTTGATATAGAAGCCATGATTGGAAGGTATTACAAATACAATTAAATATCAAAATAGAATTGCATACTTTCTTCAATAAAGGAAGGCACCATGATTGGAAGGTATTACAAATACAATTAAATATCAAAACAGAACTGCATACTTTCTTCAATAATCTTGTTCAGAAGCATTTATGTTTTGACTAGCTTTCTTACTTAAATTACCATCTTTGATTATTTTTTTTATTTTATTTGCTTTTGTTTGACCCATATTTCTTGTCACGCGATATATCTGAGTTTATACACGTCACAAGCCTAAATAATTAAATCTACCAACTGTCTTTTCTTTGTGATCCTCTAATTCCACATTTCCTTTCCAACTGGTGTTTATATTTGTACCCGCTTTAACATGTTTTGAGAGTGAGAATGACCACAGACAATTAAATTAACTCGTTCCAAAATTCTGACAATAAAACATGTTTGGACTAAATTATTTTTATTCCCCCATTTCTCATCGGTAGTATATCTACATGTTATCCTGCACAGTAGTATATTTTACAAAATCTGTAGTGTACAATGCCTGCATAATTAGTATCCTCCTGTATGGCAGCGAATCTTGGACAACCTATGTAAAGCAGGAGAGGAGGCTAAATGCATTCCATATGCGATGTCTACGCCGTATACTTGGTATCACCTGGAAGGATAAAGTGACAAACGTGGAGGTCCTGACTCGCACAGGCCTACCGAATATCTACACGCTGCTCAAACAACGTAGGTTACGCTGGCTTGACCATGTACACCGTATGAAAGATGGCCGCGTACCAAAAGATATACTCTACGGACAACTAGCAGATGGTAAAAGAACTAGGGGGCGCCCAAATCTTCGATTTGTAGATGTGTGTAAGCGTGACATGAAGAATTTGAACATAAACACTGCAGCATGGGAAGACATAGCTGCAGACCGAAATCTCTAGAAACACACTCTAAAGGTTCACCTCAAAGAAGAAGCAGACAGATTCATGGAGAAAGAGAATACGCGGCGAAAGAAAAGAAAGGAAAAAATAACATTTCTATGGGCGCTGAAAAATCCATAGTCAACTATGACTGACGGAGGCTACTACTACTAGTATATTTTAAAGAGATTGAAGTCTAAATATTTCTTAACTTTTAAGATCAATAAACAAATGGTTGAAATTTGTAATAATTTAATATTTTCTTGTTTCTGGCCTTGTCGTGACTTTAATTAGTTCAAGAAATAAAAGAAATGAAAGAAAGTAATCTGGGATGATCAGATAGTAAGACACAGATAGCATATACTATGAACAGTGAACTATATATCATCGGAGATTCCTGACAGCGGCTTATTAAAAAGACTACAGAACGAATTATCGTTTAAACGTGCGTACTTTATAAAATCTTCCGTTTATGATGGAGAACTTTACAATGATCGAGTATGGCGTTTGAAGAGGGCTTAAGCTTGTCATAAAATCAATGTTTCAGTCACATAGTTTCTATATCGGTGCCATCTGATGAAAGGTCATCAAGACATCAATATTCTGGATCAAGGATAACTACATTTTTAAAACATTTGAACATAGTCTGCCACTAATGGCCTGGTAAGCACTGTTTAGTTTTAGTCTTTAAGACAAATTGATATTTCGATTTAATCGATAAAAACGTTAAGGATTAATGCCACCAGAAGAGACAGAATGATAAACCACGATACTGAAAGTAAATGTTGTAGCAACAAATTACGTCAAACACAAAAAAAGACAGGAGCTGCGATAACTCAGTGGTTAGTGAACTGGACTACAAAGGACAAGAGGTTGGGTTCGATCCCCACCGACGGCTTCCGGGTTCTATCTATCTATCTATCTATTGTCCTTTCGAGCCGAAGACGGCACATAGGGCAGAACCACAATCTCAAAAACAGAAACCTTGCGTGCCAAAATGGCACATATTGTAGAGATCGCTGCTTCTAAAATCTATGGCTGTTTCCATAACAATACTTTTTTACAATGAGAGCTTGTCAAGCCATCAATCAATCTCCTTAGTCGCCTCTTACGACATGCCTGGCAGGTTACAGTATCACTATTCTTTACTTCCCGCATAATGAGGCCCCGGTAACACACGAAATGAGCACCGGATTTTTTTCTGGGAAAGTAAAGCGGCACGGACGTAATACCGACCACATTACCCCAAAAATCATGTGATGATGGTCTGTAAAATTTATGGTCTCTAACACCATATTCCCTATACGCCACTTGGCGAGACGGGGCTCTTTACTTTTTTTTTTTTTTTTTTTACAAGTAAGACATAAAATAAAGTAGTTTGGTCATATCATAGGATCTTGCAGTTATCACAGCTATCTCAATGAGCTCACAACAGCAGGCTAATTAGTTTAAGGGTATGAGGATAATTAAGCGACATATAGACAAGAAAAATGACTGAATTCTTGTAGCAGCATGCGCTTGTATTACTTTCCGGTATCTTTAATTTGTTATAGGAAGCTTCATCTCCCCATGACGTATAAAGCATATTGAGATTGGATTAAAAGATATAAGACAGCAACAGACACACAACTATTTATAACTGATTTTCTGAACTTAAATTTTGATAGAATGATATCTATGATTTCTCTGAGAAAAAGGATTTGAAAAAACGATCTTTCTATTTTAATGAGGAAGACGGTGGATTTCGTTGTGATGAAAAGATAGTGAAGTGATGTTGTTGTTGTGATACAAAATGCTACAGTGCTTAACGTCACATCTTTGTCACTTCTTCTATCCTTCCTCTGTTGCCGTTGGCGTCGAGGGAGAACAATCTGCGATTCTTTGCTCTTCTGTTGGCCTCTTCTGGTGTTATTCCTCCTAATGACTCTAGTATTCCCTTTATCCATCTCTTTCTCGGTCTTCCTCTTAATCTGGCTTTTTCGTAGCGTTTATTTAAGTGTCTTTGAGTCATTGTTAGTTCTTTTTTTTGTTATGTGGCCGAACCAATTTATCTGTTGTTTCTTTATGTAATCGATGGCTGGTTCATTTTCGAGTTTCTTCCTCAGGTCAGTGTTTTTTACTCTGTCCCTTAAGCTGTTTCCTGTCATTCTTCTGACACATTTCATTTCGGTGGTCGTTATCTTTCTTATTGTTCTAGAGTCCAGCGTCCAATTCTGGCACTGATAGCACAGCGTTGGTAGAAAAATGGATTTGTATATTGCCCTTTTGCTTCTGTAGTTATTCCTTTGTTTTTCAATAGTCTTGATACTTGGCCTATAACTTGGCATGCTTTGTTACACCTTATATCTATCTCTGTCTCTTGGTTATTGTCTTGTGTTAACGTGCTACCCAGATATTTAAAATTGTCAACTTGATTCAAAGACGTATTATCTATTATGATGTTTAGTTAAGCCATGTCAGTTGCTAGAGACAATAAGATAGGACTAAGGACTACATATGCATATATTATATAGCAGGAAAGTTAGATCTGTTGAGTCAATCACTCGTAGCAAAGAAATGAGATCGAAGAATGGCTAGTGATTGAGCAGTATTAACCACAGGTTTAATTTAGACACTCGGTGATCAGTTGTTATTATTAACACGTTTACAGAGCTGTTGTTTCTTGTAAATTTCAGTTCTGACAGATGGAACCGATCCCGACCAGCGGAAAACGGACAAGAAAATGGTTGGGAGCTAAAAAATGTGGCTTTACTGAAGAATGTTGAGAATACCAAGGCCAGAACAAAGGCTTAAGATGTCATTCTGAAAGAGGTCAAAGTTAAATGGAAGCTTAATACAAAGATCGAAAAAATAACTTTGCAGTAAAGTAATGAAAATGTAACAACTTGAAAAGGTTGAAACAAGCGAAACAATTAAGGAGAGAAGGGACAAATTGGAAGAGAGAGAATTATCTCAACAGTTAGTTTGAGATAATTGTTTGTAGCAACTCAAAGAAATTATATTTGTTTAAATATGAAACTAGAACGTTGTGGAAATATGATCGCCCACCTCAGTAAGCACGGCCCATGATGATGATGCTGCTGATAATAATGACTGGATCAGGACTAATATCATGACCGACTTTTAATCTGTGTTAAATGGGACTTTAGTAACATGCTAGATAGCGTAAATATATGTAGTCACTTTAGCAAATTACTATGAACGTTCATCTCGTTGTGCTACTGAACACAAAATACTCCCGGTATATTCGTTATAGAAATAGAAATAAGAAAGAGAGTTCATCGGTGCTATATAGAACCAATTCTGACCTATGGAAGCGAATCATAGACAATAGACAAACAAATGAAAAGACGATTAGGGGCCACAGAGATGGGATTTCTCAGAAGAATGGTGAAAGTTAACTGGACAGCTAAAAGACCAATGAGAAGTTCACACAGAGGCCAACACAAAAAGGCAGCTCCTAAAAAACATCAGAAAAACAATCAACATTTTTCGGGCACATCATGAGAAGGGAAAGTTGGAATACTTGGTTACAACTGGCAAAATTAAAGGAAAGAGATCGAGGACGACAAAGAGAGAAAATACTTTATAGCTTGGTGTCATGGCATGTAAAACAGTCAAGAACAGAAATGACTGATACGATGCATTGTAGATAGAAGATTGTGGAAGGACATGATCGCCTACGCCAACTGGTATGACACATGATGATGATATTCCTTTTAAATTCATCCCATCTATTTGTGCCACGTTTGAATTAATTAAAGCTTTCACAATCTAAGAATGACCTATATCCGCCTTTAAATTATGAGCACTGACTCATAGAACAGACTCAGAGAAACATTTAATACAATGATAACCCTTTCTATTTTACACGAACTCTGGAATTAGATTCCACAATCTAAACCTCATTTGCAAAATTCTATTTCTGGTTTCAGTGCCTGCATATGTTGGATTCACTAGCAATTACCTATTAGTTCAGAGAAGTTTTTAGAATTAGATTAGTTTGTCTACTTGTTGCATACTTCAGGCTGAGATACATAGAGCAATGGTATTCCAGTCATCGATTTGCGTTATTAACCAAGCCTAGAATTAAGTCGGATTGGCGAGTTTGAGCGAGCTTAACTCGGGCAAATGTCTAATGAGCAGAATTGTACAGGCGTGGAGTCAAACGTTATTTTGTCTAGCATCGGAATCACTGAACCAGTGTCTGATAACTGAAATCTGAAAATCAGAGCTTGATGTTCGATTTAGACGTTACTGAAACTGAAGAAAAATGGGAGCAAGACGAACAGTTGCAAAAAATGCGAAAAGACAGTACTTTAGTTACAGTCAGAGCAAGAGAGTAGTTCAGTCATTGAAAAGTGTGAACAATGTAGTACTTTAGTTATAGAAAAATGTGAACAACGTAGTACTTTAGTTATAGAAAAATGTGAACAACGTAGTACTTTAGTTGTAGAAAAATGTGAACAACGTAGTACTTTAGTTATAAAAAAATGTGAACAACGTAGTATTTTAGTTACAATCAGAGCAAGAGAGTAGTTCAGTCATTGAAAAATGTGAACAACGTAGTACTTAGTTATAAAAAAATGTGAACAACGTAGTATTTTAGTTACAATCAGAGCAAGAGAGTAGTTCAGTCATTGAAAAGTGTGAACAACGTAGTACTTTAGTTATAGAAAATGTGAACAACGTAGTACTTTAGTTATAGAAAAATGTGAACAACGTAGTACTTTAGTTACAGTCAGAGCAAGAGTTGTTCAGTCATTGAAAGTGTGAACAACGTAGTACTTTAGTTATAGAAAAATGTGAACAACGTAGTACTTTAGTTGTAGAAAAATGTAAACAACGTAGTACTTTAGTTGTAGAAAAATGTAAACAACGTAGTACTTTAGTTGTAGAAAAGTGTGAACAATGTAGTACTTTAGTTGTAGAAAAGTGTGAACAATGTATACTTTAGTTTAGAAAAGTGTGAACAACGTAGTACTTTAGTTGTATAAAAGTGTGAACAATGTTAGTACTTTAGTTGTAGAAAAGTGTGAACAATGTAGTACTTTAGTTATAGAAAAGTGTAAACAATGTAGTACTTTAGTTATAGAAAAATGTGAACAACGTAGTACTTTCATCATCATGTGCCATACCGGTTGGCGTAGGTGATCATGTCCCTCCACAATCTTCGATCTACAGTGCATCGTGTCAGTTTCGTTGTTGATTGTTTCCCATGCCATGACACCAAGCTATCCAGTATTTTCTCTCTTTGTCGCCCGCGATCTCTCTTTCCTTTTATTTTGCCAGTTGTAACCAAGTATTCCAACTTTTCCTCTTCTCATGATGTGCCCGAAAATGTTGATTGCTTCTTTCTGATGTTTTTAAGAGCTCCCTTTTTGTGTTGGCCTCGTTGAGAACTTCCTCATTGGTCTTTTTAGCTGTCCAGTTAACTTTCAACATTCTTCTGAGAAATCCCATCTCTGTAGCCTCTAATCGTCTTTTCACTTTTTTGTCCACCGTTCCATGACTCGCTTCCATAGGTCAGAACTGGCTCTATATAGCACTGATGAACCTCTTTTTTCGCCCCCACTGACACAGATTTGTTGCACAAGATATCTCCCATCCTCTGAAATGCCACCCCGCCTGAGCTATTCTGCTTTTTATTTGTGCATGTCAGACAAAACAGACAAGCTTAAGAGATTGGCTTGGCAGAAGGTCAACAACAGAATGATAAATAACTGCCGAGATAGAAAGTTGTGGGAGAGACGATCACCTACGCCAGTAAGCCTGGTACTTGATAATGATGATGATATATATATAAAATGTGAGATTATTGTTCCAACTGAAGAAACGAGTACTGATCTGAAACGTCGTTCTGCTTTTGTCTTGTTTCTCTCGTCTACATAAAGCTATAATTATAACTGTTTTACATTTTAATCAAAAAATCACTCCAACATTCTTTCAATGGCCGCTGTACATGTGCCCAATTATTTCACACGGCTAGCCTTATACAACACCTCCCCGTCAAATTCTTACATTAGCCACTTAACCTCCTCATTTCTTTCACATAATCACAGAACTTCCCTACCCGGTTCTCTCATAATGTTAGTTTTATAACCTCCAACGTCTCTCAGTAATTTAGCCATATTCCCCACCCCACCCCGCCGAATAACCATCACTTCTCACACAAAGCTAGCAGTATATCCTCTCCTTCACGTTTCTCGAATTAGTCGTAAACCTCACATTTTTCTCATAAAAAAAGTAAAGTGCCCCAGTCACGCCAAGTGGCGTATAGTGAATATGTGGTTAGTGACCATACATTTTTACAGACCTTCGCATTGATTATTTTGGGTAATGTGGTCGGTATTACGCCCGTGCCGCTTTACTTTCCCAGCAAAAATCCGGTACCCATTAAAGGCTGGGTGAACCCGGAAGCCGTCGATTGAGATAGAACCCTACCTCTTGTCCTTTGTAGTCCAGTTCATTGACCACTGAGCTATCGCGGCTATTTTTCCTCATAATGTAAACCTCATATTTCTCTCACTCTACTAAGGAGATAATCATCATCATCATCGTGTGCCTTCTCCACAACGAAGGTTGGCTACAATGGATCGCCATTCTACTCTGTTTCTTGCTTTGATGGTGCAGGCTGACAGATTGACTTGTCCATCTTTTTGATGTTACTCGTCCATGTTGTCTTGGTCTGCCTCTGCCTCTTTTACCTTGTATTTTTTCCTTCCAATATTACTTTTAGTAGGCTGTTGTGTCTTTTAACATGCTTCAAAATTTCATTTGTCTTGTCTTAATTGTATTTAGTAGTTCTCTTTTTATTTCAGTTGTTTTAAAACTTCATCGTTTGTTATCTTCTGTTTCTATTCCAATCTGCCTATTCTTCTATAAATCCACATTTTAAAGGCTTCAATTTTCTGTTCTGTTTTCTTGTCTAATGTCCATGTTTCTGCACTATACAGTATTGAGAAATGTAACATTTTGCCATTCTTAGTTTCACCTGCTGATATTTGTTTTTGTTGTTAGTATATTTTTCATGGCATAAAATTACTTTTTGCCATACCTATTATTTTGTTTATTTCAATTTTACATTTTCCATCATTGGTTATAGTATGTCCCAGGTAGTTGTAGCTCTGGACTGTCTCCAGATGTATTCCTCAACTGTGATATTTAATATTGTAGGATTTTCTTTGTTTATGATCATAGTTTTAGTCATTTTATATTCATTTCTACTCCATATTTTTTGCTTGTTATGTTTATCACATTAAGCAATTGTTGTAGGTCTTTAGGATTTCTGCTAGTAGAACAGTATCATCAGCATATCTTAGGTTATTGATTATTTTTCCATTAATGTTTAGCCTGGTATCTCTGAGATGTTTTTAAAGATTTGCTCAGTGTATAGATTGGACAAGCTTGGTGATAGGATGCATCCTTGTCTTACTCCTCTTTTTATGTACATGGGTGTAGAGTTCTCCTTGTTATATCTTATTATTGCTGTTTGCTCCCAGTACAAATACATATTAGTCGTATGTCTGTGTAGTCTAGATTTACATCCTATTATATCCAACGAGATAAGCAAAGATTAACACAGTACACTCGGCTCGGAGTCGTTAGTAAGCTCGCCTTTGGACAGAAGGGTCCAGGTTCAATCCTAAGAAATGGTTGATTTTTTTTCAGACTGACAAGGCTCTAGCTTCACCCTACTGGAGGACTGGTTGGTCTTTACGAGTTTTGGTTCAATCCTGGCTGCACCGGTTGGGATTTTTATCTATGATTTCTCTCTGCGGCAACCACCCCTGGTCTCAGCAACCACCCCTGGTCTCAGCAACCACCCCTGGTCTCAGCAACCACCCCTGGTCTCAGCAACCACCCCTGGTCTCAGCAACCACCCCTGGTCTCAGCAACCACCCCTGGTCTCAGCAACCATTCCTCGTCCAGGCAACCACCCCTGGTCTCAGCAACCACCCCTGGTCTCAGCAACCACCCCTGGTCTCAGCAACCACCCCTGGTCTCAGCAACCACCCCTGGTCTCAGCAGCGAGGCCCGGTTTGAAACGTTAATTACTTATCGATGTAAAAATATGAGTACCTCCGAAGACGGAGTTATCTGCCTGTGCGGTGAGGGACCCCTGTGTACACGGCTGCCAGGGAAAAATGGATTAACAAGCAAAATTCAGTTCCTAATCTCTAGGGACTTCGTCAGAGGTCAAAGCAGGCGAACGGAAAAAAAAATTGTTCACCCAAACTCTGAAAATGGGTACCAGAGATTTTTTCTACGAGATAAAGCTGGCCTTGATATGATACCAACTACATCACTCAAAAATATGCTGTGTTAATGGAAAAAAATATGGTCTCTAACACCATATTCCCCATACGCCTAGAGGGCGTAGAGGAAACCTTTACATTATATAAAGTATACTATGCGGGCCCACGAGTAGAGCTGCTCACTATATTGATCGTATACTTCCCATTTCATTTATTTCATGATAACAGCTATCCGGAAGAGTTTCAGCATTTTGACGTTCTCACTTTTAATTTATTTTTAAGTTTGATACAAGATTTTCCTTAGAAACGCCTGAGCCTTTATCACAATTACCAATACTAGCTCCCTCATCATGCTCGTCCCCAATTTATGTTTCTAAACTGCATGGCCTGGGGCAACACCCCGACAAACATGTGTTCTTCTGTTGTAGCGCTCATTGGTTTCAAGGCCACGTAAGAAGGTGGTTTTAGCAGACAGTTTTGATATCTTGGCTCATTTATAACAAGCGATGGGAACACTACCAAGGAAATTAAAATGATAATGATATAGTTATGAATAAATTAAAACAAAAAACTTGCTAAAATATGGCAAGAAACTGATATAGCAACACAACTTCAGTTTTTAAGGGCTTCTGTTTTTTCCATACCAACATATCTGATAGATATGTACAATCGCCAGATTTGCAGAATAATACATCAATGGTTTTGAATGCAACTGTTACAGAAGATGCCTTGGACATAGAAACGAACGAGCTTGTCAATTTAGCACAAAACATAAACATTTCAGAAAACGATTTTTAAAGGACATAAGAGGTTAACAAAAATAAAATATTGTGGCTATGAGACGCAATGGCTTAGAGAAAATTATTTTGGAGGGTATAGATCCGGGTTAATGAGGACAGAAAGACCTATAAGAACTTGGGTGCAACATATCAGAGACAAAATTGTGTCTGCCTGTTGCAGACGCTGGAAATCTTCAATGTAGCTGTCGTGGGTTCTAACAGAGACAACTTCAGAGTAGCTGTTATGGGAGCCACGTTCTAACAGAGACAACTTCAGAGTAGCAGTCATGGAGCCCCGTTCTAACAGAGACAACTTCAGAGTAGCTGTCATGGGAGCCCCGTTCTAACAGAGACAACTTCAGAGTAGCTGTTATGGGAGCCACGTTCTAACAGAGACAACTTCAGAGTAGCAGTCATGGGAGCCCCGTTCTAACAGAGACAACTTCAGAGTAGCTGTCATGGGAGCCCCGTTCTAACAGAGACAACTTCAGAGTAGCAGTCATGGAGCCCCGTTCTAACAGAGACAACTTCAGAGTAGCTGTCATGGGAGCCACGTTCTAACAGAGACAACTTCAGAGTAGCAGTCATGGAGCCCGTTCTAACAGAGACAATTTCAGAGTAGCAGTCATGGGAGCCCCGTTCTAACAGAGACAATTTCAGAGTAGCAGTCATGGGAGCCCCGTTCTAACAGAGACAACTTCAGAAAAACTGTCATGTGAGCCATGTTCTAACAGAGACAATTTCAGAGTAGCTGTCGTGGTAGCCCCGTTCTAACATAGACAATTGCAGAGTAGCTGTCGTGGAGCCATGTTCTAGCAGGGACAACTTCAGAGTAGTTGTCATGGGAGCCCCGTTCTAACAGGGACAACTTCAGAGTAGCTGTCATGGGAGTCACGTTCTAACAGAGACAGCTTCAGAGTAGCTGTAATGGGAGCCACGTTCTAACAGAGACAACTTCAGAGTAGCTGTCATGGGAGTCCCGTTCTAACAGAGACAGCTTCAGAGTAGTGTAATGGGAGCCACGTTCTAACAGAGACAACTTCAGAGTAGCTGTCATGGGAGCCCCGTTCTAACAGGGACAACTTCAGAGAAGCTGTCATGGGAGTCACGTTCTAACAGAGACAACTTCAGAGAAGCTGTCATGGGAGTCACGTTCTAACAGGGACACTTCAGAGAAGCTGTCATGGGAGTCACGTTCTAACAGAGACAACTTCAGAGAAGCTGTCATGGGAGTCACGTTCTAACAGACAACTTCAGAGTAGCTGTCATGGGAGCCCCGTTCTAACAGGGACAACTTCAGAGAAGCTGTCATGGGAGTCACGTTCTAACAGAGACAACTTCAGAGAAGCTGTCATGGGAGTCACGTTCTAACAGAGACAACTTCAGAGTAGCTGTCATGGGAGCCCCGTCTAACAGGGACAACTTCAGAAAAACTGTCATGTGACCATGTTCTAACAGAGACAACTTCAGAGTAGCTGTCATGGGAGCCATGTTCTAACTCAGAGTAGCTGTCATGGGAGCATGTTCTAACAGGGACAACTTCAGAAAAACTGTCATGTGAGCCATGTTCTAACAGAGACAACTTCAGATTAGCTGTCGTGGGAGCCATGTTCTAACAGGGACAACTTCAAAAAAGCTGTTATGTAAGCACGTTCTAACAGGGACAGCTTTCTGAAGCGTCATTGAAGCCAATTCACAACACGGATAACTAGATGAAAATGATATTGACCTAACATTTCTTCCATTCTTCTTAATTCAAAGTCCTCTCTTCTCACTGAAATAAACATCATGTATGTTCTGTCACTATCTCCGGAAAAAAAAAACAACGACTTGATCATTTTTATTTTGGACACACAACTATCAGACAATGACACGGTGACATGTTATCCCAACATAATTCTATTTGTCCTCTGTTCTGATTTGTTAAGAGTTGCATCACAGCAACAATTTAGCTAAAACAGGAAGATATTCCCACAATCTCCCTCAAATTCAAGTACATTGCAAAATTACATTCAGGGTAATCGGAAAAGTAATTGGATATGTTCCTAGTTGTCCATGAGCCACCTATATATGTCAAGGTAATTACATTTAATGTTAAATAAATGTAACACACAGAGTGTAATTTTTTTAAATTCATAAATAAACAAAACAGTTTCTGGAAATATAAAATGCCAGAAAATAAATGTCAGGAATAAATTCAAGAATTTGGTGTATTTACATACTCCAGCCTAATCAGAATTTTTTAATGTTCTAATTTCTCAATCTTTTTTTATGTTCTATATATATATATATATATATATATATATATATCTCTATATACACATACAAAATCATCACTGCACTTGGGGAGTGTCCATCAGCAGTCTGATCCTCTGGTTTGATTGCAGAGTCATGGCTTAGCATTTCAATATTAATCTAAGCGCACAATTTCTCTCGTAAGAGGGAGCTCTTCATACTTTATTACACATTTTCCGGCGCTAAATATGATAATATAAACGTTTAATTCTTAAAATCAACAGTGACGTTGCGACAAGTATGCTTAGATCAGAGGAGAAGAAGAAATAAAATGACAAACATTGAAGATATGACATTTTTACATTGTCAGTTACATAAAGAAAAAAAGACAATCATACATACCCGTGCGTTTAGGGCAGTGTCTCTCAAGCGAGAGCCTTATGATCCCAGTGATACATGGATTTTTCTAGGGAAGGAGGGGAGAGGGGGGGCTAAGGCCCGAGATTAGAGGGTCGACGACGGCACGAAACTACGGTGCCTTGCATCAGGATGCACATGTTTGTAGGATGCACATGTTTGTAGGATGCACATGTTTGTAGGATGCACATGTTTGTAGGATGCACATGTTTGTAGGATGCAACGCTCTGATATCACTTTTTTGTTCACTGAATTGTTTCAATAGCGGTCGCCACATGTTTGTAGGATGCACATGTTTGTAGGATGCACATGTTTGTAGATGCACATGTTTGTAGGATGCACATGTTTGTAGGATGCAACGCTCTGATATCACTTTTTTTTGTTCACTGAATTGTTTCAATAGCGGTCGCCCATAAGAGAACATCAGATGTATATGATGGACTTCCAACATGACCATCTTTTGTAGTCGATCTCCTTTGATGTCTACCGCAACATTATTTTACTTCACTAATTCTCTCTCTCTCTCTCCGCGCTCCACTCGACCGCTGCCTAACCGAACCATCCTCTTCTCTTTAGTCATGTACAAGGTAAATGGATGAATTTATAAAATAGATTTTCAAGGTTACCAAACAAAAAGATGATTAAGAACGAAGCTTTTGTCAGTCCTTCATGGTTGCCGTGTTTAATTTCTTACATTGTAGAAATGTATCGTGATCGTCACAACTCTTGATATTTCTCTCTCACTCTCTCTCTCTCTCTCTCTCTCTTTCTCTGCGATCAGGACTCAATCAGAGTAGGATTCAAGACTCTCACATGAAGTCAGCTGTCAGGTTAAGTGTGTTGATCGCTCCCACAGACAGAACATCACAATTAGAGTCTGCCAGATCCGCTCTGATTGAACACCCGTTAAAACGTTGCACTGTGTTTTGCGCCAGTGGCCCAGTGCATCCGATTTCAGCCAGCATTTATTTATTCAGGTTACTTTCCTTAGCCTTTGATTGTCCCCAATCTTCCTGCAGGGCAGCAGATGATCTTTTCTGTAGGGCGATTCTGCCCTTAGATAACTCTTGATATTTGAGTATAACACAAATATATTCATATATTTTCAAACAAACATATTCAAAACGTGATGCTCTTACATAAATAGATTTTAATAACATAAATATTAGTTTTACCATAGCATAAACTTTCATTTCTCTTTGTTTGGAAAGTTCTAACGTTGTTTCATTTTGAAAAGTTATCTTTACTATTTTGTAGCTGCAAATATTCGCACTGTTTGTGTCCATCTGTTTGGAATTTGTTTCTCAATTCCCAAAACGTCATAGCTACCTTTGTGAAAAGAAATGTCGACACCACTCAGTCGAGTACTTGGCTATACTCAGTCGAGTTATTGAGTTATTTGTGGGTCATCATCATTGCACTCCGAGCATGTCAACATGTGCTCAGATCCGCTCCTCAGCAAGTCCCGCAGTGTTCAGCGACTGACGACTCCAGTTCTGTTTTAGTTGATAAGGTTTCTTACGACCACTAAGTTTCATCGATGTTGTCGTTTGGGCTGTATCTGAATACTTATTGTCGTCATAATTAATTTTGTCGCTGGAAGTCGATGCTGTGATGGTCTAGCCTCACGTGCACTCACTCAGACCCACGGTCCACATCCCGATTCCACGTTATAGACTGGCCAACTTCAATCAATCGAGCCTTCAGCAAGAGGATAAACTGTGAGTTTTTTTTTAAACAAATAAATGAAATTAGCGTCCTTAACAACAGACCGGCGAAAACAACGGTCATCATGAGACGCAGCAAAAAGCGAGTATCGTGGCATGCTCATTCGAGTATCTTGGCTGTGGATTTATCCTGTCACTGTAATACCACACGAAACCATGCGCCTCTTCTTCATCTTTCCTTCCTCATTTGCCTTTCAGCGTCGAGGGGACATAATTTGCTGTCTTTTGCTCTTCTGTTCCACTCTGCTGCTGTTATATTTCCTAGTGTTTCTAATATTCCCTCACTCCATCTTTTTCGTGGTCGGCCCTTGGGTATTCTCATAACGTTTATTTAAAACTCGTTGTGTTATGTTTTGTTCTTTCTGCATTATCATGTAGCCAAACCATTTTATCTGTTGTTTCTTTATACATTCTATGGCGGTCTATTCCTAGCTTTTTTCTCAGCTCTTCATTCCCCTGTGCATAATTTGTAAAATTACACTTTCCAGTTAAAGTAAAAGTGTGACCAGAGGCAGTTTTAAACGTCTCATGAAGACACACATGGATAAACCACAGGAATGTTTCCTACTTTACGAGACAATTTGGACCCAGGATGAAAAAAAAATCTTTATTCAGAAATACTACTAATTTAAATAATAAAGTGGAAATTACTTCCTACAAAATGCACAAAATTGAGCCAAGATGGAAACTACCCACAATGGGAGACACTTTGATATTGCCAGGTGGCTATTGTTATTATTCGTCATATTCTAAACATAATATTTCTACATAGCTGTTTTATGCATTATAATATATATATATATATATATATATATATATATCTATATAACAAACACGAACTTATGCAAAAAACCCGTTTAAACATTAATCATTTTCATCAGAATTCAGAGAAGATATAGGAAGAAACAAGGTCGGATTAGGGCTATGGTAGAATAAAGGTTCAGAAACACTGGTCTAGGGAATATGATTTCACTACACCTTACATTAGGGAAGATGATTTCTCTTTTACTCACATTATGGTTTAATATTTTATTATTGAGGATTATTATTAATATAATTGAGGTATATTATTATTTATTGAGGATTATAGTTTTACTTGTTACTAGGTAATTAGTTAGTTAAATAGTTAGTTATTTAATTTGTTAGTTAGATAGGTATATATATATATATATATATATTTATATATATATATATATATATATATATATATATATAGTTAGTTAGTCGGATTATCCTCATCGCACATCGATCAGCTATCCTTAAGCGCTCAGGTCTCCCAGCAATCCCGCAGTGTGAAACGACAAATAGGTTCGCAAGTCCCCCCATTATCATCGTCTTCTTCTTCTAAATTTCAGCTCCCTGTGGAGCATAGGTCTTCACAAACACTTTCCAAGTCGTTCTGTTTCTTGCCATTCTTTTAAGATCATTCCATATCTTCTCCATCATCTTCATCTCTGCTTCTATCTGTCTTCTCCAAGAATTCCTTGGTCTTCCTCTTTGTCTTTCCCCCGAGGATTACTAAAAGGGCCTGTTGTGTAATACTCTCAGTTGGCTTCCGCAGTGCGTGTCCTATCCAGCGCCATCGTCTTCGCTGTATCTCTTCATCCTATGGTATTTGACTTGTAACCATCGCAGCTCTCATAAATTCACGAAACATCCTTCTTGACGAACGTGAAGATTCGGGAGTCTCACCAGGGCTGCAGATTTACCAACATCGTCAGATTCATTATTTCGAACATACAGTTAGGGATATATGATCGTCCATCAATATGACGCAGCACTCACAATATTGTCAACAATGGATGCACTCACAAAGCTAGTAAAAAGTAAAGTACCCCCGTCACGCCAAGTGGCGTATAGGGAATATGGTGTTAGTGACCATAAATTTTACAGACCTTCGTACTTGATTATTTTTGGGGTAATGTGGTCGGTATTACGCCCGTGCCGCTTTACTTTCCAGAAAAAATCCGGTATCCATTAAAGGATGGGTGAACCGGAAGCCGTAGGTTGGGATCGAAACCTACCTCTTGTCCTTTGTAGTCCAGCTCTAACCACTGAGCTATCGCGGGTCCCACTCACAATGCTAGATTCACTCTAATGAGCGCAGTCAATTCGCACGAACACAAGTAGCGCCGGTGCAGAATCGTTAAAGTAGAAACTTAAGTTGACTTGGTACACAAATTTATATAAACGTAGTTTGAAGTAATCGGGGCCTAACAAATCCAATGGTGGTTATTTAAATTGACTAACTTTTCGATGTCATGACTTAAAACGCATACCGATTTCAAAATGAAGGAAGGTCATTTACACACCAACTGATTCACCAAAAAATACCAGTGCCAAGTGCATGCTATCCGTGTTATAGTAGTATGTTATTTTAACTTATTTATTTGTCTTTGACGTTATTATTGTTCCTAAACAGCACATCACATTACATTGATCACAAACGTCAATCATAATAGAGTTCTCTCATTTATTATAATCATAATCAGTTTATTGATCTCTATTACTGGCACGTGATTCGTACTATAGTGGATGCACTTATCTTAAATTAATGTTCGTTAATTCTGGACACTCAAGACACTATCGTCGGTGACTATTTGAAATGTCCATAAGTGCATATCTTGCATTCAATCTCTCTATCACTTACTTACGTATATCAGAAACGTGAAACACAACTTGAAAACTCTCAAACACTTCACAACTAAAGTTCATATGTTCATTGCTATCCTTACTACTCTTTATCAACTTATTTAATAACTTCTCAACTGACTTAAAACTACAACTTGAAGATTCTTAATTTCTTAACTAACTGGCTCAACTTTCTAATCTTAACGTATTAGATCTGACTTCTATCTTTATCAACTTCTAGTTCTAATTGTTATTCTAATTGTTCTAAACCTATTGTGTTGAAGTTTAAATACTTCAACTTCATACTTTGTGTGACATATCTTCAGCCAACCAAACCGTCGCTAAGTGACAAGTTGCGACACTTTTAGCCAATCAATTCTCACTACGACGATTCCACCGCCAACTTTCCATCTCAGAACTGTGACTCAGTTCAACTGAGGTCCAAGACTTGAGCGTTCCATGACTTCAGTCTAAAATTGTCAAAACAAACAATTTGTGGCCATCATCTTCGTGACTTGACCTGTCCTGGTAGCTGTTTACCGGACAGTAAATTCATGCAGTTAAATCATGCTTATTTTATCCCATTTCAAAAACAATCTGCGTGGTGGAAATTTCCAGTAAACTATTATGTCTAGTATATTCTACCTTACCTTCCTCCCCACTTTCTGTGTGTCCACTACCCTCTATTAACTTTTATTCCATTAATTTGTTATTCTGGAAGGAAATTTCCTAAACTTGTATTCTGTCCTAACACTGTGATCGCCATCATATATTACTGCTATTGTCTATAAAGAAGCGGTAACGGCTAAATTACCTGCCCCATGCTCTCACTAGCTTACTCTATTACATTCGGAGCACCGGGGCGAATCAGTAAAGTCGAACATCCGGCTCACTTTACCGCAGCGATCTACAATGTGGAGCTGAAATTAATCAGTTTCTAAAGCCAAATCCTGCAGCGGTCGATGGAACACAAACTGTATTCCAACACCTTGGAATCGTAAGTAGCAATGTAGCTGGAAAATGCTATCACAAGTACTGCACATTCACGAACAACAACCAACACTCAGTCAAATGGCAACGATTCGGAAAGAGGCGCGTCAGACAGACGTGTCGTAACAAATAGACCGCACACATACATACACACACAAAACACACACATTTCATTTCTCCATAATCTTTTCACTGCACAATTTCGTGGCAGTATTTTACTGGTTCTACAGTTATTGAATAAATGATGGGATTCGATAGTGCTCGAGACACCTTGTATAAAGAGCCATCATCTTTGTTGTATTTCTTTCTTCTATGTGTTTGTCTGTACTTTCCTAACATTTGTCATACTATTTTCATAATTTATGTTTTAATTTTGCACAAACATCCATTAAATTAAAGTTTATATCCTCCTGATTGTTGCCTTATTGTTCTCTGTATAATTATCGAAAAGTTATTTGTGTAAATGTCATATGTATGAGACCTCTAAATACTTCTCTCTCTCTCTCTCTCTCTCTCTCTCTCTCTCTCTCTCTCTCTCTCTCTCTCTCTCTTTCTATCACCTCTAATGTTCAGTATGTTTATCTCTTTAACTCACCCAACATATGATAACTATCACTAATTTCGTCAAGTTCAACTAAACTCAAATTTTCAATGAACTTGGCAATTCGAATTGCTCACTTCTGACTATATATCTAGACATGTCCCCAACCACCATAAAAAGCCCTCGGTCTGCTGTCGGTTATTATTCTAAGTCAACATTTTAAAAGAATGTCTACTGGTTACTGGTTACTGAAATCCAATTATTTCCGTCTTAGGAACACTGACTTCAGAGAATTAAATCTGGTCTTGGAATGGAACACCAACGTATTAGAATCTGCGGAATTTGATGTTTGTATTTTTAAGATAATTATGGTGAAATGCGGAACCAAAGGAAGAATTAAAATAGCAGCCCATGGGAATGTCATTTCGTCCTTTCCTTTCCATTCTTCTTGACATTCATTTTTCTTTACCTTCTATCTCTTCATCTGTCAATAAATTTAATTCTCCTCCCTTGATTAAATTTGCTACATTTTATTAACTTTTTAAAGGAAATAAAGCTATTCTCTCACCCAATTAATTTGCTACTTTTCTATGCAACTTCGAAATACGAGTATCTTCATTATTTTCTTTTTTCTTATTCTAGTAGGATTTAAAAATAAATGTCTTTGTATTCCTCATCTTTTCCATTGTTTTGAGATGATCAACCGTTTTTCACGCTCGATTATATTTACTTGGCTTAGAATTCTGTCAATATTTTTGTAGCTTTAAAATCATTTTTTTTTCAATTTTAACATAAATAGCACGTTTATTCCTTACCTTCGCTTACAGGAATGTTAATTGATGTCAAAGGATTGTCAAAGATACTTATGACTCAGATTTTATCTTCGTTTATGTTTTTATTTTCTTGATTTTCTATCCGTTACATTCATATTTCTTCCTTTTGAAATAAAAGTTCAGTTTTACTATTATTATTTTTGTTACGATAGCTTTCCTTCTTACCGTCAACACCAAATTTATCACTTTCCGTTGACTTTTGTGTGTGTTTAAGTATCACACATCAGCTGACGCCTGCGTCGATGAGTCTCATCAATTACCAATCATAAAGTGGAGGTCGGTTCTTCTTCTTCCTTCTCCTCATCTCCTCTTCTCCCTCATCTTCGTTCAAATTTGGAACAATAACAAATGTTTCGATTTTGACATTTTCGTCGGTAGAAAGACACAAGTGCAAGCCTATATGGTTAAACAAGAATCAATTAGGATTAAAGAGCATAAACACTTCTTTGATACGTGCCGCCTGGATCAAGCAATTAATTAGCTAGACAGGAACCGGAAGGTGGGAGTCAACGAAAGAACAGATGATAGGACCATGTGAGATTTACGTGACGATCTTCATCATTGAGTGCCGTCTTCGCACCGAAGACCGGCTACCATTAGGCACCATTTCGCTCTGTCTCTTGTTTTGATAGTGCAGGTGTCACAGTTTGACTTGTTCATCTTTGATGCTACTCATGAACACGACTTTACGAGTGTAGAAAGCGCCAAAGATAGGTAAAAGAAAAAAAACAACAAAAGGGAATATAAATATTTTCAACAATTTTAAGATGTCCGAATCCTTTCACAGTCATTGGCACATAATCACATATACCAGAGGCTCACCACACAGTGCTTGTCTCAAACAGTGCTAAAGTATTAGAAGAGCTAAGTGAGGCAGGAAAAAAAACAGTAAAGATCAAAATCTTTATCTAAATGCACACAAGACCGAAGATAATGTCCCCGATAAAACAAAATATCTCTACTGGATCATAATCGGCGGTGAAGTTCTTGAAAATGTGACACGCTATGAGCATCTGAGATCCGTGATAACCAACAATGGAGACTAGCAGAAAGACATCAACCAAAGACTAGAAAAAGCAATTAAAAGAATTAAAACTAACGATGCCCATGTGGCACAATACCAGCGAAGCAGTAAAAGTGAAGGTGAATCTTTCCAAGAGTAACATATGCTTGTGTAACATGAACATTTACAGAAACAATAAAGAAGAAAAAAGGTTAATTCGAAGTAAAACATTACATATATATTCTCAGAATGCCTCGTATAATAATGAAGACATATTGAAAACCCCGAACAATAAAGATAGCTAACCTGTAACATCTAACACGGGAAATTGAAATATGTCGGCTACTAGTGGTCAAGGAAGATAATACTGGAAGTCATGACAACATGAAAATAAGAAAATGGTAAACGATAATAATGGTGGTTTCAAGACATCATAGAGGCCTAGAACAAGAGCAAATAGAAGAAGTAGGAGCTAGAGACTAAGATTTGCTTCAACTGAGCTGTGATGATAGTAACGTTATGTAAAAGACATTAAAAAAGGCGGTGATGATATTTGTATTAACTTCTCCACTATATACCCCACTTCTCAATTCAAGCACACTTGTTTTATTACTCCCTCACTGCATTCCCGCAATTTTATATTACTGCACTCCCGATTTCAAGCATACTGTGTATATTACTCCCTCACTGCATTCCCCAATTTAAGCACATTTTTACTTTACTACCTCATTGCATTCCACAATTTAAGCTCATTAAAAATATTTTACTTCTCACCGAATTTCTCAATTTAAGCACACCTTTTATATTACTCCTCACTGCATTCCCCATTCAGTCACACATTTTATAGTACCCCCTCGCTGCATTACCAAATTTAAGCACATTGTGTATAATACTCCCTCACTTTTTTTCTAATTTGTTGCAGACATGCAAACGTCTAAAGCAATCCCCACATTTTCACTGATAGAAACATCATTATCATTTTGCACGTCAGCTGTACTTATTTCGAACAGGAAGCGGAGGTCACGGCTCTCCAATATTTTATCATAATACAAAACACAATCATATTCTGTCTCAATTATCGAAACGTTTGTGTACAAACAGTCACCGAACTTCACTCACCTGTGATATAGTTCAATTAATTTGTGCCGTTAGTAATAGATCGGTTTCAATGTCTATGAAAATTACACTTACTTCAACTGTATAACGATATCTATATATCAAAGTGTATGAGAACTGAGAACAGGTAGGCTATTGTTGACATTTCTTTCTGGTTGCCATGTCAACGGTGGTTTAACTAAGCAGATACCATTATTTCTCTTTATCGTAACATAGACAAGTTTAGGCATAACAAAAATAACTACTCATTTAAAACACCATGATGCGTCTTTATAAATTAAACACAAAACAAACTTGAAGAAAACCGTCTTCCCCACTCAATCACAAACACCTTGGTATTGTTAGTTTTGGACGTTGAGTTTGCAGAACTTGTGACCATGTACATTGCACCGATTCGGTCTTCTTCCCTAATAGGCGATCAAGGAGGGGTTTACTTGTGTGTCACGGAATATCATCTACGCCATAATATGTAAGCATTGCCAGATGACGTATGTGGGCTACTCTGGACGCCGCCTGGTGTCACGGTTCTGTAAGCATCTTCGTGATGTTAAGCATAAGATTGGCTACCCAGTGTCTGCCAATTTCAACTCACCAGGCCATAGTGGTAAGCCTGACCTGCAAGTCACTGACATTGTCTCGTGTCACTCCAGCAGTCGCAGCCGTTCGCCCTTGAGAATCGTCTCATTGCCCATTTGGGTTCGCTGTCCCTCCCCCCAAGACATGAACAAACCGCTCTCACACATATAGGACACCCACCACACATTTCTTACCCCCATGCGCTACCGCACCTATGCATGCATGTATATTTGTCTACATGTGTATTGGCATATTTGGACTCATTCGGGATTTCTTTTGTGTACTTTGTGGCAGTATATGCAGACGTATGCTTGTACGCATGTATGGTTATGTACACATGCTTTTTGCACATCTGTTCGGTGTGCACACCCATAGTTAAATATACACTATTAACATGTATCTTGTACCAACCTCCCCATATTTTTAGAACCCTTCATTTATATTTCTAACCTGACTGCCTGGTCAATGAGATATTTAGTTAGTCAGCCCGCCCTCCTATTTTATTTCACTCAGCGTCTGACCAAACTTTGGACCGCAGGGAAGTGACCTTTTTGTTTTTTCCTTGTTCTCTGTCTTGTATATAGCACTATCGCTATGTAGTTAGATTTGTGCATATATATATAAGTAAAGTACCCATGTCACACCAAGTGGCGTA
Organism: Megaustenia siamemsis; assembly: GCA_032433765.1. NCBI lineage: Eukaryota > Metazoa > Mollusca > Gastropoda > Stylommatophora > Ariophantidae > Megaustenia > Megaustenia siamemsis. The sequence goes on along the minus strand of JAVIAB010000047.1, from coordinate 69,368,851 downwards.
TAGGGAATATGGTGTTAGTGACCATACATTTACAGACCTTCGGCACATGATTTTTGGGGTTATGTGGTCGTATTACGCCCGTGCCACTTTACTTTCCCAGAAAAAAATCCGGTACCCATTAAAGGCTGGGTGAGCCTGCAAGCCATGGGTTGGGATCGAACCCTACCTCTTGTCCTTTGTAGTCCAGTTCACTAACCACTGAGCTATCGCGGCTCCAGATTTGTGTATATATCCTATATATATATATATATATATAATATATATATATATATAAATGTTATTGTTTGTGTGTTCCAGATGAAAGCCTACTTGGCCAAAACGTCGATTGTTGTTTTGTTACTCACCTACGTACAACTGTTATCAACCCACTTCTTTCTCCCTCTTTTTAAAATTGTCTTTATACAAGTAATAGTCTAATGAGCTAACCGTAAGTACACCAGCAGTCGATGTATTTCTTTATACAAGTAATAGTCTAATGAGCTAATCGTAAGTACACCAGCAGTCGATGTATTCTTTATACAAGTAATAGTCTAATGAGCTAACCGTAAGTACACCAGCAGTCGATGTATTCTTTATACAAGTAATAGTCTAATGAGCTAACCGTAAGTACACCAGCAGTTGATGTATTTTTTATACAAGTAATGCGACCACTCAACACTTCTTTGACTCCTCAAGTTCTATAATCTATCGTCTGCGGCTGCTGCAGCGCTTGTATGTCTGGTACATTATCATTACTACACCCCCATCCCCTTCCCCGTGTCTCGTCTGGTGCTTTCAAATTACGTTCACCTCCCTAAAGACATGTTATTAGTTACTATTATTCCTGTTGTAGACTGTCATCCGAGATTAGAGAATAGTCGACAAGTGACGTTACCAAATCTGGCAGCAGCAATAGCAAAACCAGGATACTTGAGACAGCAAAATTGTGCACTATTTTCCCGTGTTATTTAAATCCACAAACTACCATGGAACTGGCTTGAAACACACAAACTGATGAGCAGAAACCCAGTATGGATCGTGCTGACCCAATATTTCTTGAGCAGAATGTTATCGCAAGAGATGATCACAGTTTAGTTTAATCTTCGTTTCCAGGAAGAAATAAATATTGAGGAGGAACTAAAATAAATTCCAGACCGGTTGTTCTAAGACCAATATGATTTTGGATTTGGCGAATAAAAGAAGAGAAATCTTTTATCTGAGAGACGTTTGATACTTTTCCTTGATCGTAATCGTTAATTTCCTCCTGCCGTTTACTATTTCAGTTCGCACTTTTCCTCGGTAATTTCGTATCCATTTCACTTCTCTGTTTCCGTAGCCAGTGGTATTGAACTAATGTGGACGATAGGCAATGCCTATTCCCTGAATAATGAGCCTCTAAGTTCATTAGTTCTAACTGTAAGTAAGTACGGCCTTCATCTAAATGTATACAAGGAATGTACCGTTAATATTCATAGTTTTCAATAACATTTTATGCTTCGATGTAGTCGGTACATAGCCAGGGCACCATACTTTCTCGAAAAAAAATATTTTATTTTTCTAGGAATTTTATGAACTATTAATCTGTGTAATAGTTCAATAAATATTCCCAAATTCAGGGAGCTGAATACGTACCCTTCTGGTCAGTTGCGAGCGCACCAACAACTCAACCAAAGAGGATTTATTCGCCACTTGATTTGTTTCTTGAGTACGAAATGTGGTCTAGATAGTGTGACCCGATTGCCCAAAAATGCACCGATGGACAAGTAAAATGTGAACACTAACATTATGTTCTCTACCGTCAATCTCGTTGTTTGAGCGGATTCTTCCTTTATTGTTCCTGTTCCACTGGAGATAATGTACAGAACAAAATAGTGTATCACCAACCAACTCTATTTCATAGATCCTAGAGTTTAAGTGTTTAAATATATTTTCTACGAATAATATATGTCGCAACTCTGAAAGTTGGGTACAGATTTTTAAGGCTTGATCAAGTTGTTGAATTCTCTTAAAGACGCGCATTGTGGAAGACTGCTCGAGAGAAACGGAATAGAGAAGCAGGAACAATTGCGTTGAAAGATCTGCTTCGTACATAAAACTGTATCAGAGAATTAATGATTATAATGCTACACCATTGCAACAACTACAACGTAAGATCGTGTTTAAGATGAATAACTTGAGATTATTGTGAGATACTTAAATACGTCTCAGTTTTCATTGATAAATTACACACAACAGATACTATCAACATTTAATATAATGTATTGTCACTATATTGAATATCTGTTAACCCTGCGTTATTTCTCTCGCTATCTTTCACTTTTCCTCTTTCTTTCTCTCTTTGTCTTATTTTATATCTATCTTTATCACACTTTCTCCCTCTCTCACTTTCTTTCTCTCTAGAAATGATGAAAGTAAGAATTCTGCGCTTAAGTGTATTTATCTTAGGTACTCGTGCAATTTGGGAGCCGCGATAGCTCAGTGGTTAGTGAACTGGACTACAAAGGACAAGAGGTCGTGTTCGATCCTGATGGACGGTTTCCGGGTTTACCCAGCCTTAAATGGGTACCGGATTTTTTTTCTGGGAAAGTAAAGCGGCATGGGCGTAATACCGACCGCATAACCTAAAAAATAATGTGCTAAAGATCTATAAAAATTATGGTCACTAACAACATTTTCCCTATACACCACTAGGCATGACGGGGCTCTTTACTTTTTTTTACTCGTATAATCTCTCTCTTCTCGCTGTGTGTACACGTATATATTGTGCATACAAATGTATTTTCAAAAAGATGACTGAACAAAACAAAGGGTCAAAGAGTCCCAGATCATATGATATACAATAACTTATTCTATAGCTTCCTAAGAAAGGTCTCAGTCTGAATAGTAAGAAAACAGAAATAATGGTTATATCGAAGAAAAAATCATCACCATAATGCAGCATAAAAATAAACAAGACAAATCTGAAACAAATGCAACGTTTGAAATACTTGGGCACAGTGATAACATTAGATGGAAGATGCAATACAGAAATAAAAAGCAGAATAGCTCAGTACAAATTAGCATTTCAGAAATGAAAAATATCTTATGCAACAAATCTATATCAATAGAAATTAGAAAGAAAGTTCATCGATGCTATATAGAACCAATTCTGACCTATGGCAAGCGAATCATGGACAATAGACAAAGAAATTAAAAGACGATTAGAGGCCACAGAGACAGGATTTCTCAGAAGAATGTTGAAAGTTCTCAAAAAGGCCAACACAAAAAGGAGCTCTTAAAAAACATCAGAAAGAAGCAATCAACATTTTTTGGGCACATCATGAGAAGAGGAAAGTTGGAATACTTTGGTTACAACTGACAAAATAAAAGTAAAAGAGATCGCAGACGACAAGAGAGAAAATACTTGATAGCTTGGTGTCATGGCATGGAAAACAGTCAACAACAGAACTGATACGATGCACTGTGGATAGAAGATTGTGGAAGGACATGATCGCCAACGCCAACCGGTACGGCACATGATGATGATGATAACTTCCTGGTTTTTTTTTGGTAACGTAGTCGCCATGTCCAGAAGGTATAAGTTCAGTGTCTTTTAGTGGAAAGCCACATTTTGTGTCTGCATTTCGTCATTCCCGGAGTGTTTAGTTCTCTTACTGGTGTCAATGGCAACACCAATGTTGCGTTCTACATAGTGCATTAGTAATTTATTATATACCAGTCACCAATAATATGAACTGTGGTAAATTAATGGTGGGAGGACTGGTCTACTGAGAGTAATTTGTCGACCTTCCTGGTTCACTCAGTAATAAGCAGACATCGACGTTTTCTAGCAAAGAATGTCGGCTCTGGAGAATTACTGACCATTTTGTAAAAAAATTGTACGGCATACATCCCAGCGATTTATATACCACTACACAACGCAACTGGAGCCGCGATAGCTCAGTGGTTAGTGAACTGGACTACAAAGAACAAGGGGTAGGGTTCGATCCAAACTACGGCTTCCGGATTCACCCAGCCTTAAATGGGTACCGGATTTTTTTCTGGGAAAGGAAAGCGGCACGGGCGTAATACCGACCACATTACCCAAAAATCATGTGCTGAAGGTCTGTAAAATATAGGTCACTAACATCATATTTCCCTATACGCCACTTGGCGTGACGGGGTACTTTACTTTTTTTTACACAACGCAACTACATCCACCTAACGATTCTTTAATTAAGGACGGCGAAGAAGAATCATCATCGGATAGAAATCGAAGAAAAAGAAGAAAATCAAGAAAGAGCAACTTGTATGTGTGCCAAATTGTGTGTATGCACGCGCGCGTGTGTGTGTGCGTGCGCATGCGCGTGTGTCTGTCTGTAATGAATCATTGCAGTGTCATACTATTTGAAGTTTTCAATTACATAAATCATTTCCATTTACACTTCAATCTTTCCCTCCGTCTGTCAGAAAAGCGATGCGATTCTACACAATTTTTATAATTTTGTGAAATATCATTTTAAATTGTTACTGTAACATAATGTAAAATAAAGTTATGTTTTTTAATGAAAGTATTGTTGAGTAAGCGAATTAATTTAGTTCTTATAATTTTGTGCAGATTAATAATTATAGAAAAGGTTGTGTGATATTAAAGTTTAATGTGTACCTTCTGTCTCATAAAAGTCGATTTCAGCACCTCTTGACGGAAAATAAACTTGATGGAAGATAGACTCAAACATCTTGACAGGAGGATAGACTCAAACATCTTAACAGGAAGGTAGATTCAAACATCTTAACAGGAAGATAGACTCAAACATCTTAACAGGAAGATAGACTCAAACATCTTAACAGGAAGATAGACTCAAACATCTTAGCAGGAAGATAGACTCAAACATCTTAACAGGAAGATAGACTCAAACATCTTAACAGGAAGGTAGACTCAAACATCTTAACAGGAAGATAGACTAAAACATCTTAACAGGACGATAGACTCAAACATCTTAACAGGAAGGTAGACTCAAACATCTGACAGGAAGATAGAGACTCAAACATCTTAACAGGAAGATAGACTCAAACATTGTTACAGAGGATAGACTCACACATTGTGACGGAAGACAGACTCACATATTGTGACGGAAGATAGATGAACACATTTTGACGGAAGATAGGCTCACACATTGTGACGGAAGAGAGACTCACATATTGTGACGGAAGATAGACTCACACATTTTGACGGAAGATAGATGAAAACATTGTGACGAAAGATAGACTCACACATTGTGACGGAAGATAGACTCACACATTGTTACGGAAAATATACTCACTTATTGTGACGGAAGATAGACTCACACATTGTGACGGAAGATATACTCACACATTGTGACGGAAGATAGACTCACACATTGTGACGGAAGATATACTCACACATTGTGACGGAAGATAGACTCACACATTGTTACGGGAAGATATACTCAAATCTCGTGATGGAAGATAGACTCACATCTCGTGACGGAAGATATACTCATACCTGGTGACTGGAAGAAATACCCATACCTCGTTATAGGAAGATCATCATTATCATTATCACAATGTGCCATGCCGGTTGACTTAGGCGATCATGTTCCACACAAATATATGCTCCAATGCCTCGTATTTGTTTGTTGTTGGCTGTTTACCGACCCACGATACTATCTAGTATCTTCTCTCTTTGTCGTCCGCGATCTCACTTTCCCTGTGTTTTGCAAATAATAAGCAAGTGTTCCTGCAGCATTCTCTCCTCGTGATGTGGTCGACAAATGTCGATTGTTTCTTTCTGGCGTGGTTTTTAGAGGTCTCTTTCCGTGTTGGGGTCTTTAAGAATTGAAGACTTGGTCTCTCTTAGCTGTCCATGAAACCATCACCTTTATTCTGAGAAATTCCATGTAAGCAGCTCTCTGTTAGTCATTTCATTTGCTTGTCTATTGTCCATGATTCGCCTTCACAATTGACTCAACATAGCACAGATGAACTCTTTTAAGCATATCTCAGTTTGTTTATAAAGTAACCCTTGATTTTAGTTCCTTTTTTTTGACAACTACTGTCGATTTCAAAATAATTCTGTTGTAAATTGAGATCAATAAAAATTTATATTGTTCACATCAGAACATATATTTAAACACATTAAAGGTAACATATATTTTCATTTGTAATTTGTAGATACGATAGGAGCCGCGATAGCTCAGTGGTTAGTGAACTGGACTACAAAGGACAAGCGGTAGGGTTCGATCCCAACTGACGGCTTCCGGTTCACCCAGCTTCTAATGGGTACTAGATTTTTTTCTGGGAAAGTAAAGCGGCACGGGCGTAATACCGACCACATTACCCCAAAAATCATGTGCCGAAAATCTGCCAAATTTATGGTCACTAACACCATATTCCCTGTACGCCACTTGGCGTGACGGGGGTATTTTACTTTTTTACTTTTATTTTGCAAGAACTCGGTTCATGCACTGTCAGTGCCCTACTGGGACCCTTAATGTTTGCAGGTAACTAACTACGATGAGTTCACCCAGGAAATAGGAAAATAAAAAAGAAAGAATCCTGTCACGCCTGGAATCTTTGCGTATAGGGAATGTAGTGTTAGGGTTCACGTTTTTGTTGTCCATCGGTACATTTTCGGGTAATGTGGTCAACACTGCTCCAGTCTTACTCAGAAAAAAATGTCAATTACTCAATCAAATCTTGTTAGCTGAGTGGTTAGTGCACTTGCAAATGACTAGATGTGTACGAGTTTTTTTTTCCGGGAAATATTTTCCGTACCAATCTGCTTCTTCTTCTTTCCTTCTTCATTTGCCTTTCAACGTCGAGGGGATATATAATTTGCGGTCTTTTACTCTTCAGTTTTCCTCTACTGCTGTTATTCTTTCTAGTGTTTCTAATTTTCCGCCAATCCATCTTTTTCATTGTTGACCTTTGGGTCTGGTGTTGCTAAAAGTTTATTGAAGACATTGTATTATATTTGGTTCTTCCTACCTTATCATGTGGTCAAACCATTTTATCTGTTGTTTATTTACATATTCTATGGCGGCGGTTCTAAGACTGTATTGTTGAGTGCCCGTACTGTCTCTATTTTTTTCATTTCATTGTGATATTCATGATGTCTGTTTTGTTGATGTTGATTTTCATGTTGCATTTTGTTCCTGTGCTGTTGAGTCTATTTAAGGGTACTGGTAAGTCTTTTGTTTTTCCATGTATAGTGCCTGATTGTCTGCAAATAGAAGTTTGTTGATTTCCTCTGTGTCCGATGGGTTGGCTAACTTGCATTTGTAGTTCATGTATGTGGTGAATAATAGGGGGATAGCACGCACCCCTGTCTTACTCCCCAGGCCATAGTGGTAAGTGGGTCCGTGTAGCCTGCTGTTGTTCTGACTGTGCAGCTCCTGTTGATGTAAAGACTTTAAATTAGGTGGCTAGATGTTGGTTTACTCCGTATGGTGTTAATATCTCCCATAGTTCTCTGTTTACTCGGTCGAACGCTCTTTTTCCATCAATGAAATCTATGTTAGAATTTTGGTTGTGTTCTGTCAACTTTTCTGCTAGCAGGTTTAGGATTAATAGAGCATCAGTACAATATAATAATACAATAAGTAATAATAATCTTTTTTTTTTCCGAATCCCACCTGAGAATTGCTTAACTGTAGTTCTATTATTGATCTCAGCCATTTTTTCAATAATTTTGGCATATACCTTTCCCACATAGCTGAGAAGCAATATACCTCCACATTGATGACAGTCTCACTTGCTACCTTTCTTTTTCCATAAAGGTACAGTCATTGCCTATTGCCCGTCTTCTGTGGTATTTTGTTGACGCCATGCTGCATTGAATAATCTGTTCAGCCATATAACTCCTTTTTCTCCTGCTGCTTTTTTTTTTTATTTCTATTGGTATGTTATCTATCCTCGATACTTTATTTCGGGATGCATATTTGATTACTTCTTCGATTTCCTCTTTCACGATGTTGGGTTCAGTGTTTGTGCATTCTTCCGTGTTTTTTGCTATGTTAATGGTAGTTGGTGCACTGTTCAAACGGTCTTCGAAATTTTCTTTCCATCTCTGTTGCATATATTAGTTATTTGTATTGGCTGTTTACCGACCCATGATACTATCTAGTATCTTCTCTCTTTGTCGTGCGCAATCTCACTTTCCCTGTGTTTTGCAAATAATAAGCAAGTGTTCCAGCAGCATTCTCTCCTCGTGATGTGGTCGACAAATGTCGATTGTTTCTTTCTGGCGTGGTTTTTTAGAGGTCTCTTTCCGTGTTGGGGGTCCTTAAGAATTGAAGACTTGGTCTCTCATAGCTGTCCAGGAAACCATTACCTTGTTCTGAGAAATTCCATGTAAGCAGCTCTCTGTTAGTCATTTCATATGCTTGTCTATTGTCCATGATCCGCCATTGTAATAGTCGACAAGTGAGTTACCAAATCTCATTGTCTTGGACATTTATGAGTTCAGTGGGATCGTGGTTTTCTTTTATCGTTCTTGCTGCTTTTACTGCTTTGCAGAAGTCTCTTTTGGCTGTCCTGAAGTCCCTGCTAATTTTTTGTCCTAATTCTCCCCAGGTGTTATGCTTAGCTCTTTGATCAAATTTAACCTTTTTTCCGGACTAAGGCATGTTTTGAATATTCTTCGTGGTTCTTTTCTCCTTCCAATTTTAAAAATAATTTCTTCTGTTCTTTAATTGCTTCTCTAAGTGCATCGTTCCACCATGGTGCTCCCCTCCCCCATCTGTTGTTGTTTGTGGTTCCACATACTGTTATTGAAATGTTTGGTTATGTTTCCTTAAAACTGCTTGTTTCCACTCTTCCTCTACTGTGCTTACTTCATTAGGGAATATCTTGAATTCCTCTGTTAGTTTTTCTTTTGCTGTTTTCCTTGACTCATGATATTTTAATTGTTTTATTTTTTTACTGTCTCCTCTTTTTTGCTTTTTGTTTATTGACGTACCTCTCTTTGTTTGTGAGTGTAATAGTAACCATGTTATGGTCGGTATCACTGGCTTCAGTGCTATATACTGAGACAATGTTAGCAAAGATTTTTTTTTCAAGAAAGTGGGGCGCTCTGGTATTGTATCTACGACATCGCACATAAACGTCCATTTGTCATTGAAAATTATATGCATTAGCACTATATTCCTTGTATATCTCAAGCTGAAAGACCGTACTTACTTCCAGTTTAGGACTAATGAAAATTGAAGTTCCTTGTTCAGGGGAATAGACATTGCCTCTTGTCCACATTAGTTCATTACCACTGGCTACGGAAACGGAGAAGTGAAATGGATGCGAAATTACCGAGGAAAAGTGCGAACTGAAATAGTAAACGGCAGGAGGAAATTAACGATTACGATCAAGGAAAAGTATCAAACGTCTCTCAGATAAAAGATTTCTCTTCTTTTATTCGCCAAATCCAAAATAATATTGGTCTTAGAACAACCGGTCTGGAATTTATTTTAGTTCCTCCTCAATATTTATTCTTCCTGAGAACGAAAATTAAACTAAACTGCGATCATCTCTTGCGATAACATCCAGCTCAAGAAATATTGGGTCAGCACGATCCATACTGGGTTTCTGCTCATCAGTTTGTGTGTTTCAAGCCAGTTCCATGGTAGTTTGTGGATTTAAAAACACGGGAAAATAGTGCACAATTTTGCTGTCTCAAGTATCCTGGTTTTGCTATTGCTGCTGCCAGATTTGGTAACGTCATAGTTGACTATTCTATAATCTCGGATGACAGTCTACAACAGGAATAATAGTAACTAATAACATGTCTTTAGGGAGGTGAACGTAATTTGAAAGCACCAGACGAGACACATGGGTGGGGGTTCTAGAGAGTGTATAATAATAATCATGTGGTATCAATGAAAATTGTGAGATTTTTCTTGTGTTATGTGTGGGCTATACAGAAACTGGGGAATTCAGTGAGGGAGTAATATAAAAACTGTGCTTAAACTGGGGAATTCACTAAAGGGAGAAATATAAAAAAAAGTGTTCTTAAACTGGGAAATTCAGTGAGGGAGTAATATAAAAAGTGTGCTTAAACTGGGGAATTCAGTGAGGGAGTAATATAAAAAGTGTGCTTAAACTGGGGAATTCAGTGAGGGAGTAATATAAAAAGTGTGCTTAAACTGGGGAAATCAGTGAGGGAGTAATATAAAAGTGTGCTTAAACTGGGGAATTCAGTGACGGGTTTATATAAAAAGTGTGCTTAAACTGGGGGATTCAGTGAGGGAGTAATATAAAAGTGTGCTTAAACTGGGGAATTCAGTGAGGGAGAGTAATATCAAAAGTGTGCTTAAACTGGGGAATTCAGTGAGGGAGTGATATAAAAAGTGTGCTTAAACTGGGAAAATCAGTGGGGAGTAATATAAAAGTGTGCTTAAACTGGGGAATTCAGTGACGGGTTTATATAAAAAGTGTGCTTAAACTGGGGAATTCAGTGAGGGAGTAATATAAAAAGTGTGCTTAAACTAGGGAATTCAGTGAGGGAGTAGTATAAAAGGAGTACATAATCGGTAGGGATGCAGTGAGAGAGTAATATAAAAGGTGTACATTATTGGTGGCGATACAGTGAGGGAGTAATATAAGAGGTGTACATAATTGGTGGCGATGCAGTGAGGGAGTATATAAAAGGTGTACATAATTGGTGGCGATGCAGTGATGGAGTAATATAAAAGGTGTACATAATGGTGGCGATGCAGTGAGAGAGTAATATAAAAGTGTACATAATTGGTGGATACGTAGTGAAGGAGTAATTAATATAAAAGGTGAACATAATTGGTGGGTACGTAGTAAGGAGGGAGTAATTAATATAAAAGGTGAACATAATTGGTGGTATGTAGTGAGAGAGTAATTAATATAAAAGGTGAAAAACATTGGTGGGTACGTAGTGAGGGAGTAATTAATATAAAAGGTGAACATAATTGGTGCGTACGTAGTGAGGGAGTAATTAATATAAAGGTGAACATAATTGGTGGTACGTAGTGAGAGAGTAATTAATATAAAAGGTGAACATAATTGGTGGGTACGTAGTGAGGGAGTAATTAATATAAAAGGATGATCATAATTGGTGAGTACGTAGTGAGGGAGTAATTAATATAAAAGGTGAAAAACATTGGTGGGTACGTAGTGAGGGAGTAATTAATATAAAAGGTGAAAAACATTGGTGGGTACGTAGTGAGGGAGTAATTAATATAAAAGGTGAACATAATTGGTGGTACGTAGTGAGGGAGTAATTAATATAAAGGTGAAAAACATTGGTGGGTACGTAGTGAGGGAGTAATTAATATAAAAGGTGAACATAATTGGTGGGTACGTAGTGAGGGAGTAATATAAAATATGCGTACATTGTGAGTTCGGGTAAAGTAGTGAAATAATAGAGAACTTATCATAAAATAATTGCATTTCCTTTCCAAAATGTTGCTCTTATCATTGCCCTTCTAGAGGAGACTCTTCTGGAGGAGTCTCTGTCTCCTCTAGCTAAATCTCCTAATTCCTTTATTGTCAAGTTCTAGGTCTCTTTGATTCTTAAAGAAGGTACACATTTCATCATCTACCCTTGTTTCGTTTCATGGACCCATTAAGTCCAGTATTATTCTTCTCAGATCACCGTGGTTCCTGAAATACTTAACTTTTCATTCTAAGATGTTGTTTATATGTCAGCTCTCTCCAACGTTCAGGGCTTTTAATGTGTCTTCATTTTTATTTATTATTCGATGTATTCTGAAAATTTGTCGGTATCATTTTGCTTTGGATGAACTCAATTTCTTCATTATTCTTTGTAAAAGTAATTTCTTCTTTATTCTTTTTGTAAGAGTAATTTCTACTTTATTCCTGATCATCATCATCATCGAGTGCCTTCTCCGCAACGAATTTGGCTATTGGCTACCATGGGTCGCCATTCTACGCTGTTTCTGCATTGATGGTGTAGGCTGACATAGATTGACTTGTCCAACTTTTGATGTTACTCGTCCATGTTAGTCTTGGTCTGCCTCTGCCTCTTTTACCTTGTAATTTCCCTTCCAATATTACTTTTAGTAGGCTGTTGTGTCTTTTAACATGCTTCAAAAATTTCATTTGTCTTGTCTTAATTGTATTTAGTAGTTCTCTTTTTATTTTCAGTTGTTTTAAAATTTCATCGTTTGTTTTCTTTTCTTTCCACCCAATTCTACCTATTCTTCTATAAATCCACATTTCAAAGGCTTAAATTGTCAGTTCTATTTTCTTGCTTAATGTCCTTGTTTCTGCACTATACAGGAATATTGAGAAGATGTAACATTTTGCCATTCTTAGTTTCAGCCCTGCTGATATTTGTTTTGTTGTTAGTATATTTTTCATGGCATTAAAATTACATTTTGCTATACCTATTCTTTTGTTTATTTCAATTTTACATTTTCCATCATTGGTTATAGTATGTCCAAGGTAGTTGTAGCTCTGGACTGTCTCCAGATGTATTCCCTCAACTGTGATATTTAATATTGTAGGATTTTCTTTGTTTATGATCATAGTCTTAGTCGTTTTGATATTCATATCTAGTCCACATTTTTTGCTTGTTATGTTTATCACATTAAGCAATTGTTGTAGGTCTTTAGGATTTTCTGTTAGTAGAGCAGTATCATCAGCATATCTTAGGTTATTGATTATCTTTCCATTAATGTTTAGGCATGGCATCTCTGAGATGTTTTTAAAGATTTGCTCAGTGCATAAATTGAACAAGCTTGGTGATAGGATGCATCCTTGTCTTACTACTCTTTTTATGTCCATCGGTGTAGAGCTCTCCTTGTTATATTTATTATTGCTGTTTACTCCCAGTACAAATTACATATTAGTCTAATGTCTGCGTCCTCTAGATTTATATCCTTTAGGCAGTCTATATGTTGGTTATGGTGTATTCTATCGAAAGCTTTGGTGTAGTCTATGAAGCAGGCATATATTGGTTTGTTTACTTCTATGTACTTTTCAATCAATGTTCTCATGCTAAATATGGCTTCTTTTGTGCCACTGTTTTTCCTGAATCCAAATTGTTGCTCATCTAATTCAGTATTGATTTTATTTGTTAATCCTTCCCTGTAAAACTTTTAGTAAAATTGTGTTACCTGGCTCATTAGGCGTATTGTTCTGAAATCACTGCATTCAACTGCACCATTCTTTTTAGGCAATGCAATGAAAGTTGATGTTTTTAGTTCGTTTGGTATGTATCCTGTATGGTATATATAATTGCATATGTTTGTGATCACTTCGATGCCAAATCTTCTAGAGCTTGTATCCTCTCCTCTATCTGTATATTGTCAGGTCCTTCTGCCTTTCCCTTTTTCATTGTTTTTATAGCTTTTTCTACTTCAGATTTCAGGATTTTATAGTTGTATGTACATTTATGTCTGGCTTTTTGTCCCTTTTGTCATGAAATAATTCTGTTATATATTCTTGCCATCTATCTATTATATCTTTGTTGTCTGTTAGCATTCTTTCCTCTTTGTTCGCAATAAATCCGTTTCCTGCAGCTTTTTTATCTTTATTAGTCATTCTCTTTATTTCTGTGTGCATCTCTCTTAAGTTTTGTTTACTTTCCATAGTTTCGACTTCTATACATCTTTGGTTGAGCCAGTCTTCTTTTACCTTTTTGCACATTCTCCGTATTTCATTGTCAATATCCTTGTATCTGGCAGTGGTTTTCGCTTGTCTTCTTTCTTCCATTTTTTCTAAGATTTTGTCAGTTATCCATTTTTGTTTTTTGTTAGTTTCCTTTTTGGGCAAGGTGTTGCAGGATTCTTCTATCTATCTATCTATTGTCCTTCGAGCCGAAGACGGCACATAGGGCAGAGCCACAATCTCAAAAACAGAAACCTTTCGTGCCAAAGTGGCACATATTGCAGAGATCACTGCTTCTAAAATCTATGGCTCTGTTTCCATAACAATACTTTTTACAATGACAGCTTGCCAAGCCATCGATCAATCTCCTTAGTCGCCTCATACGACATGCCTGAAGGTCACAGTGTCACTATTCTTTACTTCCCTCATAATGAGGCCCCGGTAACACACAGGATTCCTCTCATATACATTTACATAAACGAAACTGGGATTCTTGCATGCTGTTTTTATGCATTGCCATTTTGTTGCGACTTTTTCCTCAGGATTTTCTCTTCTGTACTGCTCAATCCCCTCTTCTAGCAGCTTCTGATATGTTTTCTTTACTTGTACAGTATAAGTTTCTTTTACATCTTTCTGGTTTTAACGCTCTTATATCTATTGGTGTTGCTGAATTAGTTTTTAAAAAATTTGTTTCTCTTTAATTTGATTTTCATTTTATCATTACAAGATTGTGATCTGAATTAATATCTGCTACTGTGTATGTTTTGGCTTTCTTGACGCTGTTCCTGAATCTGTCTTTTATCATTATGTAATCTATTTGATTCCTCTTCCTGTCTCCAGGGCTTTTCCATGTGTATAATTTCCTTTTCTCTTGCTCAAAGAAGGTGTTGCATATTATCAGTCTGTTTTCTTCACAAAATTGTATTAATCTTTCTCCACAGTTATTCCTTTTTCCTAAACAATGATTTCCTATAATGGTCTTACATTCACCTTTTCCTACTTTAGCGTTCATGTCACCCATTATAGTCTGATGATTTCACTTGCTTCATAACTGTGTTTAGATCTTCATAGTATGCCTCTATTTGTTCGTCTGTATAGTCTTGAGTAGGTGCGAATGTCTGTATTACTGCTATGTCAAATGGTTTTGCCTTCATTTTTAATAGTATAATCCTATCATTGTATGTCCAGTGGGTATTTATATATTTGTGTAGCTCTCGTTTTATTAGAATGCCTACTCCTCTTTGATGCTCTGTTGTGTTACCTAAATATATACATGTATATTTATCGTCTTGTATGTATCCACTTTCATTCCATCTTGTTTCTGATATGTCTAAGATATCTATGTTTAATCGCTTTATTCCTGATACGCATGAATATTTTACTCGAAAGATTCACGTTCACTTTTACTGCTACGCTGGAATTGTATACGGTATTTCATTTTTTATTGCCACTCTTTATTTGATTTCTTTCATTATTTCAGTCAGTCTCAATTGTTGGTTATTAAATATATTCCAGGTCTTTATTACTTGTAACAGTTTTCAAACAATGTTTTTTTTTCTGTTGTCCATATTTTATTAAGCTGGATAAAAGCTGTTCTCTCTTTATTATCTGCTTATCAATCTCGCTCTCTCTCTCTCTCTCTCTCTCTCTCTCTCTCTCTCTCTCTCTCTCTCTCTGGTCTTCCCCCATTGACGATAATACTGCCTATGTATGTAAAGGTATCTACTTCTTCGATTGGTGTGCTTTCAATTTCGACCTGGTATATGCTTTTACATTTCATTATATAAAGGTAAAGGTAAAGTACGAGACTTGAACCGGCGTCATAGCACGCGAGTTTACACCCAAATGTTCGGATATTTCTGTACATTTCCGGACATTTCTGTAATATTTCATTGTATCTGATTTATCAGTATTAATCTTTTGTCCCATTTTGATAGGGTTTCTCATTTCGTTATGCCCATGTGCAAAGAGTGAAAAAAAATCAACGGCAAAATCCAGGTCCTGTTGTTGGTTCCAGAGTGTCCGCTGAACTCCATTTCTTCTGTCATGCATGGTGATCTTTATAATCCAATCTATTGCTAAAAGAAATGAGAAGGGTGGCAATAAGCATCATTGACTCACTCCCATCTCTACCTTAAAACATTCTATCAGAGATCCACCTTGAACTATCCAACATGTTTCTTTATACAAGACTTTGTTAGGCGGATGATTTTGGATGGGACCACACAATGCTTTACGGTATCTACATCATCTTCCTAGTTGCACTATCAAAAGCCTTCTCGAAGTTGATAGATGTTGTTCGAAGCGAGAAGTTGCATTCTATGGGTTGTTCTAATGTGATTCTCAGTATGGAAATGTGGTCTGCACACGATTTAACTTGCCTAAATCCTACCTGTTTTTCTCTGGATTGTTTTATCTTCTTATGTTTAATCCTATTTAGAACAATTCTACTGAAGATCTTGCTAGGCATTGAAAGCATGAGATGTTTCTATATTCTTATATTCAAACAGATGATGTCTGAATATTTCTTACATTAGACAGATCTCCTTTCCTTAGAAGTTTGATAGATGTGTTCTTTCCAGTCTTCTCAATCATCTCTTTTTCCAAATCTTGTTGAACATCAATGAGAATGTTTTCTGTTGTTATTATGTGGTTGTCAATTCTATATTATTGATATAATTGGTATTTGAAAGTGATAACATCACGGATAGCTAAAAAAAACATGTAACGAGAAAGTTATCAAAATCATTCATTCATGGTCCATGTCGAGAGTTTCGGATAACCCTCTTATCTTGCACGATGTGTGACAGTTCCTCTGTTAGTCTTTTTACCGTGCAATACATCTACGACCTTCTATTTTATTTCCCTTATTATTAAATATTCGAACTCTCCTTTTCACCACACGTCCCACAAATCTTAACTGTCTTTTCTAAAGCCCCATAGCATTCTTGTAAAATTTAGCGATGGTAAAATCAAGCTTGATGCAACAATAGGTTTAGAGAATTATCATTGTTTGAGCTGTAGCATTTTGTCTAAAAATGCGGAAAATTGCGCAACAACTGCAACAGTCTACTGAGGAGTAGACATTGGAAGAGAGAGAGAGAGAGAGAGAGAGAGAGAGAGAGAGAGAGAGTGGGAGAGAGAGAGAGAGAGAGAGAGTGAGAGTAGATCAGACATTTCAAGCGATTACTATTGTAAGAGGTGAAGTGCAGAACTTATGAACGACCGTAGACACATTACTATCAACGTCAGCAGATACTTAACTATGATTATTTCTCAATCCACCAAATTAGATTGTCCTGCAGTAACAAATAGGGTACAGGTTTCATGCCATATTTAACAATGTATGGTCAATAGCTGGTTGAGTATGCTTTGCAGAACGTTCGCAATCGGTCTGGAAGGATCTCTAAGTGTCGACAGATCTTCTACTTTTTCCGTTGTCATGTTCACGGCCTCTTTGATGTCTTAAAACCACACTGTTCTTGGTCTGTTTATATCTCATACCTGAAATCACAACTTCCATTATTGTTTTTTTCCCGCTGTGTCTTTTAACGTGGCCTATAGTATTTGAATTTGTGTTCCCCTGTAAAGATGCCGTTCATGGGCTAATTTGTTCAATTATTAGTGTGTATTTAGAGATCTCTTAATTTCTATTTTCAAATGAAGCACTTTTCTTTTTTCTTCCTTCTTTGCGAGATTGTCTGTGACTCATAACCATCGTATAGGGAAGAAACATGTCCTCAGTAGTTGTCATTTTAATGTCTTGTTGGTATTGTGCCATGACATTTAATTCTGGTATAGTTGTTGCTAATCTTATATAATCTCCGTCTTGCAGTATTCATTCTTAATTATTATAGATCTCAGATATTCATAGCTTGCTACAATTTCAAGTTATTGGTTATAGATGATGATTTTAGGTTGGTTTTTTTTTTGCTTTGTCGGTATCAATATATTTGTTTCTGTAGATTTAGATAGAGGTTGTGCTTGTCACTGTGTTTTAATCAGTCAATTGTCTAATTAGCCTTTACGCTGTTTGAGAGAAGAACCGTGCCTTCAGTGTATCTGAGTTCTGCTATTATGTTGCCGTTTATTTGAATAGGTAAAAAAAAGTAAAGTACCCCGTCACGCCAAGTGGCGTATAGGGAATATGGTGTTAGTGACCATACATTTTACAGACTTAGCGCACATGATTTTTGGGTAATGTGGTCGGTATTACAGCCCGTGCCGCTTTACTTTCCCAGAAAAAAATCCGGTACCTATTTAAGGCTGGGTGAACCTGGAAGCCGTCGGTTGGGATCGAACCCTACCCCTTGTATTTGAATAGGTAGCACTTCACAAATGGTCATCGCCTCTTATATTTCTCAGAATTTCTCGGTGAAAGTGTCTGAAAGAAAAGTGAATGAAAGTGTATAAAGATAGGATGCGCTCCTCTCCCACTTTCTGTCCCGAACCATTCGGTATATAATTGAAGAGAGTATATTGCCATCCACAAATGTTAGTGAGTTCTTCTATTTTATGTTCATTCATTTATATTCGAATCCGACCACAGTTCAGAAACCATTGCTCTCTGTCATAGATAGTTGTACCTTGCCAAGTTTTGTTCTGTCTAGACTGTTGGCTTTCCTTAGTTTATTTTCTCGTCTGACACTTATTTGCGTGTATGAATGAGATTCAATTTTCTTTCTTTATTTTTACAAAGAAAAAATAAGTTTATAAGAGTTTTAGAAAGAAGTATTTTTTTATTTCTTCAATGATGGAGTATCACGGCACAGGAAAAATACAACATGAAATCAACACCAACAAAACAGAAATCATGAATGTCGCAAAAGAGAAACAGAACATCAACATAACTATATAAGGCAGGCAACTAAAACAGGTAGAGGAATTCAAATACCTAGGCAGTTTAGTGACAAATGACAATTCTCAAACAGCAGAGATAAACTCAAGATGCATCAAAGTTTGTCAAATCATTGGACAGCTATCACCACTATTGTGTAAACAAGGAAATAACACTAGAGGCCAAAAACGGGTGCTGTACAATACAATCTCATCAACCGTTGTGCTACAAATGCCAGACATGGACCCAAGATGCAAGAACAACAAGACAAATAACCTCTACTGCGATGAAATTGTTTTGGACGAATGACACGAAACAGCTGAGAGACAAGGTCAGAAATGAAGAACTAAGAAAAAAGCTAGGAATAGCCTTCGCCATATAATATATAAAGAAAACAACAGATAAAATGGTTTGGCCACGTGACAAGGCAGTGATCAACACAATACAACGAGCCTTCAATAAGCACCAGACCCAATGTCGACCACAAAAAAGATGGATCGATGGAATATTAGAAACACTAGGAAGCATAACAGCAGCAGAAGCGAACAAAGAGCAATAGACCTCAAATTATATCTCCTCTCGACGTGAAAGGTAAATGAGGATGGAAAGAAGAAGGAGAATATGATGGAGTACTGTATATAAAACTAACTATAAGTCGGATGATCACACATATCATTACCGAGACAGAAAGTAGAATTTACAAGTTAGATAGCATTTATACTATATTATATATATTTTTATGTATATGCATTATACTATATATATATATATCTATATATATGTGTGATAATTTATTTTATTATATTATATGATGTGTGTATATTTATATATAGTAGCAAGTATACGGGGGAGGGGGGGGGATGACATTTAGTAGAGATGGAGTGTGGGATAATTTTAATAGAAACAAACATTTTAGATGGGATGCAGCATTTACATGAGAGGCAGCATTTAGACTGAAGGTAGCATTTAGACTGAAGGTAGTATTTAGACAGAGTAGCATTTAGACTGAAGGCAGCATTTATACTGAAGGTAGTATTTAGACAGAGGTAGCATTTATACTGAAGGCAGCATTATACTGAAGGCAGCATTTAGACTGAAGGTAGTATTTAGACTGAAGGCAGCATTTAGACAGAGTTAGCATTTAGACTGAAGGTAGTATTTACACTGAAGGCAGCATTTAGACTTTAGGCAGCATTTAGACAGAGGTAGCATTTACACTGAAGGTAGTATTTAGACTGAAGGCAGCATTTAGATAAACTAGACCAGGGGCAGATAGCAATAGTGATCATGTACCAGTTGTGGGAAAGCTTAGAGTAAAATTAAAAACAACAAAACAAGCCTCAGTTAACATCAAGTTAAATTTAGATTTACTAAAATCAGATAAGAAGCTGCAAGACAGATATAAAATCAAATTCAGAACCGGTACAATGCAATAGAGAAGATACAAAGCATTTTTGAACATTGGGAAATGCTAAAAGAATCAATGCAACAAACATCAAAAGAGTTCATACCACCAGCGAAGACAAATTCAAGAAAGAAATGGATGACAAATGACATTTTGCAGCTTATGGATACAAGAAGAAAAAATAAAGAAAATAAAGATGAGTATAAGAGATTAAATAAAGAAATTGTAGTAAAATGCAATGAAGCAAAAGAAGCATGACTAAAGAGAGATGCAAAGAGATTGAAATGCAACAAAAAAGGAGATGCTAAAGCTATATACAAACAAAATGAGCAATTAACAGGAGAAAAACGCAATAAAAAAATGGATGTCTAAGACCAAAGGAAGGAGAACTGTTTGATTGATCAAGTAAACATAAGGGAACGATGGACAGATACATTAAGGATCTTTATAATGATGAACGAACGGAAGTAAATATTAAGGATAATGGAGAAGGACCAAAAATACTCATAGAAGAAGTGGGAGATGCCTTGCGCAATATGAAAGCAGGCAAATGTCCTGGACCAGATAATATAACTAAAGAAGAGATTGAAGCATGGGTGATTTTGGAATAGAAATAATAACAAAAATATTGAATGATATCTACAACAGCGGATATATACCAGACGACATGCTCAAATCAATATTCAAAGAAATCGGGTGCGATTGAATGCGATGATCATCGCACAATATGCTTATGGTAATATGACTAAGATATTACTAAGAATCATCATGCGAAGAGTGCGAAACAAAATCAGTCCAGAAATTAGCGATGAACAGTATGGTTTTGTTAGAGATAAAGGAACAAGCAATGCCATTTATACCATAAGATCTTTAGTAGAAAGAGCCATAGAGGTGAAAACAGATCTATACCTATGTTTCATAGATTACACCAACACATTTGACAAAGTAAAGCAGAAAGAAATAATCAAAATTTTAGAAAGCATAAACGTAGACAGCAAAGATCTAAGAATAATAAAGAACATGTACTGGCAAAAAACAGCGGCCATAAGAACTGGAAACCAATTGGGAATGTTTCAACAAATAAAACAGGGTGTCAGACAATGTTGTGTACTGTCACCAGATCTGTTTAATATTTATAGTGAGATTATTTTAAGATCCATAAGGGGCATGCCTGAATAACAATTGGAGGTCATAATATAAATCAAGGTATGCTGATGATACAGTCTTAATCGCTAAGAGTGAAAATGAGTTACAAGAAATGTTGGACATTATAGTGAAAGAAAGTAAAATAAAGGACTCAGCCTTAATAGCAAAAAGACAGAGGTAATGGTAACAACAAAGAAAAAGATATCACCTCAGTGCAAAATAAAGACAAGTGGAACAATATTAAAACAGGTAAATGAATTTAAATATTTGGGAACTTTGTTAACCTCAGACGGAAGATGTACAAAGAGGTGAGATGCAGAATGGCTCAGGCAAAAGCAGCTTTCCAAAAAATGAGGAAGATACTATGCATCCATTTTTGACATAGAAAC
Source organism: Megaustenia siamemsis (assembly GCA_032433765.1). Classification (NCBI taxonomy): domain Eukaryota; kingdom Metazoa; phylum Mollusca; class Gastropoda; order Stylommatophora; family Ariophantidae; genus Megaustenia; species Megaustenia siamemsis. The sequence continues at coordinate 69,347,496 of JAVIAB010000047.1, read as the reverse complement.
AAGAAAAAGAGTTCTTAAATGTTATGTAGAGCCAGTCTTAACACATGGATGCGAATCATGGACAATAGAACAACAGACAAGAAAAATCACTGGAATCTGTAGAAATGTGGTTTTACAGAAGAATGTTGAGAGTACCATGGACAGCTAAGAAGAGTAATGAAGATATTCTGAGAGAGGTCAAAGCAAAAAGAGAGCTAATTTCCAATATTAGGAAGAAACAATCATAATTTTTTGCCATGTAATGAGAAGAGAACAACTGGAATATTTTGTAACAACTGGAAAAATTGAGGGAGGAAGAGATAGAGGAAAGCAAAGAGAAAAAATAACAGACAGCTCAAGAGAATGAAGAAGGTCACAACAGAAATGATAAATAGCTGCCGAGATCGAAAGTTGTGGAGAGACATGATCACCTACACCAGTTGGCCCGGTACTTGATGATGATGAGCATTTAGACTGAAGACAGTATTTAGTCTGAAGGCAGCATTTAGACTGAGGTAGTATTTACTATAGGCAGCAATTAGACTGAAGGCAGCATTCAGAATGAAGGTAGCATTTATATGAAAAAGTAGTTTTCAGATTGTGCTGGACCGGTCAAAAATGAGAAGAGAAGTAAGCATTTCGATTTTGGAAAACACCATTTACACTGAGGTTATAGCATAAGACCTTTGAGAGAGGTAGAGTTTACAACTGGATAGGGGGAGGGGGATTATAGTTATGAAAGATTAAATATTTAAATGTAAGACAACATTAAATGGTAAGTAATTTTTAGAAGAGATTGGATGAAGATGAGAAATAACACTTATAATGTGTGACGAGAACAATTTGTAAGTTGTTTGATAAAAGAACAGATAAAATCCAATGAGATATTCGTTTAGAGAAGATAATTATTTCTTCCATAGAAATATCTAAGACAAGAACGGACATGTAGTTAAAGTATATTAGAAACATTAGAACGGATACATTGTTTTTTTTCTTTTCAAACCGATTATATCTGCATCAAGGTAAGGTTAATAGATAGAGCCAAAGGAAAACTTTCACAGACACAACAAGCGAGCCTATGAAGCATTCGATCTTCACCTTCTGTTTGCAAACAAGTGACACTCGAAGCAAAATATTAAACTATATATATATATATATATATATATATATATATATATATATATATATATATATATAATTTCTTTTGGACCCAAAAAAATAAAATAATAATAAATAAATACAATTTTAAAAACACTTTTAATGTAAATAAACAAAATGAAGATGTGCAACAATACACATCTGTACACTATATGTTAATGAAGGGTTTCTTAGAGAGCAGGTTGTTACAGGGAAATTTACAATCACAATGACTATCAAATACCCAACACTTTGAAGATATAATAAATACTGAACACTATTTGGGACAGGTCATGAATGTATGGGAAGAGACAAGTGAAGAAATTCTGGTGAAATGAGAACACCAGCATTAGGCTTGGAGACAACGCAGCAGAGACAAATTGAACAAAATAGAAGAAAAAAAATAGCAAGAAAGCAGATATAAATAAAATCAGAAGTAGAAGTACTAATCCAATGACGTAAGAAATATAATATGAGGCGAACCATGCGATAAAGACAGTGGATGGATAGGGTACACTGTGGAAACCGAGTTGACACAAGATATCCTTTGTGGGATTCCGGGTAAGAAACAGAGTGGAAGACCAGAATATATCTGGAGAAGACAAGTGAAAAGAGAGAGGGAGAAGAAGGGGAAAACTTGGAGGGATCTTAATAGAATGACAACAAACAGGACGCATTGGATAGTGTTCTTGAGAACAGACAGGTGTGCTCCTCAGGGAGTTGAACAGTAATAGCAGTAGTAGTAGAAGTAGCAGCAGTAGTAGTAGTAGTAGTAGTTGTAGTAGAAGTAATAGTTGTAGTAGAAGTAACAGTAGTAGTAGTAGTAGTAGTAGTAGTAGAAGTAATTGTAGTAGTAGAAGTAGCAGCAGTAGTAGAAGTAGCAGCAGTAGTAGTAGAAGTAGCAGTAGTAGTAGAAGTAGCAGTAGTGGTAGTAGTAGTAGTAGAAGTAATAGTAGTAGAAGTAGCAGTATTAGTAGTAGTAGAAGTAGAAGTAGAGCAGCAGCAGTAGTAGAAGTAGCAGTAGTAGTAGTAATACTAGTAGAGGTAATAGTTGTAGTAGAAGTAGAAGTAGCAGTAGTAGTAGTAGAAGTAGAGGTAGCAGTAGTAATAGAAGTAGAAATAGCAGTAGTAGTAGTAGAGGTAATAGTAGTAGTAGTAGAAGTAGAAGTAGCAGCAGTAGTAGTAGTAGCAGGGGTAATTGTAGTAGTAGAAGTAGAAGTTGCAGCAGTAGTAGTAGTAGTAGGGGTAATAGTAGGGGTAATAGTAGTAGTAGAAGTAGAAGTAGCAGTAGTAGTAGTAATAGAAGTAGAAGCAGAGGTAGCAATATTAGTAGAAGTAGAAGTAGCAGTACTAGTAGTAGTAATACTAGTAATACTAGTAATACTAGTAGAGGTCTTAGTAGTAGTAGAAATAGAAGTAGTAGTAGTAGTAGTAAGAAGTAGAAGTAGCAGTAGTGGCAGTAGTAGTAGTAGTAGTAGTAGTAGTAGTAGAAGTAGAAGTAGCAGTAGTGGCAGTAGTAGTAGTAGCAATAGAAGTAGAAGTAGAGTAGCAGTAGCAGTAGCACTAGTAGAGATAATAGTAGGAGTAGAAGTAGTAGTACTATTTGTAGAGGTAATAGTTGTAGATGAAGAAGAAGTAGCAGTAGTAGCAGCAGTAGTACTAGTAGTACTAGTAGAGATAGTAGTTGTAGTAATAGTAGTAGAAGTAGAAGTAGCAGTAGTAATAGTAATAGTAGTAGTAGTAATAGAAGTAATAGTAATAGTAGTAGTGAAGTAGTAGTAATATAAGTAGTAGTAGAAGTAGTAGTAGTAGTAATATAAATAGTAGTAGAAAGTAGTAGTAATATAAGTAGTAGTAGCAAAATTAGTAGTACTAGTGGAAGCAGTAATAGTAGTAGTAGAAAGTATTGACAGAAGTAGTAATAGTAGTAGTAGTAGTAGTAGTAATAGTAGTAGTAGAAGGTAGTAGTAGAAGTAGAAATAGCAATTGTAATAACGTAGCATAGTAGTAGTAGACCTAGTAGTAGTAGTAGTTGGAGAAGTAGTGGTATTAGCAGTAATAGTAGGCGCCTCCGTCAGTCTTAGTTGACTACGCATTTTCAGCGCCCTTGAAATGTATATTTTCTTTCCTTTCGCCGTGCGTCTTTTTCTATGAATCTGTCTGCTTCTTGTCTGAGTTTGAGCTTTAGAGTGTGTTTTCAAAGATTGCGGTCTGAAATGTTTCTTTCCAGGCTGCAGGGTTTATATTCAGTCTTCTTGTCACGCTTACACACGTCTACAAATCGTAGTTTTGGGTGCCCTAGTTCTTTGCCATCTGCTTTAGTTATCCAATGAGTATATCTTTTGATATGCGGCCATTTTTCATGTGTAAGTTGTCAGCCAGCGTAACCTACGTTGTTGAGCACCGTGTGGGTGTAGTAGTAGGAGTAGTAGAAGAAGCAGTAGTAGTAGTTATAGTAGAAGTAGTACTAATAGCAAAGTAGTATAGATGTAGCAGTAATAGTAGTAGTAGAAGTATTAGTTGTAGTGGTGTTGTAATAGTAGGTGCAGAAATATTGGCTGTGGAAGTAGTAGTAGTAGTAGTGTAGCAAAAGCATTAGAAACAGTAGTAGTAGTTGCAGAATTAGTAGCAGTAGAAGTAGTAGTAGCTGTAGTAGAAGTAGAAGATGCCGTAGTAGTAGAAGCAGTTGCAGAAGTAGTAGCTGTAGAAATAGTTATAGTAATAGAGATTAGAAGTAGTAGAAATAATAGTATAGTAATAGTCAAAGAAACAATTGAGATAACAAGTGGGTGCTGAATCTAAGTAGCCTATGTGCTGAAAAGAGACTATAAAGCAATTACATACAACCCATACAATGAAGGAAACTTGTAATAGTGACAGATCAAAGACAATAGGCCACACAGAAATGAGGCAATAATGTAAAATGAAGCACTTTGCACATTTGAAAAAAAAAACAATTATATAATCGAGTATGCTTGAAATATGTTGTATTGCTTCTATAAGATGCAAACGACGTGTCGATCAAGGGATTTTTGTTATTGATGTACAGTCAAAGACAAGGCGATTGAGGAAAAATACATGAGCTGTCTTTTCGATAGTGTACATTTTTTTCGTTGGGGAAAATAAAAATAACAGCAATAATAAAATCAATAATTGTACAAATCTAAGTTCGTATATACAAAGACGCATATTATATAATACTTAACTCGTACTTGTAATTATGAATACGGTGTACATTGCAACACTTTCTTCATCGCATACATATGCTACAATTTTAATTATCCGTTCGTCCCAATATCATTATAAGTATCGACAAGAGACATTTCCAGTTTCGTGTCGTTGGGTCTTAATTTTGTACCACCGAAATGATATAGCCTAAAGTGTCTAACTGTAATGTCATTCTGTCTGCACGGGCAGCATGTGATAAGGGTTTATTGTAATGAAATTGAAACAATCTGCCCTGGCAGTTCTCAACGCGTAAACATGAGGGCTTATTTTTACTATAGTCAAGTATGTACATCATTCGCTGGTAATAGAAAAATCAAAATTTCGGTTTACAAAAATAAGAACGAGAAAGTGAAATAAGTGCGTTCTTACACACATACACACGCACACACAATTAGCATATGCATGTGGTTAGTCAATTGAAAACGCCACTTAGTCAAACGAAAATCGTTAGTCGAAAAACCTGGGTTGACAATCAAAAACTGGGTTGGTCAACCAAAAACCTGGGTTGGCAACCAAAAACCTGGTTGGTCAACCAAAAACCTGGGTTGGTCAACCAAAAACCTGGGTTGGTCAATCAAAAACCTGAGTTGGTCAACCAAAAACCTGGGTTGGTCAATCAAAAACCTGGTTGGTCAACCAAAAAACCTGGGTTGGTCAATCAAAAACCTGTGTTGGTCAACCAAAAACCTGGGTTGGTCAATCAAAAAACCTGTTTGGTCAACCAAAAACCTGGGTTGGTCAATCAAAAACCTGTGTTGGTCACTTAAAACCTGGGTTGGTCAATCAAAAACCCGAGTTGGTCAACCAAAAACCTGAGTTAGTCCACCAAAAACCCGAGTTGGTCAACCAAATACCTGAGTTGGTCAACCAAAAACCTGGGTTGGTCAATCAAAAACCTGTGTAAGTCAATCGATCACCTGTAGATCAGCCTAAAAACTGGATTAATCAATCCACATCCTGAAGAAGAGTGCAGAAAGCGAATATTATTAACTACTAACTGAATCCACCCTTGAAACTTTCAAAATTTCAATAACAGCCAAAAGAAAACTGGTAAATAGATCTTCACACCAACATTATGATATCAATGTCAAACATGGACATTGAACAAAACCCCAAAACAAAAAAATCACGACATCCGAAATGAGGTGTGTGAGGGAAATAACACACAACACACGGACAGAAAGTATCAAATGTTAAAATCAGAGGAGAAATCGGAATGAAAAACACGTCTGGAATATATATATACGAACTACAAATGAAAGTAGTACGGGACACTTAGAATGAAACCAGACCAAATATCATCAAGACCATTGTATTCTATAAACATCAAAACAGAGGGTCGGAGTAACCAAGGAAAAGAAGGATGGATGGAATAAAAGACATACGCATAGACCAAAACATTTCATTTTTAACAGCAACCAGATACGCCAAAGAAAGATGTTCCATTTATGAAGAGAGAGAATCAAACAACAAGCAATCAAATGTCTAGAGACACCATAATATACTGACAACACGTCTTTTCTCTGCGACGCGTATAGTCATTGGCAGCTAGATAACAGAAAGAAACAAAAAAAGAATCCTGGAGAAGAAATCGTGCAATTATATTTCTCAAAACATACCTTTAACATCGTCTCTTTAAATTATAAACATAACTCAACGTCCTTGTACTCTCGGGTTGCATTGCCTGAAATTTTCCTTCGTTGTTACGTCACATTTATTAGAAATATTTGTTTTTTTCTACATTTTTTCGAGATGTTCCTAATTTCAAATTCCACTTTAATTGTATTAAACATACTTTCCTTCTAAATGAAGAAATGTCTTTGTTCATGACCACGCCCAAAGTCGGACATAGCCCCAGTTATTACTCATGAGAAAACTATACAACTGTTCATATATAATTCCCTGCAATTTGTAATTTTACTACAAGAACATTTAGTCAGACACGTGTATGGCAGACATAAGTAGACACATATTGAAAGAATTGCATTCAGCGAAATAGATGAATAACGATGTCGAAGATAATGAACAACCTGTGTACTATGATGAAATCTGTCCCTGTCAGCACAGAAACTTGTCAACAGTCAAGCGTTTAACTAAATGTACACGTCTATGTCCTAAAAATATAAGTACGCTGCCACGTCGTTCATGCCCACCCAGTCGAGTAATTCCAGAGTTACAAATCACTGAAATCCATGCAATTATTTAAAAAAAAAGGATGTCCCATAGGGAAGTACAGTTTTATATATCACAGTATTGACAACATATTTAGAGAGACGGGGATCAGTGCTATTCCATACATTAACTACTGCATTCCGTTCTAAGAAAAGGTTTACCAGGACGCTATATTTCAATTCTATAAAACGAGAAGGTTGTCAATAGTATGTCTGGTCTCTGAAGCACTGGCCAACTCACACTTGTGTTATCGTTATCAACGACCATAACATGAAAATGTTACTGGCGGTAATTCTAGTTTTCAATAATTCATAAAATATGTGTCTTAGGACAGCTCAAGTGTGAAAAGTTTACTGAAACGTGTACCGGACAGTTCCGAGAGAAACAATCCTCTCCTTTATTTCATTATCCAATGTCCGAGTCAGGTATTAATATTTATAAGGAAAAATTTTAAAATACAGAAAAATGGTATGTTAGAAGCTTTACGTGATAAGTGGACGACACAGACTAAACAACGTTTCGGTGTCGTCCACTTATCACGTAAAGCTTCTAACATACCATTTTTTCTGTATTTTTAAATTTTTCCTTATATTCAGCTTTACTCTGCAGCTTCGCATTTTTTTGCATTCATTTGCATTTCTTTGCCTTAACCCATTATATTTATAGCCTGGTCAACTAGAGTAGTAAACGTGAAACTCATCCCACGTTTGCTTGTTATTAAGTCCGTGCATTAATCGCATCATTACTGACACGCCCAAGTAGACCTAATTATTAATGTGACTTTATCCACGACAGATAGTACAATAGAATATGTAGAACGTATGAATATCATCATTTTTTGGTCATGTGATGAGAAGAGAACAACTGGAATATATTGTAACAAATGGAAAAAATTGAGGGATGAAGAGTTAGAGGGAAACAAAGAGAAAAAATACCAGACAGCTTAAGAGAATGGCTTGGCAGGTCAACAATAGAAATGTAAATAACTGTCGAGATCGAAAGTTGTGGAGAGACATGATCACCTACGCCGCAGGCCCGGTACTTGATGATGATGATGTAGAAACTTTCCTGTAGATTAAGCTACAAACAATATTGGTAGCTGTGTAAGTTCAGCCACACAGATTCATCATAGATTTACTTAATACTTCCACAAACAACGTAGAATAAAATAAATGAATTAACTATTCTGACACACCACCATCATTAGAAAGGCGTGCAATCACAATACAATGTGGTTTAACAAATAAATAGCTACGAGTCTGCTCTGAATGTCGTTAGTGTTAGTTTTTCCCCATTTATAGTCAGTAATCATTGCACACTCATTTGTGATCGGGCCACTCAAATATGCTGACAAAAATCGTTTTCTTCACTAGTCATTCTTTTCATTTTGTTGAACTCAAATGTTGATCAGAGTTCGTGATAATCATCAGCATGTTTGTTGTTGGTTAGCATGCTGCTCTTTTATATTGGGTATCATCACTAACAATGTCTTTAATCACCTTCGCTTTGTGTATTGAGTTTTGAGTTATTGAGTTATTTGCGGGTCATCATCATTGCACTCCGAACATGTCCATAGGTGCTCAGATCCCCTCCTCAGCAATTCCATCAGTGTCCAGCGACTGACGACTCCAGTTCTATGTTGGTTGATAAGTCTTCTTACACGGCCACCAAGTTTCTCATTCTGGCTGTGCCCATCTTAACTCCCATTTCCATCATCTGAAGAAGCGACGTTGATCTGTGTTTGTCGAAGTCCTGTGCTCTTCCCACATCTCGGAGGGCATTGATGATGTCCGCCCGATCCATTGGTTGCTCGTCCTCAACGACAGCGCAGCTAGCCAACCTGTCCGCCCTTTCATTTCCCCGCACTCCCGCATGTCCAGAGACATAGACAAAGGTGACCTTACGTATTTTGGATTTCTGAAACGACTCTACCCATTGCATGCGTACAGAGCCCGCCTCCACTTTTTTTATCATGCTCATCGAATCACTCAGTATACATGCGTGGGTGTAGTCTTGTGACTCTAACCATTTGAATGCCTTGGTCACTGCCATCACCTCCATTGTCATGCTACTCGTGGTCATGGCGTATGCACCACTGTCTTCCTTGGCTATTCTGCCTGCCGAGCGTGCTGTAAATGCCCATGCACTTCTTTGGTGTCGTCTTACAGATCCGTCTGTATAGATGACTGCATCTTTCTCATCGGTGTTATCGCAGATGAGACCGTTGACCTCAGCATTAACCACGACCGGCTTTGTGTATGCTATCGCTAGAAGATATCGCTTATTGAATTAACATACTCGTTATTTATTTCTATGTGGAAATTATAAATTAAATCACTGGCAATCTTCTCCTCTTCCTCTTTCCTTCCTCATCTGCCTTTCAGCGTCGAGGAGAGATTTAAATTTGCGATCTTTTCTCTTCTGTTCGCCTCTGCTGCTGTTATGTTTCCTAGTGCTTCTAATATTCCATCGACCCATCTTTTACGTGGTCGACCCTTGGGTCTGGTGTTCTCACAACATTTGTTGAAGGCTCGCTGTGTTGTGTTTTGTTCTTTCTGCCTTGTCACGTCGCCAACCACTGGCAATTGTTTCATTATATGCTTATTTTTTCATTTACTTTCTCTCGGTCATTGTTTAGAGCGCATTAACAATAAATTGGATGAAAATAAAAGTCGAGTTAAGATCTAAATAATAATACGGTGTGATGGAATATCTCGTCTTGTTGGGACGGACACAATAGATATATCTATTGGAGGATAGAAACTATGCATGTTTTAGTGTTTATAAATTTGGAGAAGAGGGTAGCACGCATTTTAGTAATGATAACATTCGAGATGGGAGATAGAAACCGATGCCTATTTTTGTGCTAATACTTTTAAGGGTGGAGGGAGAGGGCTTGTGGAGGGTCACAGTGCACGATATTTCACTGTGTACTTCTACTCTGGCAACAGAAAAACTCATCCATCTTTAATAACGTCTTGTTAGGTCTTAAAACCTGTTCTTCTTTTTAGGGTTACGCTTAGGTAGTAATCAGAAGTTGGAGTAACGTGATATCTTCCTCTATGATCAGGGACGTGATCAAAATAATATCAAACACAGAACAGTACGATAATAATAATTATATCACAAACTCAAAATACAAATGATAACAAATATTTTAATAGCCATAATAAAATTTAGTTTAGTTGTGACAGTCTCTAAAACTTGTCGTAAATTAAACTGTTTACTTCGATGATTCTTCAGAGCCATTCCAAATTTTTGACCGAGTGGGGAATTCTGGTAGAATGTTTGCAATTTCGTGCTATCAATAGGTCAGACAAATACAATTAATGAACTTTATTGTAATTCACACTTAGTGTGGTTGTCTGCTTAATTAGATGTTTGACTTTTGACTTCATTCGAAATTAAAATGATTTTTTGTCTTCAAGGAGACCACTGTTATGAACTGAGCAATTTCTAGTCTTGTTTTAAATTTTAATGGAAAATGCTTCATTTTAATTTTTCGTTTTCTGTCAATCTCTCTCTCTTTTTCTCTCTCTCTCGCTACTCTCACGCTACTCTCTCTCGCTATTCTCTCTTGGTACTCTCTCTCTCTCTCTCTCTCTCGCTACTCTCTTTATTTCTTTCTTCTTTTTCTACAATATGTATCTGTCACATTATTTTACTATAATCACTTTCCAAAACGCCTAATATTTGTATCTATAATTTACCATTTAAACTTTAATCTCTATCTCTATATTTTCCTGTATTTTTAAAAAATCCAATATCTCCCTCACTCTCTCTCTCTCTCTCTCTCTCTCTCTCTCGGTTTAAATCGCTCTTTACCTTGTAATTTAACTTCGAACAAATTTGCTTTTATCTTAAAGTAGTTTCTAGTTTTTAATCATAACAACGTTCCTTCGTTTATAAGTGAGGATGTCCTGAAGAAACTAATTCTCCACTCATTCTGGAGATTGATGTTTTATTGGAATGGATCACAAGTGGGACATTGGACAAAAATATGAATATTCTAGAATAATTAATTTTTATGATGTTAATTTTAGTCCAAAAAGGTTTATGAGAATACATATTTCAAAATGTGATCAATTTAACCCTTTCTGGTGTACAATAACCATAGTTTGATCACAAATGTTAAAAAAAATATTCAAATAATAGTATCCAATGATTATTGTTACTATAGCTAGAATTATACTCAAGTCATGTTTCAGAAATGAGAAAATTTCCGTAGAATACTAAATATCATCAATAAACTGGTGTGCTCAAGCTGACTTGGCGATATAACGAGCTGGTTTAAACTTTGATGAGCTCCGATCGACCTAGAAGAACAATCTGATCAACCTAACTCTTGCTTCCAGTGGTCAGAAAAGACAACATCTGAAATGTATGAAAAGAGTAGACATTGAAACAATCCAAAGCTACATACAGAAACAAATAAATAAAACTGGTTTGTCCGTTTATATAGAATGTCATACAAATCCTTATTATCATCATCATGTGCCATACCGGTTGGCGTAAGCGATCATGCCCTTCCACCAATTTTCTATCTACAGTGCATCGTATCAGTTCTGTTGTTGACTGTTTTCCATGTCATGACACCAAACTATCCAGTATTTTCTCTCTTAGTGCAATCTCTCTTGCCTTTTATTTTGCCAGTTGAAACCAGTATTCCAACGTTCCTCTTCGCATGATGTGCCCGAAAGATGTTGATTGTTTCTTTCTGAAGTTTTTTAAGAGTTCCTTTTTGTATTGGCCCCTTTGAGAATCTCTCATTGGTCTTTTTAGCTGTCCAGGGAACTTTTAACATTATTCTGAGAAATCCCATCTCTGTGGCCTCTAATCGTCTTTTCATTTGTTTATCTACTGCCCATGATTCACTTCCATTGGTCAGAATTGTTTCTATATAGCACCGATGAACTCACTTTCTGACTTCCTTTGACATTGATTTGTTGCATAAAACATTTTTCATTTTCTGAAATACTATTTGACCTGAGCTATTCCGCTTTTTATTTCTGTGGTGCTTCTGTGTGGATCCTCCAATTGATGTTTATTGTGACCAAGTGTGAGACGCGTTGCACTTGTTTCAGATTGTCCTATTTATTTTTATGCTGCATGATTATTCCTTACTATACAAGCATATATCAATAGAGGAGAGGGCAGGAAGCAAGAGCAGACCCAGAGTGAGATGAACAGTCATAATAAAAAAAAAGCGCTCCAGCAACATTAAGTGACAATGACTGAAGCCGTCAAAAGGG